>JARJHM010000179.1:0-481069 GCA_033356055.1 Carex pumila | reverse complement strand
ATTTATTTCCTTCTCTTCCTCTCCCTCCTAGCCGCCATCCCTTTTCCTCTCATATTATTGGTTTCTCTAGTGAGAAATTATTAGAAGAACAAGAAGAGTTATTAACTAGGTTCTAAGGTTAGATTAGATTAAGATCTCTAGCAAGGTCTTTCTAATCCTTGTTTAGTTCAAGGTGAATACTAGAAGGCCGTTTCGACAAACGAAGGTATCCAAGAGATCTAGAAGAGAATTTGACTTCTCTCTATTTACTAAATTGACATTTGGTAGAGGTATATCCAAATCACCTTTGGTTAATAGATTTGTGATTAATGAATGAGTAGATATCCATTTGCATGCATTTGAATTGCTTTAATATAATTAGCATAATAAAGTAGATCCGTAGATGCTTGTAAGAAGGTTAAAATTTTTGAATTTATTGCCTTATCGCATCATGAAATCCTTCAATTGTGTAGTATTTTGATTGCTTTATTTGTGCTTACTTGAATTGATTAGTCATCTCATTAGATGAATGCGCACATCTAAGTGTTAGGAACCAAGTCTATGACATTTAATCTAACCGAATAAAATATATGAAGTAGGGTGAAACCAAGGAGTACTTAAAAGGTGAAACTTTCCTTGAGGCGAAAGTTCTTGGATACTTTTAGTAAACCGACAAGTAACTTAGATATATTAGGCCAAAATGCGAAAGTTGAGGTTTAACGCATTTAAGAGGAAAATATTTGAGTCCGGTAATTGGGTACTAGGCCAAAATGCAAAAGTTGAGGTTAGGTATCTAGATCTGGTCGATAGAAACCCTAAACATTAGTATCAACACAGAAAACAGTAGCTGCAACATCAACTCGGGATCCCATACGGACCGTACGGGAATTTGTACAGGCTGTATGTCTCGAGGCTGAACAGAAATAACGCATTTTTATCAATTGAAAACACATTTAATTCTTTTTTATTGTCTTTTAAACTTGTCATAAATCAGTAGAATTGTTAGAATTAAACCAAACCAATTTCTCTCACTTCTAGAATCTTAAGTGATTTTAGGATAAGTCCGGTCTTTTTCTTCTGTCCTTACGGATCGATACCTGAGCATCTCATCGATAGGATAGTACATTTGCTATCTGATTTGACAGAGTATAACAAAGGTTCAAAAGATATAACTTGCTATACTGAAACTTTGTAGCATATATTATTTGCGAACACGTTCTAAAATGTTGTTTTGAATATATTTGTGTAATGGTATATGTTCGCGTGAAAGTACGCTACAAAGTTTCAGGTACAGCGAGCTGTACCAGTTTAAACCTTGAGTTTACTCTCGACTAAAACTGCAAGTGCACAGTCCTAATCGTATAGTATATCAGGTATCGATCCTCAGGGACGGTCCAATTCGATTCTAAATTCTTACTAATCCGAGTTAGGTACTAGAAGTGTGAAAAGTTGGGTTTGATTTGTTTATGTTTCCTAATTTCAAAAGACAATTCAATTAAAGGTAAATGAAAGCGATTAAAAGTTTTAGTTTTGAATCAAAGATAAAAGGCGTTCCTAGGGTTTCAGGTTTCATCCCAAACTTTGCCTTCTCTAGACCTATCATGCGACTCGCATCATCTCTGATGCGACCCGTATGATGCGACTCGCATCATCTCTGATGAGGGTCGCATCAGATGTGATGAGGGTCGCATCGCCCTCGAGCTGAGCTGACATGTGTTCGTATCTAAGTTGATTTCTTGTGCGAGGCTTCAACCTGTGGCTCTCACCTACTGGTATCTAATCTAAATTGATTGTCTGGTTTGCTAGAGGTATCCACAACCTCTCGATAATGGAAAGTTCACCTCTCGGCTACTATTGATCTTAGATCTACCTCAAATACTCAATCACAATTGCAAGAAACATCAAGGTCAAATTACTAGAAGAGATGCTATAGACATCTAACAGTAGACAATCAAGAATCAATCAAGCAATCAAAATCAAGCAATCAAATGAATACATCAAACAAAGAATCACACAAGTTCAAACTTAGATCAAAACAACATGCAATTCAAAGACAAAGTTTAGAGACTACATCCTAACCCTAGGAACTAAAGAAGTCTACTCAAACATCATAAAAGAAGAGATAAAAGAGAAGATCATGATAAAACCAAATGTAGCAATCTAGCAAGGGTCTTCCCTCCTTCCTTTCTTTCTTGATCAATTCTCCAATTCTTGAGGTTTTGAATCTTCAAATTCGGAACTCCCCCCCTGGTAGCAGGGGTGGTCTATTTATAGACATTTCAGAACGAGTGCTTCAATTCTGGGCCTTAATTGGGCCTTTGCTGTCTGCTCTGGAAGTTCGCAATGCGACCTGCATCAGGTCTGATGAGGGTCGCGTCGGCTCTGATGAGGGTCACGTCGGCTCTGATGAGGGTCGCATCAGATGTCTCAGAATTCAGTAACTTCCCTGATTTTGCCCGTTTTCGTCTGATTCCTGCAAAGTAAGAACCAAAACATAGCAGTACCACATTCTATGGATATTCAATGTAAAAGACACTATTTGTTAGTTCAAAACATAGATTTTTGTATGGAAACAAGTCGAAATAATAGGTCTAGTAAAGTAATATCAGTATATATGGCATAACTGCATATATATATGTTGTATCTGGCTGCCTATGCAAATTGTATGAGACAAAATTCACGTCATACAAACAAGAGTAAATTAAATCTTATATTTATCATAATAAAGGAGGTATTTTTTCTTGAGCATTTGAAGTACCCAGTCTGAGCTGACGCAGAATGCAATTTCTCATTTGCCAGCATCATATGCGAACTGCATAATTTTATTATACAAATAACGGACCGAATAAGAATATGCGCTTCATACTACCGTATATTAAAACTTTGTATTCCATTAAATATAGTTTTAGAATTTATATTTAAGTATATTACTTGCTGGAGGCCTGCCCCCTCCTTGCTCCCCTTCTTTAAATAATTATAATTTTGGTTTTGATTTTGTCATGGTGCTTTGGTTTTAGCAAATATAGGAACTAATATGTATTAAATGAAATATATAATATTGAGGAAGTAAAGAGTTAGTCATGGTTGATGATTTTATAAATTTGACAATAATGTTAATAATATCTCCTTGAAGAAATGTGTTCTTTGTTTTAAATGTCATTATATTTTGGAAGCGTCTAATTATCCACAGCTAGTTGTCCATAATTTTTTCACATAAAAACTGTTATTTGACTTGCGCGAATACTGTAAAAATCTTCCTTCATTCTGTATATTTATACAATATATCATATAAAATACGTCAATTAATAAAATATCTACCAGCTGATATTCAAAGTGGTCCCAAGATTGTTAGTAACAATTTGCAACTTGCACAAATTGACAAAAAAATGTAGTTTTAGAGGGACCATTTGCTATACTTTCGAAAATTGCAGTTATTGGAAGTTATTGGCAATTACTGTTAGTTATTAGCAATTATTTCAACAAAACACATGATAAAAAGACAAAATTAAAATTTCCGAATAATTTTTTTTAGAAATAAAAAAAAAATCTTTATTTAATCAACACAAAAAAATCATCTAAATAATTAATAATTTAATACTGTAAAATTGTCTACTTTAACTATAAAAATACAATGTACATACTATAAAATTGTAGTCATGCAAAATTCATAGATGAAAATTATAAAACTATAAAAATATCGCCTTTAAATTATAAATTACAAACTATAGAACTATCGCCTTTAAACTATAAAAATAGAAGTACAAACAATAAAATTTCAACAATATAAAATTAGCAGATGAAAACGATAAAATAAAATGTAAAAAATATAAATTTTCAATACTGTAAAACTATTAACTTAAACTATTAAAACAAAACATAAAAACTATCAAATTTCAATAATGTAAAATTAGCATATGAAAACGATAAAACAAAATGTAAAAAATACAAAATTTCAATACTGTAAAACTATCAACTTAAACTATAAAAACAAAACATACAAACTATAAAGGACGTGGCTACGGTGCTATGGGTAGCTAAGAGGTCTCCATGCTACGGCTCGGATTTCGAGTTTTCAAAATCCTAACGGTCGATCCGAACCGTTCATCTTGTTCTCCATATTAATATGTGCTTGGAGACCAAATTTCACATTTTTCTGAATTTTTTTACTATTTATTAAGCCACTTTGAAAACCCCTGATCCAATGGTGGCTTAACCCAACAGTAAAATCAGAAACTACCGTTGGATCAGCGGTTTTCAAAGTGGCTTAATAAATAGTAAAAAAGTTCAGAAAAATGTAAAATTTGGTCTCCAAGCACATATTAATATGGAGAACAAGATGAATGGTTCAGATCGACCGTTAGGATTTTTAAAACTCAAAATCCGAGCCGTAGCACGGAGGCCTGTTAGCTACCCATAGCATATTAGCCAAAACCAACTATAAAATACCAATACTGTAAAACTAGTAGATGTAAACTATAAACCAATTGATTGTATACATAATGTTAGAAATACAAAGTCAAAAAGTAAAAAACTATAATATTTAAATACTGTAAACTGACATATGTTAACTACAAATATAACAATTGTAAACTGTAATACGTCATTATTCAACAAAACACAACAGTTCAAAAGCATCATGTAAAACTGTTAAGTATATCATATAAAATACTTTACAGAACCTTTAAACTTGATTGGTAGATCATATAAATTTATTAGACAAATCTTGAAAATTTAAATCAGAAAAATATACAAAATCATACCAGATCAACAGCAGATCTGTTAGATTTGATCAGATGGAGGGTTGTCACAAAGGGCACTAGTAAAAGCATCGATTATCATAAAAAAAAAAAAAAAAAATATTGCTCAAATTGACAGCGAGCAACCCATGATAATCACATCACTTTTAAAATCACATTCTAATCATGTCGCTTTTAAAACCAGATGCACATTTATAAATATATGATTCAACTAATTTGAGAAAATCATCGTCAGTGAGGACCTGCTTATCTTATTTTCTAAGTAGCGAGGATCTACATGAATAATTTCAACTTGATGACAAAGAATATCTAGCTTTTTCAATCGAATTTGGACTGGACATCTCCAGCTCTTCTAGGAATTTATCTTATCGGAATGGGAGCTACAAAGCATAGAATTATTTAAATCCAAGCAACATGTGAGCTGTAGAGTTAAATCCACAAGTTTATTTTCTATCGAAAGCATGTCCAGCGAAATAAGCATCACAGTACCCGTGAAAAGAAGTTTTCGGAGACAACACCAAAGTCATATGTTCAACGGCATTTTACGATTTATAGATCGAAGTTGAATCGCATCACGATACGATCAGTTGAATCATGTACCTCCCCATTTCAGAGATAAAGGGGGATAGCGAGACAGAGGCAGAGAGGGAGCACGTCAGCAGCATGTGGTGGCGCTCGGCTCGATTGAGATCAATGGAAGCGGAGGGATATTAATTGAAAATTTGTACGGGAGAGAGATTAGGAGAGAAAACAGTATGACAATATTGGGAGAGATGAAATTTTAAAAATAAAAATTATGTTGACGGAATATGAAGGTTCTATTTAAGGCAGTGTGTGAGAAGAGACGGTTAAGCAAACTTATTTAGACTTATTAAAACAGTTAGACAGGAGGAAATAAGATACTGTGAATAAAACGTAGACAAAGGTCTGTAGATGAAAACCTTTTCTCTTGTATTTTTGTCATTTGTCCTTTACAAAATTCATCACATTTACAAACAAAAATTTAATGACTGTAAAAATTGAAAACACCATAAAACAATTATAAACGAACACGGTATAAAAAATAAATAATTATAATAGTGCATGCGTCATAAGAAATAGCAGAATAAGCCTCTTACAAATAAGGAGAGACACAAATATCAATTATTGATTTAATTAAAAGTTAAAACTAATACTCGTTACAAGATTTGAAATGAATTCCTGAGGGACATGAGCTTCCTTTCTGGCCCTTTTTTTTCCGAATTTATATTACCTAAAGTAACTGAAATTTTGTGTTAAGATTCGGACCGTCAGATCTGTTTTGGTAAGAATATTAAAAGGACTCCGTGTATTAGGCTCCGTTCGGAACTTTGGATGACCATTGAATTATGAGAATTAATGAGATTTTCAGTCCATTGAAATTATATTCTCTATATATGTTCGGATGACTCAAGAGATCCCACTTATTCCTATTTTATTTCCTTGTTTTCACGCCAATGCAATTTGTTGGGAAAAAAAAATATCATCTCAAACTTCATATTTTTATTTTCTTGTTCCCACTGCAATTGTTGGAAAAAAAAATATCTATCTCAAATTTCATAACTTTTTTTTTTTATCAAATCACTGATCCCCTCTTCCAATTTCTGCACTCTTCGCCTCTCTCCTCGGTACTTTTCACTGCACATGAAATTCAGATCATTTTAATTGAGTTATATATAACTAGTTCTTCCTTATTTAATTCTTGCTTGTGGGACTAAATGGATTCGGTCCGATCCTAGCAGATTTTATTTTGTTATCCGTCTTTTGACATTGTATACACTATGTAAAACTCCAACAATCTATCTGTTCATATCTATTTTTTTTTTTTGTATATTTTTCAAAATGATGTTGCTTTGTTCTAGAATGCACTATATCATAATTATATTTTTCATTTTCTGATTTAAGTAATTAAGTTTTTCTTATTCTTGCTGTTGAGATGTGTCAAAAATATAATAATATTTTGAAATTTTGTGCTGGATCAAATAAAGTAAAAATTGATTATATTCACAATAAAAATTACTTTGATAATTTTGAATTTTGGCAGTTTTTTCTTTTAATAATCAATAGCGGAAGCGGTTAGGAAAATGAAAATTTTATGAAATTAACATAAAAATACCAACAATCGTTTCCAGTTAACAAATTTTTAATCTCAAAGTAGAGCCTAATAATAATTTACTGATACAACTTTTGACCCAACCTTTTAAAAAAATGTTATGGAAATAATTAGTGCTTATTTAATTCAAAGATGTGTAAAACAAATAAATATATATTTTTAAAATAAATTAAGATTTCTTACTATGGTATAATTTCAAGACATCCTCGGATTCATTTTCGTACAATTGGTACCCATATATTTTCACTTTTTATATGTGGTTTCTCATTTCCTTCAATTTCTATACGTTGTAATATCTCTTGACAAACAAACATATATTAAAATAAATTGATTTGAATTTGAATCGGACGGCTGTATGTAAACTCAAAGTTATAACACACACGCACACACAACAAACATTCGCGAGCGAGAAAAGAAACACAATGTCAATAAAACGGACAACTTTTTAAAATATTGTTGAAATCTAACGATTAAAAATAGTGACAATTGCAACTGACAACCTGCATTTTCCAAAAAAACAAATGTGACAATTTCTCGGATAAATATGCGTGTGTTGTGTGCATGTGTGATCAAAAGAGGATAAATATGTGTGTGTTGTGGGCGCGTGCGTGCGTGTTGCGTGTTGCGTGTTGCGTGTGTGCGTGTGTTGGGATTTTTGCTCGATTCTTAACCGGATAAGTAGAAAAAACCGCGATGGGAGGTGAGTAAAAACTTAAAAAATGTCGGCTCCTAAAATCCACTGATATTTGTAAATATTGTGGTCACAAAAAATGAGTTGTACCACAAAATTTGGGTTGGAGTCGGTACAGTATTTGTTTCGTGCAAGGATTACTTGTGGCTTTGAAGGCGCCATGTCAGCACGGGGCGAGACTCCATCTCCTTCTATTTTATTCGTGGGGCTTTGAAGGCCCTTGTTTCACAGAGTTGAAAAATTGAAAGTAATTTTATTATTAATACTTTTAAACAAATATTTCAACTATAAAAATAAGAACAGCTAAAATATTTACAATTGTGACAAAATAGATTCTAGATACTTCATATAATTATCGGTTTATCTAGAAGTATATAATTTCATATAGTAAGAAACATATTTGTATTCTTATTTTGCATAATAATTACAGTTTGTATTTTCTTTCCATATCATTATAGCGAAAAAATGAATATATTTTTTTCAAGTTCGAAAAAAGTAACATATATATAAATTTTTATTTATATTGTGTTGTTAATGTTAACTCTGTTCGTTCATATAAAATGTATCAGTAGTACATCACCAATTTTACCTTCAAAGCAATTTCATATGCTGATTTGATAATTGCAATGCTAGTTGCAAGGATGTGAAATGACTGATAAATTAACAACCTTAGTGAATTAGTAATATATATAGAAGTGTCCAAGTCATAGGGTCATAGGGATATTGAAATTACAAAACTGCTAAAGACAATTAAAATTGTCAGAGATCGAGATGATACGAAATTTAGTGAAAGATAATTAAAATTACAGATGTCAAAGAAAATACCATCTTTACTATAATATAAAAAGACATTGTTCCTTCATACACTTGGTCTTCCTAAAAAAAAGGAAGTCTATTAGCAGAAAAAATGATCGGCAAACATTGTAGTCTTACATAGCCACTCACTAGTTTACAACTTTTGACGTGACATTGAGATACGAAAAGTCCAACAGCTAGTCTAGTAATATCTCTGACTCTTATCTTAATAAGCGTTACCACGTCAGTATTATGTAGAAGGTCGTAAAGTCCAGTTGAACTACGCAGAGAGTTAAAAAAAACTAAACACTTGATTTTTTTTTTCTTCGAAAACACTTGATTTTTCCCTGCAAGGGACTGGTGTGCAGGAGAGATCACAGAAAACGAGCGAAGAGCAAAAACATAAAAGCAAAAAAGGGGTAAGAATCATATCTCCCCTCGCGCCTCTCTTCCTCGATGGCGCAACTCCTGTCGCCAGTGTGCGCCGATTCTCTCTTCAAATCTAGAAGTCTTTGTCCCTCCTTCAGCCGATGGCGAACTGGTGTCAGAAATGGGCCCCACAGCCTGAATTTCGGGTGGAGGAGGAGAGATGTGTCGATGGCTGCTGTCGCTGGAGAGTCCAGTTCGACGACGAATAATGTCGCCGATGACTACTATGCCGTTCTTGGCGTTGTATGTACTTGTTACTTTTCCTTGAGAAAACGAATAGCTCATTTCCTTGCCTTGATCTATGAATAAAATAAATGTTTGCTGAGGAATGCGGGGTGTTTTTTCTTGATCTCTCGAAACTGGATCCACTTTATTCAATTTTAAAGTAGTTCATGAGAAAATTGGTCGTGGATTACTTATTGCCTTCATACTTGTCATGATCCCAAAAAGGACCAAAAAGGACTGAAAAAGAACGAGTGATTATTTTTCCAGGAATAATATTGTCCACATCACGGTCCTCTATTAATTCAGTATTATTACCGGCTTACCAAATATTGATCTATTATTTGTTATCTTCCCCAGTTTTAATTAACTGACATAATGTGTGTAATTAGATGCCAGATGCAACTCCTCAGCAAATAAAGAAGGCTTATTATAATTGCATGAAATCGTGCCATCCCGACTTAAGCGGGGATGACCCTGATGTGACCAACTTCTGTATGTTCATCAATGAGGTCTATGCTGTAAGACTCACAATGCTCTCTTCTGAACATGGATATTGCTTAATTAATTTATTTTTGAAAAATTTCCTGCATGCCCCACCAAAGTTTTAGTGTATATTGTTATTGCCTATAATGAATGACAATTATCTTGTATATACGCCCCTGAAACAAGTATAAGTCATTCATCTCCTATCTAATTTGCTATAGAAGATTCTCTCTGCTTTGATCTAGGCTTTCTATCTCAAATTCTCAATATGCACTTTGAAGGAGAAGTTTGGAGTTTTATATTGGGCATAGAGAGCCATATGAGGCACAATTGACCCCATTGGATTTGTAAAATCCCCCCTAAAATATATGAATTAAAGAGAGCCTCCAAGTGTCCTGAATTGACAGTTTGACACCAACCAACCAAAAATCTTGCCTCTGCACCTGATTTTGTGTACCCAAGAACAAAAGATGCTTTTTTGCAAGAATCTGCTGAGAAGATAATTTGTATTTTTGGAAGGATGTGTTGAATGTTCAAGTTTTGCAGAGTGCACAGGAAATTTTTCCAATTAGGCGTGACCTGAGGAAGTGTTTAACCTGGATTAGATGAATTTGAGCAGGTATTGAGTGATCCAGTACAAAGGATGGTGTATGATGAGATACATGGTTACGCATTGACTGCCATTAACCCTTTCCTGGACGACACTGCCACCAAGGACCATGCCTTTGTTGATGAGTTTAGTTGCATAGGTAAATTTATCATTGTTTCTTTTTCGGTAGTTCAGTTATTGTTATTAATATAAACTGATGATTTTATCTTTTGTGACAACAAAATAATTATCAATTTAGCAGAAGTTTAATTTCATAAGTGGAAGCATTGCTGAAATTTTTAACAGGAATTGACTAATATTTCAACTAATGTCTTGTTATTTTCCTTATAGTAAGTTTTTGAATAAATAGTTGTTGCTTATATGGGAGGATTTTGAGTTACATATAATGATGTGATCTATCTTTCTTTCATAATTGATATGGAAAACACAAATCGCACTCTTTTGTTCTGCACTCTTATGAAAAGATAAAAGAACAGAAGGCAGCCAAAGTAGGGTACTTTTATATTATGTACTGTAAATAACTACAGGTTAAATAGAAAGCACGTATAGTTTTATAAAGTTCTTTCTGTTTTTTCTTATAATTATATTGTATTATCCATAACTCATGTCTTATAATTTATCTTTATGTCTAAATAGGATGTAAAAATTGTGCAAACATTTGCGCTGATGTGTTTCAAATAGAAGAGGACTTCGGGCGAGCCCGAGTTCATTGCCAATCGGGAAATCCCAACTTGATTACGGAGGCTATTGAAAGTTGGTGTGTTTTTACATATTTTGAAAGGCTTCAATTTTTCTTTTCTAATTTCATTTATTGAAGTTACTATCCAAAGATCAATCCAGTATGCAGTAAGTTTGACTACTATCATATTTGCAAGTGCGAATTTGGGCTTTTCTTATTTACTTTAGAGCTTAATTATGAGTATATTGGGGTCTAACGGATTTGTTGGAGATAATATTAAACCAAAATAAATGAGAACACATTAGTAATGGAAGCACCATTGTGATACATAGAATAGAACTAATAAAGCTAATCTATATGTATTAATTAAATTTTCAGCCCAGTCGATTGTATTCACTGGACTTCGGCTGCACAAGTCTCTCTCCTAGAAGATGAAATGCGTCGGGTGGAAAGAGTTAATGTGAGTTCTGTTACAATCTTACCTCACCTTTATTTTACTTGGAAAATTGTGTTCAGTTTGAAATACTTGAATGACTCTTCATTTTTTACTTTGTAATATAAGAAAAGGATTACTTTACAATCTGGACTATAGACGCCAAATTATGAACCTATGTCTTGAATTGAGAATGTTGGGATAAATTACTATGCTTTATGAATTATAGAATGAAAAAGGTGATTCTTGCCTTTGTTTTCACAGGTTGGGCTAATGCTGTCTGGAATGGGAAGTTCAGTTGACGTTTTTCGAATGGTAATATTGATTATATTTGTTATAATGCATTTGTTATTTGTCACAAAACTTAAGCCATTGTCACTCTTGCTGGGTTGCTCAAAATCTACTTCTCTTCAATGTTAATGCAAAAGAAAAATTCAAGAGTCAGACCATGCTACATTCATATTTTCAAATCACCTGGGAAGATTACCATATTGGTTTTTTCACTATTTTGCCATATGTCAAAATAAGCCAAGATATAATTACCCACCTTAGGACCTACATGTTTCATAACATTCTTGTTATGTTATAAGTCCTAAATTGTTTTGTCATGGAAACTAAAGTTGGGTACAATCCTTGAGATTATCATTGATATTCAATAAATATATGACCCAGTTAATCTGGTTATGAGTTGCCCAATTCATTATTTGTAATAATTATTATTGTAATTTGTTATAACTGTAACAGGCGAGCTCAAGGTGGGAGAGAAGGCAGTCCAAAGTCTTGGTAAGTTTCCTTGTCCATTTCTTTTTGTATTATTTTTAATTTGCCTTTTACTGTTTTGGTAGCTGTAAGCTGAATTACTGAATTGCAGTGATAATACAAAATGCATAATTAATGCAGGAAAAGGCAAGGGCTAGCATGGTGAAGCAAAAGGATTCAGAGAAAGCGGGGTCATGGACCGGGTCTTGGAGTGATGTTTGGGGAAAACCAAATGAGTACCCAAAAACTACAGGTACTTCACAATAAAATTGAAATTACAACAGCTGTTAAGGGACAAACATAATTGGATTATCCTTTAACAACTTGATTTGAACCTGCCATATTGAATACCAATTTTGTTATTATTACCAACTAATATTTAGACTAAAATTTACAATATGATATATGCTTTCCAGAAGAAGAGGCAAAGGAAAGAGCAAAACGAGCTGCAGCGGCAGCCAGGAGGTGGAGAGAATATTCCAGAAAAGGTGCAGATCGACGCCCGACCTTCAAACTTCCTGAGGCCATGTCCTCCAAAGACAAATGAGAAAAAAAAAGAAAAGGTTTTATAGTGATGTATATTCTAGAACTCTTCTCTCAGTTCCTGATTTCTGAAGAATGCTCATTATTTGCAGAGAGCTTGAAATTAATAGTTCTCTTGTTGCTCTCTAGCTTTTTATTAATTTACCATAGTTGTGTAAATAATAAGACATCATTATATAGTTGTTTATACCATTTTGTTCTTGAATATGTATTAACTATTACATCTTTCTAACAATTTAACTGAAATTTATATGAAAAGTGATAAGGTAGCTATATCGGTTTATTTTATGCAATGATTTAAATAGCGTTTATCGCGTTATAGGGGCCGGGTTAAAAAAATTGCGCTATACTCAAATAGCGGCACTATAGTGCGAAATAGCGCGTTATTTGGACATAGCGTCATAGCTTTTATGGAAAAAAAACGTTATAGCGCGTTATTTAGAACACTGATTTTATGTAGTATTTTTTTAACTAGTTGCGAAGCCTGACATTGTTTTGGCTGCATATAGTTGGTACTTGGTAATAATGTTGTGCCGTTGGATTAGGGGAAGTTTTCTTTAATTTTTTAATGTAGTATTTTATTATAGGAATGGAAATTTTCAAGTACAACTACAAGTTGCCATGTATATATATATATTTTTTTTTTTATTTTTTTTTATTTTGTGAAATCTGGGTAGCGGTTACCAAGTTGAAACATTGCCATCTTCTTTTATCGAGGGATTTTTTTCAAATAGAATGGATATCATTTCGGACGTCGTCTGTAATTAGCTATTTCTTGCACGGGCCTTTTTATTGTTTTCACAACGATATACAAGGAGTATTAGCATTTTAAGCATCCAGGAGTCCAGGAGGATAACTTTCTTGTAGTTTAAAAAAAAAATCACTAATCAACAAAATATAATAAATCATAATACAAATCAATCTGCGTAAGCCCATGAAATCAGAGAAAAACGCTGAAGCTTAAAAATACCTCTCACCTCACCGAGCAAGCAACAGCATAAGCCCATGACCTGAGTTGTTCCTTCATTGCCAAATCATCTCTAACCATAGGTGTTGTCAAGCGCCTAAACTTCGAGTCGATACCACTCCGCTCATTGCTCCTGCTATTTCTTATTTGACCATCATAAAGCACAGCAAATGGTGTTCTTTCTTCCCATTGCATTCCAGCAGAGCTCTGTTGTATCCATTTTTGTACCCTGTTTTTGCTCTTTCTCCCTTTCCTTTTCCCCCTTCTCTTCTCTACACCAGCTATTTCTATGCAATTGCTATCTTCTTTTTCGTTTTGTCTTGCATCTATTGCTGCAGTTTGTTCTCCGACTGATCGCTGTTGCTTCTCAGCATCGGTATATTCATTGCTCTTTGTACTAATTTTATCAATTTCAGTAAGAAGCTGGGAAGACGGCCTGAGAACACTAGAGAAGAACCAAAAGGAGTCAATCTTTTCTAAGAGTTCGACATCCATTTTCTCAAGTCTCTGTTTGGGAGCTGAAGAAGAGAGGTTAGGAAGAAAGGCATATGAGAGATTGGTCACGGTAGTCAATGTAATTTGAATTTGGTTGGTGGACCTCAACGGCTCGATAATGGAACACCTTTTCACAACTGCCAGGTTGGAATCCATCTCGGTTTGTGACCCAGTGGGCCCGGGGGGAGGTAAAATTATTTTCTTAAACCTGGTCTATTTGAGGTTGTTTAGCTTTTGGAAACAAACATAACCGAGACAGAAAGTAACAATAATCCGATAACTCCTATGTAGTCTAACGGTCTAGGTATTTAATGCTCTGTTACTGTACTCACGAGTAAGTAGCTGTAGATCTTTTGTACCCGTTAGAACTTGAATTTAGTTCGAATTTGCCCGTCAAAACTTAGTCCGAAATCCGAATAAGAACGGATGGAGATTTATGGACGAGCTGATTAATTTAATAGTATTAACAGCTAAAAAATTAAATTATAGTTTTTGTAAATGGAAAGCGAAATCCAATATATATCTTAGACACATCATATATATGAACTTTTTTCAATGTAAATTAATCGTTTATCAAAAGATATAAAAATTAAGAATTTGTGCAAAAGTACATAGTTCTCATGTGAAAGATTATGAATTCAAAATTTATAAAACGAGAAAATTTTCTATAATATATATAAAAATTTGAAATTGTATTGGGTGACTTGACTTTTAACTCATAATTTCAAAAAAAAAAAAAATGATATAAAAGTTGACACGATTTAGTAGCAGCATTTGATATAAAAAATTGTATGAAAATTAATCACGTAAAGTTGTACACAATCAATATATAAGAAGATCAATATGTTTATAATTTTTTTTTTCAAATTTTTTTTGGGATTCAGAAAAGAGTAGTTAAGTTGTCAAAATAAGCAGTTGTCAATCGATTGTAATTCAATATTTATATCGTTGGTTGAAAATTGAATGACCATTTTATCCTCAATCCTAATTATTTGGAAAAGAAAGGAGTAAAATAGTTACTTGACACTGAGGGAATTCTTTTTGAGACTTTTAATTTTAGTAACTACTAATTATTAAGGTAATAAATACAATGGTCATACTTTTTTTAGCCTAATGCTAAGTTGTTATTGGTGATCTTAACTAAGATGATAAAAACACCTCGCCTTTGCAACACAGAAGAATCTCAAAAAATTTAATTAGAAGAAGCGTGGAAATACACGACACCAAACCACAGAAATACAGAAATAAAATAGGAGATAAATTATTTTAAGGCATAAAGCCACTTTATTAATACTATTTTAAGCAGCTGGCCGGGAAATATTAAACAATCTGTATTATTCAAAAAATTGCAAATAGCTTCTACATCCTCAATCATTGCTGATAGCACCCATTAATTGTTAATTGGAGGATACAAAAGAACTTTCTCACCCCTTAACAAAGGAACTAAGTACAATTAACCATGCATGCTGACTTGATATTTGGCGCTTCTGTTTTCATAAAAATGTTATATGATAATGATATTTAATAAATAATACACATTAGTAGTTAAAACATGTTTCGTTATAAATTTAATTTATAACCATATTTGCGTCAAGCTTACTATTGTCTCTTCTGTTAACCATGTAGTTAACTAGCTACAAGTACTATTGATTCCAAATATTAACTAACATTAAAGGCCATATTGTATATTTCATTTTAAATATAATTGTCAAATCCAAATGTTGATTTTTTTCTCCTTTTCCTAAGGATTGCGTTCACATAAACATTTTATAATTTTTATCTTATACTAAATTAAGAATGTGCTCTAGACATAATTCATTGAAGGAAAGAAGGGATGAAAGGGGGAGGAGAACAAGCAAAGATTTCACCTCCTCTTCCTTTCTCTCCAGTTTGTTCATTTTGGAAATATACTGTTTTGAAACAAGTAAAAATGACCCTGATTAGATCTAGTTAGGACTTAGTTTTTCCTTCGCTCTCCTTCCTTTTTCTCACGTACCTCCTTTCTTTTTCTCACGTACCTCCTTCCGAAGCACGTCCAAAGAGGCAAAATTATAAACCCACCGAAATTCCACATCACAATTAATTAGGTTCCTTCATTTTATAAAATCTCATTTTTTTTTTCAAAATATACAAAAACAAAATTGTGGACCTATCTTTCGGGGAAAGATAATGCAATTGCGTTGCCAATTTAGATTCATTATTAAAATTGAATTTTTTGAAATACAAAGGTAAAGAGAGACGCTGAATATAATTCCTTTAATACTATCAATTATTTATTTTTATATATCAACCATAACCCATTAATTTGATTGCAATTACATTTTAGCTAGCTTAGGGAAGGCGAACAGATAACTGCATCACTGTGCAGGGTATAAATAGTTCTAGGAGAGAGGAAGAGAGGTATTAAAACAGTAGAATGGCATATCCGCATGGAGATACCTAGTCTATATGAAGAATATGCTAGCTATGTAAAGTGAGATAAAAGGTGATTGAGAGATGAGATGATATCATGGAAACAGAATAACTTACCAGTTAACCATATATTAAAGTTAGAGTAGAACTAGGGTGCTTTTAAGCTCACCAAAGTGTTTGATGAGCTTGACTCTAAAATCCATTAAATCGATTTCAAATAACGAATCTGAACCGTTGAAACTTGCCTACCTTACGTGTGATGTGCCTACATGTGAAATTTTTAAACATTCGAATTAATTTAGTATAAAGTCAAGCGGTCAAAAAACATTCAAAAAACAAATGCACTAAAATTAATTTATTAACCTTCTAATTTTGACTGATTGACTTTATACTAAACTAATTTGAATGTTTAAAAATTTCACATATAGATGCATCATAACTAAGGTAAGTGGATTTCAATGATTCAGATTCGTTATTTGAAATCAATTTAATGAGTTTTAGAGTCAAGCTCACCAAACACTTTGGTGAGCTTAAGAGCACTCTAGTTCTACTCTTAAAGTTAATATACCACAGTAAGCTAATATACTTATAAATATATTACATCACCTTAAATTTGCGGTTAACCGTGGAAGACAATTAATCCAATTAATATCGGACTCCGAACTCATTAAAAGTTTACAAATTACAAACTAAAATTGGTAGAACTACTGCGGGTAGCTAGTTAGAATAAACTTTAAGTATTTAGGTGAGATTGTAGGTTCTTGAACTCTCCACAAAAAGTAATTGCGCAACATATAATTACAAGGGGAGTGCTATATACTGAGTACAGAAATCGTAATTTTTGAGAGCTAATATTTTAAATACCGATTTTGTCCTTACTCTATCTCTCTCAAACCTTCGAACCGTTTAACAAAACAGAATTACTCTATCCCCAACCTTCAAACCATCAAATGTCGCTAACAACTTTAAACAAAATCAGCTCTCTTTCTCCTCAGTGGCCTCCGCCTGAGCTGCTCTCTACACGTCTCCTCACCCCTCCCACCTCAACCTCCCACACCTCTGCCAAATCCCCTTTCAGCTGCGATGCTGCTCAGATGATCTCCGTCGCGCTCCCACTCAGCCAAGCTCTGTTCTCTACATGCCTTGCCTCTTACTTGCGACCTTTCTTATTGGACTTCTCTGCCTGCTCCTACCGCGCCAACAATTTCTGGTACTGGTATCAAATAACCTTCATTGTAACCGGTATTTTATAGTGCTGTGTAATTATGGTAAAATAACTAAATTGTCGTTTAATTGCAAATTGAGGGTTATATGGCTTGCAAGTCTCTCTATTGTGTTTTATTCCGAAGGTCAGAATCTTTCATTTGATGAATAATTTGCCACCTGTAATAATTATAATATAAAAAAAAAAAACTCCCATGCAAGGGGTAAACAAGAGGCCGGAGAAGGGTTACAGAGAGCAGCTGTGATACAACTCAATTTATTGTCCCAGCAAGTTTGATAGAGAGACGGGGTAATGCTATGGGTGGCCTTTTTTCCTTTTTTTTTTCATTGCTTTTGCACAGTAGGCAGCTGATTGTCTTTAATTTGTTTGCAAAAATGCTAGGTGTTTCATCATGGTATGCAGTTAACTAGGTATTTCTTATATCAATTTCAGGTTGCAAATTTTCATTTTTCCCCCCCAAATTTCAAGTTCCCAGATAATGTAACTCTTAAGCAACTGTGAGTCGCATATCATTGATATTTTTTTTACTTTATTCTTCATACAGTTTAGTGAAGGACTACGCTCTTCTGCAATTAAGTTGGTATGTGAGGATTGCAGAAGTATTGTGGATTATATATCATTTTGTACTTGAGTACCATCGGGTAGTTTCATTTTTTATATAACATATACAAAATGTATTGATTGTTTGTTCTGTAGGTTTGCTCCATTAATTTTGGGGTCCAATTTTTTAATTTATGAGTAGCTTTTTTACTGAGGAAGTGCTCTTCTACCAATATTTTGGGTCCAATTTTTCATTTACTAGTATTTGTTTTCTTTTTCAGTTTTGTTGTGTGAAGACTCTTTACTTTAGTATTTTGATTTTGATTTTTTTCCTTTTTCTGCTTTAGTTTTCTTTATTTGTTTTAATCACGGATTTTAGTTCAAAACCTGAAATTATAACTCGAATCAATCATTAAATATAAACAGGGACTAGATCCTCTGTTTTTCGTCAAATAAAAAAAAAGAGCCTGATAATTATACCCCAAATAAAATCCCGAGCGTATCCCTCAAGTAGTTTAACAGAAAAAACTTTCAATGTTATATAACTTTCATTTTCAGTGCTAATATCTAAACATTTAAAGCTATGTTTATAACATTTTACAATGCTACTTGCAAGCATTTAAATCATTGTATGCAAGCATTAAAATTTTAAATTTGTATAGTTTTAACTCCTAACTACTTTTATTTTCAAGCCAAAAATAAAAAGATTCATTTCACCCACTTTTTTTAATTTTTTCCGTTATCATTCTCATCCATTTTCTCGATGATCCATAATGAATTTTGCGAATCTAAAAATATGAATGTTTTTTTTATCTGATTTTGTCTTTCAAATGAGATCCATGAATAATAACTTTCAAGTTATATCTGTGTCGCAATTTTTTTTACCATTTTCAATCTTTGTGAATTTCATTTTTTTTTTAATTTTGCTTCAAAAGAATTTAAACCTCTGTTCACAAGCATATAAACCTCTGTTCACAAGCATATAAACCTCATGTACAAACATATAAACCTCATGTACAAAGAATTTAAATCTCAATAACAATATTTCAAAGCATATAAACCTCAACAATAACATTGCATTAACAAAGCATATAAACCTCATGTACAAAGAATTAAAATCTCAATAATAACATTTCAAAGTATATAAACCTCAACAATAACACTGCATTTACAAAGCATATAAACCTCATGTACAAAGTCTTGAAATTTTTAATGGTTGTAGATTGAGATTTAAAAACTTAAAAATTTAAAGTGCTCATGAGTTTTATTTAAAAAAAAAACAAATGACTTTAAAATTACTCAAAATTATTTCTTCATAGATCTTATTTGAAAGATAAAATGGAATAGAAAACGTTTGTATTTTTATATTCGTAAAATTCATCACAGATCATCGGAAAAATAAATTATAATGATCAGAGAAAAAATAAAAAAGAGTGGGTAAATTTTTTTTTTTTCCGTTTTTGGCTTGAAGACAAAAGTAGTTAGAAGTTAAAACTATGTAGATTTAGAATTTTAATGCTTTCAGAAAGATGTTTACATACTTACGAGTAACATTGTAAAATGTTATAAATATAGTTTTAAATGTTTTGATATTAGCGCTGAAAATGAAAGTTAGACAATATTGGAAGTTTTTTCTGTTAAACTACTTGGGGAATGCGTTCGGGTATGATAGCTTGGGGTACCAGAACATTTCTCTAAAAAAAAGAGATGTCTTTTGGTAGTGAAATGAGTAGTCATAGTTTCCCCTTCAGGAATATTTCATGAGAAAAATTGAGAGATACATATGCAATCACAATTACTAATATATAAAATTAAAATACAAATATACAATCAATTCTAACTAATAAAAAATACAATCAATTCTAACAAATAATTTCTTTTATGAAGTAAAACAAATCAAAATCACAAATAACTCTTCTAACAAATTCAATTCGTTAACTAAATAACAAAACATTCAAATAAAAAAATTAACATGTTTAGCATAATATTCTTCTTACAATAACATGCATAAATTTTCTCATGATATAATTTATTTTATATAATTACTTGTTACCCAACGGGTATGAAATAGTATTTACCAGCACCCATACCCGTTTATCTAATGAAAAAAAAAAATTCTACCCATACCTATATCTAATAAGCTAACGAAAAAATAAAATGTTACTCATACCTGTCTTATCGAATGCGATATGGATAGGGTAAGTGGGTAAACGGGTATCACTGACACCCCTACTTGTTGTTTAGGACAGAAATCATAGGTCTCAAGGTAAAATTTTCATTGCTTGGTTCTACATGCAATTAAATAAACAAAAATATATTCACTAGGAGGTCACTAATTAAAGTGGTCCAATATAATATCAAGGGCTTTAATTAGACCCTCCATGTGCTGAGATCTGATTAATTTTTTGCTTTAATTAATAAATCATAATGCGCACATAATCACATCTAAGATCATATCCGTACGTGCCCCCTCTGCTTGCAAGTGGGATCGAATATTACAAGTACTATATATGAATATGCCCCATCACTGTAATAAGAAACTTTTTTTCAGCTTAAGACAAAACACAGTTCTTCAAAATTGTATATGCCAGTGTAAAACTTGTAAATAATTATACTTCTCAAGTGAATCATTGAGTTAGATAGAGGTACCGGATCACGTACCACTAGTTGGTTCTTGTAATCAATTCCATAATCGCATCAGGAGTTCAGGACCCACATATCGCTACAATGTAGGCAATGTGCAACCACTGCTCCAGTTATTCTCTTCCTTTTAATCTCATATTTGCCGTATCGATTCTTCACGCTTCTAGAAAAATTATCTACTTTTGTGTGTGTGTTTTCTTTTGTCATCTAATTTCTGCAAGTGGCCCAGAGATCTTCCCTCTTAAATATTACACTGGTGAAAGACATCAGCAAAAAATGGTCAAGTGTTTGATCAAACTCTAAATAATAACAAAATATTAAAAAGAAGAACAAGAATACACACTAATTAAATGGCAAGGAAAAAAAATATCAGCAGTGGTCGTTAGGAGAAAGCTGAAGACCTTTTGAGCATTTTTGTTGTTCCCATTGAAAGAGCAGATAGAGAAGGGAGATTCTGGAGCATGTTCCTTGGAGATCTTCTATTATTACCTTTTGGCATCTATGTTCAAGAAAAAGAAAAAAAAAATTAAGGACCTTTATTCCGATTGTTTTTTATAATATATCAAGTCAAGTGGTCTGAAACGCGGAGCTTCGACTATGTACGTAGTTTGGACTATCCAGTTATTACTTTTTAATTAATGGAGTAGTATATATGCCTTCCTCTTCATATATGTTCATGAGGTACTAGTTCATAGTTTAATTAGGGCCTTCCTCAAATAAACATCACCTTTGTGCTTTGATTGATCAAGTAACTAAAAGCTAATCAAAATTTATAGCCTCTAGCAAAACAATTTTAAGTGCTGACGTTCTAGGAAAAATGATGACGCCTTCACCAAAATAAACATATCTCCTTAATTAATATATAAAATGGTACCGTAAAAAGCGCTTGACCTGTATAACTGCAGATAGATGATGTAAACATATATTATATATATAGAGTAGAACTAGGGTGTTCTTAAGCTCACCAAGTCTATTGGTGAGCTAGTCTATTGTTTTCTTTGATGATATTGACAATCTTAAAAATATAGCAGAGTAATACCATTTTAGGGGATCACTTGAATTTGTTTTCTTTGACAATATTGACAATTTTAAAAAAATAAAGCAGAGTAATACCATTTTAGGGGATCACTTGAATTTGTTCTCTTTAATAATATTATGATTATAAATAGAAGGGTAATATCATTTCTATGTATACTATTGCATTGTAAATTTACTATCTGTCGCTACATTTATAGTACACAATAATATCCTTGCCTGAACTCTGTATAAAGATGCTTCCCTGAGACATTCTCTAGTGCAAAGATAAATATCAAAATGCAATACTTCAAAAAAATTATTTGTAAAGACTAGTAGCATATGAAAGAAAAAGACAACTATATATATTGATTCAATATGAACCCTTACTTTCATTCAAGAAACAAAAACTGAAAAAAGGATGGCATATATGAAGCATTAACCCACAAATGACAAAATGAAGATATGAATTTATGCCTATGTCGCACAATCCTGAAGCCTAATATCTTTTGATTAATGCACCCAGTGGCATGTACTGGCATAAAAAATGATACCAGATGGCAAATTTTATTGCACATCTCCACTTCTTCAGGGGCTAGCTAGTAGACCCTCGGTGCCTTGTATCTCTATCACTTGCAATCATGCATTGCTGGGCAAATCTCATTTGGCAGCATCCCCATTATTACCCATTATTGGTAAAGGCTTCTGCCAAGTGAGACTTCACCCAGTAATGCAAGCTTTGCTTGGGCTTATTATATATTTTATTGAAAATCATTCGACTAATAATTGTGGTTGTAACTTGCCGGGTAAATCTCATATGGCAGCATTTCTTTATTCTACTGGAAGTATCCATCTGATATGCTGCTAAAAGAGACTATTGCCCAGTAATGAATACATTCTTCACATGTTCTGATCTTTATGTGTGGCTTACTGATGCATCCTTGTTAGTCATCTCTATTTATAGGCTCCTTGAGACGTCGCATGGCATGCTGGCTATCCAAAATGAGTGGTATTCTCTCATACAGCATTGGTTTATAGGACCATAAGGATATACTTCACTGGTTGTATAGCATATGCTATATTAGCTCAAAACCACCATCACAAGACAGAAATCACGCATTGAGTGTGCATGGTGTTTATGTGTTTATGCTTGTTAAAATTTGTTGGTGTGAAAGGACTGTGAGTGAGCTTGTGTTAGTATATCTGAATAGTTTCTACTGTACAGCATCCTCTTGCATAAAAGGTTATGCTTTCTATTTCAATTTGATAGAGTACCGATTAATTAGATCAGCAAACAACATCCACATACTAGCCTCACTAGGCATTATTAATAAATCTTATGTGATGCTTTGTGTACTTGTGATGCTTTCATATCATATGTCATTTTTTTTTTCATTAGTTAATTTTCATCTACTGTGTAACAATAGTGTTATCATTTTTAATGTAAAAAGTAAAAACAAAAAGAAAAGTGGCACAAGTGGTAGCATCTGCTTCATATTAATGAAATACGAATTTAATGTGCAATTAATATCTAGAGTATAATCAGCTCCTTAACTACACACCCTTCTATTCTAAGAATGAACTCTATCCACCAATCAGGACAGCTCTTAATCTCTTATATGATAAGCACTCTTCCTTAAAAAAATAGAAAAAGAAAAATGTAAATATGTCTTAACTGCCTCTAATACAAATAATTTCCAACTTCTTTATTTTTTTTCCTTGTTTTTTCTTTTGAATTTAAAACGTGCATTATTCAGTGCCTAGCTCTTGCAACAAACAAAAAAGTTATTTTTTTGTGAGAATTTGGACTATTTACAATTAATGTATGCACCCTTTACTCATAATTAAACTATTAATTCAAAATGATAACGGTAAGAACTTGATAAGATGGCTAACAATTATATCCAAAAAAAAAAAAAAAGAGATGGTCAACATCAATTAACGGCATGAAATGAAGCATTCCTGATCAGTTGCTCATTATTATCAGAATTTTCCATTTACTTTAGAAATAAATCAAACAACCTCTAATATAAACAACCTCTAATATTTCATAATATTTCAATTTTTTTTGCTTAAATATTAGTTCACGAAAGTTAAATATAAAAATAACTTGAAGAGCTAACAGAAAGAAGGCGACCTTTCTATGCTGACAAGGGACATTTATCTTTTGTCAAGATCAAGTACAAAAGGAACTATTCTTTCCAAGAATTGAAAAGGGAAAGAAAAGAAGATCACAGAAAAAGGAATATATTTTCTCTTGGCATATGCTATGGTATATCCAAATAGAGCCAAATATCATTTTCTAGGAATTTCGCTAGCTACAAGGAGAGCACAATATCAGAAACACTATATAAGCTTCATGTCAGGTACAGCTACAACTCGAAGCAAAATGAAAAGAAGAATATATAGATAGGTCCAGGTAACATGTAGTGTGTGAATAACAGTGCAGTTCTCCTTTGGCGAGGAGGCATCCAGCTTTCAGATAGATAAAATGCATATCTTGCCAAAGGAGAATTGCCCTGATATTCACCTACCAAATTCTACTGTGAGTTTACTAATTAATCAAGATAAACAACACTATATCATATCCATATGCTCTTATGTATGTGCAAGCAACATCTCTTATGATAGCATGCGGGAACATGCACATACACAAGGAAGCTAGTGCATTTGCAGGTGTTTTCCTTATTCCTAATATATATGACAGGAAATTAAGATGATTATTTGCAGATGTTTGTATTTGTCTATTTGCAACTTCACATTGATGTATAATAATAAACGTACCATTTTTCTCATATAACAATTGCTCAGCAGAGCTGATATGTTTTTATTAATTAATCATATAACAAAAGAGATCAAAACAAGATTGTGATTTTGTGACTTAATCTGAAAATTGGGTAACCAAGTGCAAGTTAATTCCATTAGTTTACTATTGCACTGTGATGTAAATAGTAGTCGGGAATATCATTTCCATGTATACTATTTCATTGTAATTTTCAACCTGGTTACCCCAACTGATGGATCCCAAGTCAATCGGGGGCATATTACCATGGGCCAAGTCAATATTAATCCTATTCAGATCAGCAACAGATGTTACTATCCGGATTGTTTTCTGGACATTTATATTTTGAGTTTTCCTATAAACATGAGGCATCTTGGTCAGACAGGCATGCCAAGAGAATTGGTTTGTTTAGAGTCTATGTGCTATTATGTGGTCAATGTAGGGAGAATAACTGTAATTTGTATTATGTTGTTTCAAGCTTTATTTTGTAGGTTTCTAGGAGAACCTTTTAAGAGTTTCTAGGAGTTTATTAATTGTGTTTTGGTATTATAGAAATAGTGGATAAGAGTTGTAATAAATATTAGGTAGCTTATAGAAGTGGAATATGGCTATATAACAAATCAAAATCAGTCTGTAAGACAGATTATTGAATTGATACGAAATTTATATGTTTGAGTTGAGTTTGTCTCCTCTTTTATCCTATGTTGAGTTGAGCTTGGTCCTCTTGGGTAACTTTTTTTTTTTTTTTAGGAAAAACATGGGTCGATGCCCATATTCTATTAATTGATTATTCAGGCTTCAGAGTTCAGAGTGTAACCCCAAATGGAAAGTAAAGAAATTTAAGGCTCAAAACAGTTGAGCTATTTTTATTACCAAATACAAATACAAAACAACGTCAACAAACAAAGTAAAATGAAATGAAGTGCTGGTGGGCATTTTAGAGGTGCTCGATACCATTACTGGTACGGCATGCATCCCTTGTCAGTGGGAGCTGAGTGTTAGCTGTGACTGTACCTGAACCACTAATTCTTGAGCCAGTTTGTCTATCTCTCTTAAAATTCGTGAGCATCGATCACTCTCTCCATAAATGAAATGGGTGATGAGTAGGAATTACCTGGTATTGAGCAGCACTGTACCTTGTAATATCATTTCTGTCGGCTTGGAATTTACTGGTAAGGTAAGTACCTGCTGGCATTGCAAAGTTCTGTATACATCTAGTGAGAATGTGCATTCATCAAATAGATGACACACTGATTCCCGAGCAGATTTGCAAAGAGGGAATCTATTTGCCATGAACCAACCCCTTCTCATGAGGTTATCGAAGGTCCTCTTGTGTTATTTTTGGTTGAACAACTGGCCGAAAAAACAAATGTATGCAGTATGCCTGTATCACACTATGCTGATGCCTGATACCGTCTGATTATTAATGCATTAGGTTGCATATACTGGCATAAAATTAGTACCCCAGATGGCAAAATTTGTTGCACATCTCCATCTCTTCAGGTGTCGTCAGACTATCAGTGCCTTATTTCTCTATCACTTGCAATCACATTCATTGCTGCACAAATATCATTTGGCAGCATCCCGAGTGTTACAATTATTGGTAAAGGCTGCTACCAAATGAGACTTTGCCAGGTAATGCAGGCTTAGCTTGCATTGGGTTTATTATGTAATGAAAATAACTAAATAAGTCGACTAAGAGTTGCACTACTTAATTGTACTTTGCAGGGAAAATCGATTAATATTTCATATGAACTTAGTAATTTAGTATAATTTTAGTAATGGAAGAGAGAATACTCTATGGTGAAAAATTTATTTCTATTATATTCTCTTACAATCTTATTCATTACAAATGAGATATCTCCTATTTATAGGCCATAAGGTGGAATCGTGGACTTAGTGCAGTGGCACAAGTCTTGTTTCTCTACGGAGATGTTGCAGGTTCAGTGATTTTGAGGATAACATTTAAAAGATGTTAGGGTGTACCGAAATTTTTTAATTAAAAAAAAAGCAAAAAAAAAAGAAGAAAAAAATGTCATATGGTAACCTTTACAAATCCAAGAACATGAATATTATTAACACAACACAAATACCAAGTGCATTAATTGCATGACCGAAAATATGAGTCTAGAAAACCTAAAAATTTAATCTATCTAGCTAGAAATTACCAAATATATCCACCTTAACCATTTGACTAATCGACTAATTAAGTTTACTATTTCCAACATATTTACTATGCATCCAATATTCCAATTATATGCTGCTGCAAGATTAATTATTTATTGCTAATGAATACATTCTTCATATTTTCTGATCTTTATGTGTGGCTTACTAATGCATCGATCCTTATTAGTCTCTTTATTTATAGGCACCTTAAGATGTCCCATGGCATGATGGATGATAGGGATATGCTTACTGGTTAATTCTTGCTATACTAAACTCAAAATTACCATCACAAGACGGAAATCACTCATCGAGTGAGCTTGTTTAAATTTGAGGTGCGGAAGGACTGTGAGTGAGCTTGTGTTAGTATAACTGGATGGTTCCACTGTTGCATAAAAGGTTATGCTATATATATTTTTTTTCAATTTGATAGTACAAGGAGTACCGATGCATTAGATGGGCAAATAATGTCCACATATACTGCCTCACTAGGCCTAGGCATTGTTAAGAAATCTTATGCGATGCTTTATGTACGTACTCATGACTGATGCTTTCACTTGTTATTTTTATTTCCGTTAGTTAGTTTCCATCTACTCTATAACTAGAGTGTCCTCCATTTTAATGTAATAAAAAAGAAAGGACAGTTTTTATTTTTATTTTTTGAAATAAGTGACCCAAGTTGTACCACCTGCTTCAAGGTACTATAATGAAAATATGAAATACGTACGAATTTTGAAATATGCCGAGTATAATTTGCTTCCCAAACTACGCACGCTTCTAAAAACTAAAACAAAACTACATCCACACTAATCAGTCAATCGCAGCTCTTTTACAATCTTCACTCTTCCTAAATATGCATGCATGTGCTAGTTAAATCTAAATATGTACAATGCACAAACCCCTCCATGCATTGCAATGCACCATAGCCCAACTCTATATATATCTAAATATGCATGCATGTGCTAGTTAAATCTGCAGTACAGTCTGTAATTTCATATATATAAACGCTAAACACAAATATTTTTCTTTTCTGTTATTGTTTTCTTCTTTAATTTAAGATGTGTATTTTTTAGTGTCTAGTCTTGTAACAAACGAAGAAGTTTTTTTTTTTCTTATTTTGTGAGAATTTAGACATTACAAGTAATGTCGATCTACACCCTTTATTCAATTGTAAATTAATTACCAAAACAGATTGATAATTATATGAACTTGAATAGGATGATTAATAATTATCCAAATAAGAAAAGAAGGTCAACTTCAATCACTTGAATGAAATGAAGCACTCTTGTGTGGTTGCTTTATTGTGTTATCTGAATTTGTTGGTTACTTCAATCACCGGCATTAAATCAAGCCACCTCTAATAGGTAATTGTATTTTAAATTTTTTGCTTAAATATTAGTTGACTTAAGTCAAATGTTAAATAGCCAGAAGAGCTAACAGAAAGAATATGACCTTTCTAAGTTTACAAGGGACATTTATCTTTTGCCAAGATCAACTGATCAAGACACAAAAGGAACTATTCTTTCCAGGAATCGAAAAAGGAAAGAAAAGAAGATCACAGAAAAAGAAAAGAAAAGCTCCTTAGGAATAGATTTTTTTCTTAGCATATGCTATAGTATATCCAAATAGAGCCAAATATCCTTTTTCTAGGAATTTCGCTGCATGGTAAACAATATCAGAAACAAACTATATAAGCTTCACGTCAGTTAGAGCTACAACTTGAAGAAAAATGAAAAGAAAAATATATAAAAAGGTGCAGGGCCACGTGTAGTGTGTGAATAACAGCGCAGTTCTCCTTTGGCGAGGAGGCCTCTAGCTTTCAGCTGACAGATAAAATGCATACCTTGCCAAGGGAGAATTGCCCTGATATTCGCCTACCAAATTTTAGATTAGGCGCAGACGTTCATGCATGGAAAAGTGCAAATATATGGAGGAATACATGGATGGAAGGTAGGATTGATTTCTCCTATTGTGAGTTACTAATTAATAGAGATAAACAACACTATATCATATCCATATGCTCTTATGAGCAAGTGACATTCTTATGAAAGCATGCGCGAACATGCATACAGACATGGAAGTTAGTGCACTTGCCTTTGTCACCTTATTCCTACTATATATATATGACTATACATGCAAGGAAACCAAGATGATTATTTGCAGATGATTGTATGTGTCTGTTTGCAACATCGCTTTGATGTATACTATATAATATATGTACTATTTTCTCATATAACAGGTACAAGGATCAAGAGATCATCTTTTTTTTACTTTGCCCCTATGCGACAAAATTATGATTTTGGAGGGGACTGTGTCAGGATGTATTTATGAACTGGCATAGCTTTGATGATATATTACGATATACATTGCAGTTGCTTAAACAACAACAACAACAAGAAAAACTTTTATTATTTTTTGAATTCTTTATGCTGGTGTGTCTGGGAAAATAAGAAATGAGGTTTTTTTTTTTTTTTAGCTCATTACACAATCAAATCTATTAGGTCTATGATTTTACTAATTATTTCTTTGGTGAATTTTTGAACAATTATCATGAGAGAGGAAGTGAAGGCCCATCTGCAATGTTTAAAAAAAAGAAGAAGGCCCATTTGCAGAAATGGCTGAAATAGGTATTCCATGAAGCTCTTCAGTGTTTCTCTCCAGTTAAATGTTTTCAGATGACCTATGGAGATTACATGGTACCACTGATGATAACAGGATAGCAGCACGAAGACCCTCATGATTTTATTTTACTTTTTAAGGACTTTAGAGCTTTTTGTAGATGGTACAGTATGTTACTGTACCAGTATAGAGTTTTCTTTTTAGATCAGGCACCTCATCCTCTTATCTAGCTAGGATTGGTTGTACCAGATAGAGTTTTCTACTTTTCTTTTTAGATCAAACACCTCAATCCTCATCCTCTTATCTAGATAAGAGAGGAATATAGAATGCTTCTTAGCTATTAGGCAAATGGTGCCTGTGAGATTGGATATAGACGTTCAAGTTCTAGTTGTAATTAAATATCTACAGTAATCAAAATGTTCTTAATTAAGCCTTCCTTTCAAAGAAATATATACGTACCACTTTCTCATATAACAGTTGCTCAGCAGAACTGCATGTATATATATTTTTTTAAACGTACTTATAACAAAAGAAAGCAAAACAAGATTGTAACTTTACCTAAAAATTGGGTAACAAAATGCAAGTTAATTCCATCATAGCTTTTATATATGTTCCCAAATAATTTTCCTTAACAGTGAACACAAGTAGATTCTTGAGGAAGCCATAGTAGAGTCTTGAGGAAGTGTGTCCATTTCGCTGAAATTTTATATTGGTTCAGAAATTAACGGGGTTATTGGTTACCTTACATAGTGACAAATTATTGGCTTGTACTTGCAATTGTAGGACATTCATCTCTTTCTGGGGGCTTCGAAATTGCCTTAGTTGTGAACAAATTGCATTTTACATTTTTTATATTAACTTTTACCAAATTATTTATCTAGAATTTCAGTACCAATATTAAATCCGATATGCCAAATTAATATACTGAAACCTAGCATGCTAATTTTGTGGAGCCTCCAAACCTAACAGTGGTTATCAATTCGTGTCGATCTGAGTTTCAGCCTACCAATAATATAATGCAATTCGTATGTTAAAATGCAAACCTACTGAAATGGTTTAACTGATCATCATTTGCTTGCGCATACATATGCCATCTACTCGGATGCTTTTTTTGCGAATGAAATGATTAAACTGCATTTCCAAAGTAAAATAAGAAAAAAAGAATTCCAAGTCTTCGGTCTTGTACAGGCTTCAATCTTTACCCAATAGGCAGCTGGCTCATGCAAGACTAATTTACTCGTTTGACACTACACTGGGCTATTTTTAAATCTTACCTGTTGGGCTTTCACTTGTTATGGCCCATTAGTACCGAATGAATGATGAATCCATATCCTTTTGAGGTAACAGAATATTTCTGTTCACATCCAAACCGTCTGATCATAATCTGGGCCAATACGGTCCGAGTTGGAAGGCATGGGGCTCCTCTATATTCGTGCGAATTCTGATCGGACGGTTAGAATCTAACAGCAATATTCTAAATATGATTTCCTAAATATCTCGCGCAAACACAACGAGAAAAAATAAAAAATCTAAATTAAAAAAAATGTAACGGCGCTAAACCTACTTCGAACTGCGTTCACTCACTCTTCTCTTGGGCCTCTCTCTCTCTCTCTCGGCGCTCTCTCAGATGGGTGTGCTTCGACTTTGGGGGCTATGGTGGAATTTACCCCCAAATGGAGGTCGAGGCAATAAGAAGAAGAGATCAAAACGCTCCAATTCGTCGTCTCCTTCGTCGGATTCGGTATATGTCTCAAAGGAAAGGTTCCAATTTCCGTATAAGCAGGCCGCCACCGCCGCGTCTCTCACCTTGACCGGTGACACCATCGCTCAGTTCCGTGATAAATTCGACAGGTGGCGTAAGAACAGCGGTGATGCTGAAGCCGATGGCAAGGTAGCTTACTGTAATTTTGTTTCATTTATTTATTGTTTACTTTACTTGAGCAAAAAATAATTGAATTGCCATTTAATTTCTTTCTCATCAATTCAACCAGATCTATTCCTTTGTATTACTGTGATGATAAATTCAGTTTTACCTGTTTTGGCTTTAGCTGAACTTCACCTATTTTGGTTTTACCTATTTATGTGACCATTACACACAATGTCAGGTTGGATGCAATATGCAAATATCTCAATCTCCTTTGCAATAAAAAAAACCTCTGGTAGAAGTTTTTTAATATGGTTAGAAGTCTGATGCCAGATATGGTTCTGTATATATGATCTCTTTGTTTGATGGTTTCAAAAATTGGCCTTCTTCATCTTTTTCTTCTTTATTTTTTTTTAATCTTTTAATAATGCAGGAGCTAGCTTCAATTCTTTTGTCAGACCATGATTGGCTCCGTGCATTGCGCATGACATCATATGGGCTTTTTCTCTATGGACCTGGTTCATATGCCTGGTATCAGATTCTTGACAGATGCATGCCCCAGCCATCATTTGTTAACATCTCAGTAAAGGTAAAGAACCTATATTTTGGATTAATTATGGGGCATCACAACTGACAACTGTTGATTTATTGTATTTGCAAGCAGTACCAATTTTTATGGCAGTGTAATACCAACATTTTGCGTCTTTTGAAGCTATTCAATACCAGCTAGCATTACGTTAGTGTGTTGGAAAGGTATATTGATCACTCGTTGCAAATTGTAAGAATTTATCCTTTTTTCTTGTGACTACCACTTTTTACCCCAAATTGAATGATAAAAAGGTATATCGATCTAAGTTTATATAAATAACTTGAACAATAAGCTATAGTCTTGAGAAACGTAGAAAGAATGTCAGACCTAATGCTTTTAAGTTTAAGAAAGTGACAAATCTTTCCAGATTTCTCAAACTACTCTCATAACCTAGCAGGACTTGAGAAAAGGGAAAATAACATGTGTCACCTGGAAATATTTTAAAAATCTGAAAAGTTTGATGAAAGTATCAGTTTTCACTGCGTTCTAATTTGTGGATTGTTCTAAATTATTTTCTCATTCTTCTCAGGTTATACTAAACCAGATTGTACTTGGTCCATGTGTTATTGCGATTATTTTTGCTTGGAATAATTTGTGGCTGGGGAAATTGTCCGATTTACCCTCCAAGTATCAGAAGGATGCACTTCCTACCCTTCTTTATGGTACACTACTTTGAAATTATATTAGGATGATCTGTAGTAAGAAGAGGGTTCAAATGCCTCATGCGTTTCGTGCCTCGCATTCTTATCTCCGTTTTCAAAGTTCAATTGATCCAAACCACTCAACAAAATCTCCATATTAAAATATGCTTGGATATCAAATATTATATATTTTTTGGAAACTTTATACTATTTTTTTAGATAGGTACAAAATCACTGTTTCTGGACCATCCAAAAACAGTGATTTTGTACCTATCTAAAAAAGTAGTAAATTTTTTCCATAAAATGTAAAATTGGGTTTCCAAGCACATTTTAATATGGAGGTCATGTTGAGCGGTTCGGATCGATTATTTGGATTTTGAAAATGGAGTTGAGGATGTGAGGCATGACTCACGGGTGACATGAAAGACACGAGGCATTTGAACCCTAGTAAAGAGGAATCATTTTACATGATCAAATTTTCATGGGCTGCTGCAGGTTTTAGGTTTTGGATCCCAGTTTCAGTGCTGAACTTTGGGTAACTCTCTTTTCACTTGCAATTTCAAATATTTTATTCTACTAATTCTAACAAACTGTATTTGGTGGTTTACTACTTTTTTGCAAATCATGCATAACCCTTCTCAGTATTGCCAATCATACCTACAATTTCTTGTAAAAAAAAAACTGAAATTTGCATAATGATTTTTATATTAGCAAAATCAATCTACCTGGTAACATAAGGCTTGGCATCTATATCAAAACTAGGGAACTTCTTTTAATGAATTTATCTTTTCTTTGTCACAACAAATACTTGGTGCTTATATGCAAATTTTAATGAATTTAGTACAATTTATATCAGTGTGAATAAAATTTAGAAGTACCGACATTTTATATTTCAATGTTTTTCAGGGTGGTCCCTCTGTCTGCTCGAGTTGCATTTATGTCGTCATGCTCCATATTCTGGAACTTCTATTTGTCGTCAACCATGAGCAAATAATAATGTTTGCCCGTCGGTTTAATGATAATTGTTTATTTATGCTCACTTCTACTCTTTTTCAGGTATGAAATCTATCTTTGTAACTTTATTTTGGTAATATCATGCCAGGTCCTTCTGGCTTAAATTTGTCACTCAGTAAATTTACCTACTGGATTCCCTCTAGTTTTTGTTTGTCATAATCAGATCACAGGATCCACCTTCCATCTAAAGTATGTTTATAATATTATTAGCCAAGCTATTACTTTTTCATTAATTGAAAGCACAATTCTAAAGAACACTTGATGGTGTCAAAAAACATTTATGCACGTGTTTTTGGCAAGTGTAGTACCTAGTCAAAACATTGCAAAGGTTTTAATTAATATTTTGTTACTGACTTAGCATTGCATGTCAGAAGAGATGCACAAGGACTAAAGAGCACACAAGGAGCAACATAATTTCCCAAAAAAGAAACAGATTTGGCCCATCGGAAGGCAAATTATTGAACTTGGTTAACCTTCCAGAAATGTGGGTTATAATTAAGCGACATTCACTAAAATTCATTTTTTTTCCTTTATCAGAAACTTTTTTGTATGTTTCAACAATACCATTGACAATAAAGTTAAAATCTCTGCTACAGGTTCCCTGACACACTCCCTCTTATAAGTCACTGACGATTGAGTTTCCAAAGCTTTTATTATTTATGAAGCATGTTTTAAGTGTTGCAGTGACCCACAGGGAATCTGTGATTAGGATTTGGATTTGTATGAATGAGAGTTTTTTGTACCACCTGTAAAAGTTGGTTAGGGAATGTCTAGAAAGAATTGGGGATGTAGTTTTAAAAGATTTCAATTTGTTATATTAAATGGGATACCTCTGTGTTCTAAGGAGCATGGTTGATATTTATTATTTTGAAATGGCTAACAAGAAAAAAAGTTGAAATCTTATCTACACCTGAATATAATGTAAATTTGACAGGTTTTGTCAGCGATCAAACAATCAAATATTAAAAACAAATGGAACATGGAAGTTCCTATCAAAGGCATAGACTTGTATTTTTTATATATTTTTTAATTAAAAAGCTTCTTCTACTCCGTTATTTTTCTCCTGGGGAGGGATGATTCTTTCATGTATTGAAGAGCCATTTTTACACGTGAAACTTCCATCTAGTGAAATATGATTTTTTTATCTTGTAACCGATTATCTTTTCTCGATTTAATAGCTGTATTAGAAAAAGTTATTGCTATACTCTCTTCAGGGTATACGAGAGTATTTACACAATGTTATATTAATACTCCATTTCACTTGCTGATAAAAAATTGAAAATAAAATTACACTTCATTTTTCCCTTGATCGTTAGTGGCCGAATGAGAGTAATCAGTAGTTAAAATAATCAATTTTTTTTGTTCTAGAAATAAATAAAAAAGACAGAGAAAGAGAGAGAGAGAAGGAAACAAATTCAAGGCAGCGTAACAGAATATAATATCTAATGGATAGTATCATACATTCATATTTTTTTTCTCAAGCCTTGAGGGAGATATCAGATCGAATATAATATGTGATCGTTTAATTATCTTATCTGGTAATATCTCATGTTACTATTTCTTTTTGTCTTCGGAGATATTTTGAAGATTTCTATATTGTCATTGTCAATTCTTATGAAAAGAACAATGATGTCTGTGGAATGATGTTAACATCTTATTTAGTCAATCATATAATTTCCTAGTCTGTGGGTTCGTTCGTTATTTTCTTTGAGATGCTCGTCCCAATTTTCTTTGGGTATCTCTTAATTTCTAGAATATCTTCTTATCTAGTAATAAACAGTTCCTTAAAGAAAACAGAATGATCTTAATTCTAACAGAAAATAATTTTTATAAAGCGAAATGCTTTCATCATGAAGTGTCATAAACAATGGTTACATCAGCAACCAATGTCAGTACAGGTTTTTGTTCTGGTATTTTCAATAACCGGTATTATATAGATTTTGTAACTGCGAGAATTAATTAAAACATAATTGCTTTACATTTTATTCATTTTAATCACAGCTTCTGGGTGAGAATTTGGTATAATAAGAACATAAGGTAGAATTAGAAGTGAATGTTACAACTCTCACCAATCTAATTAAAGACGAGAATTCGGATATATGTCGTAATTTTTTTTTTGTAAAAAAGTTGTCAAAATCTCCCTTTTTTGTTTATAATTTAAAATTCAAAATTCAACACGAAATCTTAACAGTCAATATAATTTTCTTCACGCCATGTAAAATTCTGATATTATTTTTCTAACAATTACTGAAAAATATAATATTAAATTTTAGTGGATCGATGCGTCCCTTGTAAAAAATAACAACAACAATACTCACTGTTAGAATTTTGAATTTAATATACTAATAAAAAGAGAGGTACGTTGTCGTTTGATCATGTATTCATATGTTTTGTTTGATCGTGTGATACCATGTCCTATATATAAAGACAAATAGAAATATGCTTTATATAAAGTATAGGCTCTAACATTTAACAAGCAAGTGGAGCAATCATAAAACCACGATTGCATGTAAGATAATGGCAAGACATGTACGGATATTCCGGATCAAGCACTTGCTAGTTGCTAGGATGCTTTATCCAGATTGTTAGCGATGGTAAGGATTCGACAGAGTAGATTTGACTTCATGCAGTGCACATACTATATAATAAGTTATATGCTTTCTTCATTTTGACTTTATCGTTCGTGCCTTGCATGAGCTAATAAAACAGCACTCTCAATATCTGTACAAATATTAGGTAAAAACTCGTTTTAGCGTGGATAATATGATCTCTGTCTGATTGCTTTACAATTCGTACAATTCTAATTTCAAAACTCTTCATAATAATTCACTTATTCGTGCACACCGTGCAGTATGCGTGCTGTGCGCGCGGGAGAGAATCAGCATGTGGGATGCTATTGGGTAAGGCTTGTTTTCTCTCTGTATACTGTGAAAACTCAGAGACCTAATTCTCTCTTGCTTTTGCTCAAATTTAAATCCAACACCTTAGATCAAGAACAAATGAACTCTAAAAATATTGGTATGTTAAATTTCTTGTTGACGCCTATGGCCTAATCATTAACTGTCCGTTAATGCATCCCCGATTTTATATATATATATATATATATATTTTTTTTGCTAAATAAGGACACATTAGCTAGTTGCCTCAGTTTTAATTAAAATAAAAAGGGCATTCTAAAAGTACTAAAATATCCAAGCTGGTATACTGTTGGAGTTTTGAACACTTGAAAGAAAAATTTTCTTTATAACATGATGTGCATGATTTATAAGTACTTAATAAAATATCACTAATCAATTCAAGAGTTGAGGCCTACTAAGCAATCGTGATGACATGATTAGTGCCTCTTCAAACTACCTCTTTCATTAATTAATTATATGAGAATCACATTCATTAGGGTAAAATATCTCATCACAATTGTGACTGATTCCTTTTCCTTTGTGTAACTCGATGATCTAATTCATCTCCCAAAATAAAAAATAAAAAATAACCAAAAAAAATAATAACCCCAATAAACTATAACCAAGTTCAAGAGAAAAAAACACTTAAAAACTGTTTTAATTTATATACGTCAAGCAGCAAACTAAGGAAGAACCCGAAAAAGAGATCGAAAAATGAAGTAATCTCAATGCACAATTAATAAAATTAATGAAAAACCCTCTTCTATTTGCTCAACAACCAGTGGTCTCTGCCTCTACACCACAGCTGCTACGCCTGAAAACCATGGCACACTCTGGCAACTCTCCAAGCCCTGCAAAAAGAGCATCATCCTCACCATTACCACCACCATTTCCACCGAGACATCCCTCTCCTTCTGCTGGTAAAATCATCGTGACATCATCCACGGACACACTAATTAAAGATCCAAACAAATATTCGTCAGACTCGGCCGCTGGTGAAGTGGAAGAAGGGGATGCTGCCACATTAGAGAACCATCCGAAGTCATCACCGATGAGATCAGTGAACTGTATCTCCTCGGGCTCAGTCGGGCTTTGTTCGGGTGGTGGCACTGCTGGTTCTTCCTTGGGCCGGGCTTGGTTCTTTGGGCCCTTAGGGAGAGGCCATGCGTGATTGTGCTCAAAGGAGTAGGTGACAACAAGTGTGGAGGGGTCGACCCGGCTACGCTCGACCTGTTTACGTGCCGGACATCCTTTTGAGCTGCTACACCTGTAATATCCCCTGCGCAATTTGAAAGTGAAGTTGCTACGGTCTTAAAAAAAAAATTCGACTTTGAGAATTGAGGCTGTAAATCATGAGAAATTAGATTGATCCATAATATTAATTGGTATAAAGCAAAACTATGTACTCTAAGCTATGAATCCATGGCGCCAAGACCCAAGTGAATCAAAATTGTTCTCTTTTTCCATTAATTTTTGTGTGTAAATGTTATATAAACACGGTGCAATTTATAGAAGTGATGCTTACATCTCAAATTCATTATCAGAAAATGAAATAAAATCAAATTAAAGACGAGGTAACATGCATACCGAGGGTACGGTGATCCCTTGATGGGCTTCTGACCATACTTCCTCCAAGCCCATGAATCCGATGGTGGGGCTCCTTCTCCAACAATCGGCACAGAGACCACCCTCTTTTGAACTGATCGCCGACTATTATCAATCATTCAAATTGCAAATGAGAAAAAAAATGAATTTTATATCCATATAATCAGGAAATAAATGTGAGCATGGCTTGCGTAAACAAACCTTCTCTTAGCATTTGGAGAGGGAGGTGCGGGAAGTGGGTGTGTCGGCTTTGTTTCATTAGGTGTATCTTGTGATGATGCTCCACCTTGGCTCTCTTCGCTCTCCCGAGCCGGTGAGTCGTTGCTACTATAACCATCCATGACCTCACTAGTGTTGATTTGTCACCTTCACCTTCTCTTGTTTACTGACAGCGTCTCTATATATATTTCCAGCAAAAGTTGATCAACTTTTGTGGAACTACAAAGGATTCATTAGTGACAACAAAAGGGAATGTAAGGGAGATGGTACGGCAACTTTGGTTTTTATGGAGAACAAAAGGGGGAGTGGGGCTAATAGGGACAATATAAGGTACATTTTTTAGTTATAAGAGTAATTGTACCCATGTATAACTCAATCTAGAAAAAAAATATATATGTCATGGTATTTTAAAAAAAAAAAAATTAATTAATAGTGATGGCGGTATGAATAATTTGAAAATGGCCAATGTTGAATATGACCTTCTCATTAGAGAAAAACTAATCTTTGTACATAATTATCTTGTAAAAATTTACAACTAGGACCTTGAAAAACATCACTTCACTTTACCTCATGCTCTCTCGTTTTTTTTTTTTAAGTATCAAGTACATATTACTGTGTCAAAAAATAAATTTTATTTTATTTTATACTGTGGGTACTAGCATTTTTGGAGAATAACAAATAGGATGTGGACTAACACATTCAATTGCATATTGAAATTCTTTGTAATAAAAAGATATTACAAAAAGATATTATTATTAACATCTATTTTACATGAAACTTATTTATCCTACGTCTGCATTCTCAAATTTCTAATTATACCTTGCGTGAACTGTAACATGATATGTCTTATTGGTGCTTAGAATTCAAGAAAAAAAATTTAACGTTTTTTATTTTGTCAGACTGAACTATCCTAAAACCTGATCTGTGGTGCCAAGAGCCCAAGAGATCAGCTTTACAAAAAAGAAAATTTTAATTATTTTCTTTTATTTTTTCAGCTTGAGAAGTTATTTTAGAGAGCAGGTCATTACCGGAATATGTACTTATTGAAAGCGCGTTTTAATCTAGAATAACATACACTTGTGTGCATGAAAACGGAAAGGAGAGGGAAGGAAATGGCTAAGCACACATAGATGTTAAATTATAAAAATATGATAAATGAATATAAAATAAGGACTATGCAAAGAAATTTCAGTATATTGAAATAAAAAAAATATAAAAGTTAGCTGTGAGAGTGACATCTCGCCCACCTTTCCTCCATTTCACATCTGATGCAGTAGTTGGATTTGAATACTGCATTAGCTATATAGGTTTTGTTAATTAATTCCTCTTTTATGTTAAAACCCCTATTTTAACTGGGATTTGAACCCATGCATTGTTGTTGTGCTTTTTTAATTTTTTATTTGTTTCTAACTTTTAGCCCCATTTTTTTTCATCTTATAGCTGAAATTGCCTTGTGCTCTTCGTTTAATTCCTTGCTAAATAGTAAAACCATGCAGTTGAGTTTAGAATTACATGTAAATTTCCTATTTTTATAAAAAGCTTTCTTTGGAATTAACATATAGAATCTCAAACCTTTTTCAATTGATGATTATCATATGATTTTTATTCTTGTGTAATTGAATTATCCAAAGGGAAAAAAAAAACATGTTTTCCTCGGTAATTAACACAATTATATAAATTTGTCTCAACTTTTGGTCCTATATATATATATAGAGAGAGAGAGAGAGAGAGAGTTGGGTTGTTGTACTTTTGATGTAAATAACGTATTTTACTTCACGCTTATATTTTGTGATTTTAAAGTTCAAATAGTCGATCCGAACTACTCAACTTAATCTTCATATTAAATTGTTCTAGGAGACCAAATTTTACATTTTTTTGGAAAAAAAAATACTATTTTTCTAGAATTTTAAAATCACTGTTGTTTGATTGTTTAGAATTTTTTGAAAAATAGTAATTTTAAAAAATTCTAAAAAAGTAGTAAAAAAATTTTAAAAAAATGTAAAATTTGGTCTCAAAGAACATTTCAATATGATGATTCTATTGAACGGTTTGGATCGACTTCTTAGACTCCAAAAATAATGAAAAGGGCATGAAGTAAAACATGCTCTTTACTTCGTGAGACACAATAGTCCAACTATATATATATATAAAGAGAGAGAGAGAGAGAGAGATGGGCTATGGTGTGAGTTGTAAAGTAAAATGCTTATTTTACTTGGCACTTATATCTTTGTTTTTATAGTCCTAACAGCCAATCCAAACTGCTCAAGATGATCTCCATATTGAAATGTGATTGGAATAGTTAAGCTCAAAATATTTTTTCTTAGCTTCCGGAACAAACAATTTGGTTTTCTAATTTTCAAAGTACAAACAATCAATCCAAATTATTAGATGTTCAATCTATATTAAAATGTACTTGGAGACCAAATTTAATATTTTTTGAAATTTTTTTACTATTTATTTATTAAGATGTATGAAAATCGTTGTTTTTGAATGATACAAAAATTTAATATATATAAACTGTACAGTAAACGTGTACAGTAACAATTTAATCCATGAGAGGCAACAACTAAATTATTTTTCTCACCCCTGAATATAAATTACAACTGATTACTTCTTTTTTTGCATAATAAAGATTAATGAGTGAGTCTATGGTACTATGCATATCACAGGTTGTTACCATGCTACGGCTCTATACGAGTTTTCAAATTCTAATGGTTGATCAGAACCATTCATCTTGTTCTCCATATTAATATGTGTTTGGAGACCAAATTTTACATTTTTTGAAATTTTTTTACTATTTTTTTAGATATTTAGAAAATCACTTGATCTGAAAATTTTGGACCATCGAAAAACAGTGATTTTCAATAAATCTAAAAAAATAGTAAAAATATTTCAAAAAATGTAAAATTTCGTCTCCAAACACATATTAATATGGAGAACAAGATGAACGGTTCGGATCAACCATTAGAATTTGAAAACTCGAATATAGAGCCGTAACATGGTAACAACCCATGATATGCACAGTACCGTAGACTCACTCAAGATTAATTGTTATTCTATTCCTATAGAGTGATCTAAGCTATCAAAAACAAGTGGAAACACATCATAATATATGGAACCAAAGTCCTGGTTGAACCTTGGTATTTCTCAAATATATATGAAAATTCCCTGGTCATTTTAGGTTTTATTCCTCAACGAGTATAAGACAGAAATTAAATATTACATAATTTCCTGCTAGAGCATGATTTTTAATGATAGTGCAAAAAAAATCTATGAGATAAAATAATATAAATATAAAAATAAAAATAAAAAAGAAAAGAGAGAAGAAGACAGGGAAGAAAGATCTAGGAGGGAAATTAAAGAAAACTAGAAGGTCAAATAAGTAAAACCGCACCACTAAGAAAAACCATTGGGTAAGCAATAGTATCCCTATAATTGTCACTTTTGGGTAAGATGGGATAATAGAGGCCAGAGGGTATCTTAATTCCTGTTTTGTATCTTAAATGAGCGTACTGTAGGTAGTATTTTATAAAGCTAAGAAGGTTGTGCTCCTCACATCTCCCTATCATGTTTTTCGTGGTTGAATATTTTGAATTATTCTCATGTGCTAGCAAGTTGTTTGATTAATCTATGACTTTTGCTAAACTGTAACCCATAAAAAGGTTTCTTGTGCAATGATGTATCAGCTATTGTATACTTATTATATGATTCAAGTTCTTTCGGTCATAACATTTGTGTAACATTAATTGAGCACGGATAATTATAATAATTAACAAATATTTAAATTACCTTAATTAGTTGATGTATTATGAAAATATAACTCATGTTTTGTTATTATTAGTGAATAAAGGTGATGGATTCAATAATCCCGAACATAATTTAATATTAACTTGGAAAAATATGCTGGTAAAATTTGATATCAAAATGATAAAGCATAGTTTACCACAAGATCTATGATAACAATTAATCTTTATATTTAAAAAAAAATAAACAACTGCAGAAATAAAAGTAATACTAATTATAAGAACAAAAATATAAACAATCATTAAAAAAGGATTTACCCATGAACTTAATTTCTAACAATTGCATTATTATACTGAAGCAATGTTATTACGAATTGCATGAATCGGGTTCATTTTTTTTTTGTGTGGAGCTTTACATCGTATATAGCTAATTAATAGCTTAATATGACTTAGGGTTTCAGCTTGGACAATATGATATAATACCTTTTATTTTATTTTATTTTATTTTAAGCTAGATCATGACCAGTCTTGCTGGCCCCTCGGAGAAAAGCCCCAAATTTAGTGGATATTGATTATTATTTATAAGTGATCATGCTTCTCTTTGAACGCGTTTTTGTTTCCAATAGATATATATATATATATTTTTTTTTTCTTTAAGAGAATAGCAAATAACTTAATTTAATATATTCTAACCCTTAGCAAGATTATTTCTTCTTTATTACATACTGTACTCAGTTTTAACAACAAAATCTGTTAGATTTATGTATAGCTTTTAATATATTTCAAGTGGAAGACGGCCACATGCAAAACCTACCACTAACAAGTAATTAATTCTTGATTTTATTTAGAATAATTATTTTAGTACCCACACCTCCGTCTCCGCACCATACCCACATATTTTCCAACTCAGTCAACCTTTTAATTTGACCATCCTAACTAACGACTTTCTAAAATAGACTCTCTCTCTCTCTCTTCCCCCACCTCCATTAGCTATATTTGATTGAATATATATCTACACTACTTATAACAGATATTAATACTTTTCATCTGTAATATATAAAATGTTAAACTGATAAATAATTTTCATTTTATTGTTCAATATCAGAATAGATATTGTTCTAAATGTGTATTTTTTAGATGATTTATGCATACAAGATAAATAATTTTCATTTTATAATAACTGTATAGTTATAAACACTTTTTGAGATTGCTCTAAGTACAACGTAGTATAGATATAAATACTTTCAGTCTCCACATGCAGTTATGGTTCCCCCATGCCATTTGAGTGGCTCCTAATGCGGGTACAACATCAAAAATTTCAAAAAAAAAAAGTGCGGGTACGATTATTTTCAGTCCTCACAAGTAATTATGGCAGTTTAGTTGCGGGTACGACGTCAGAAATTTCAAAAAAAGGTGCGGGTATGATTATTTACAAATAATTAATTTATCATTTATATTGTTTACTATATAGATATAAATACTTGTGTTCTTTGGACTACATACTTCAAGATTTGCCTATTAATATTATAAAAAAAATTAACAAATCTGAAACGATTGTGATCTCCACAAACAATTATGACAGTTTTAGGTGCGGGTACTCATATCAACTTCGTTTTATTTATTGGGACCGAGTTTGGAAGAGCAATACATTATTAAAAAAAAAACAACAATTGCTTTTTCGTACTTTTAGAATAGAATTGCAAGTAAATGACATCATCAATTCATTATCATGCATAATAATAATAATAATAATAATAATAATAATAATAATAATAATAATAATAATAATAATAATAATAATTATTATTATTATTATTATTATTATTATTATTATTATTATTATTATTATTATTATTATTATTATTATTATTATTATTATTATTATTATCAATGTTCTAAATAGCGCGCTATTTCGCGCTATAGCGCCGCTATTTGAGTATAGCGTAATTTTTTTAACTCGGCCGCTATTACGCGATAAACTATATTTAAATCATTGATTATTATTATTATTATTATTATTATTATTATGATTATTATTATTATTATTATTATTATTATTATTATTATTATTATTATTATTATTATTATTATTTTGAGAAATTGGCAGAGGCTGCATCATGCATTAATTTTGCTTCCTAAAAAAATATAACAGGATTTACTATTGACTTGTTCGATCAAGATGAGGCGACAGTTTGAATGGTTCAAGCTTGAGCCCTCATTGAGATGTGTTTGTTCAATCTAGGCCCAAATTTATTGTTATTCAAATTTTAAATCTGCGTTTTGCTACTTTTTAGTCCATTATAAGCCTTAAATTTCCGATTTTTTTTTTTATGGCATAGGAAATAATATATTAAATATACGTATGACATAATTAAGGGACACTTAATTTGCAGAAATAATTAATACAAATACTGAGAGTATCAACATCCAGGTTGAAAATGAGAATGTTAGCATTGTTAAAATTAGAAATGTTTGGTTGAAACCGGAACGCTCGAATTATCAGCATTTCTATCTTGAACCTGGACATTAACATTTAACAACATCGATCAGCTTTCGTGTTGTTACCGTAAATATAATATTCGTTACGTCATACATTTCATTTATGTGTGCATGTTTAAACGCAATAAAAAGAATCGGCATAATTTGTCACCAAGTTTTTTCTATTTACCAACCATATTTGATCCGTTCAATAGTTTTCCTAGCGCAGGATTAATTAATCAGGATAATATTTTTAATGTTCATGTAAAAGTTATCCTGGGTAGACCGTTTAAACATGTCAAATTAATTAGGCCCCAAAAGGACAGGATTAAATATATAAGGCCCCGCTAATCAACATTAATTAAATATATAATTTGACATCACATTACTTTTATTTTATATATATATATATATATATATATATATATATATTGACAGTGGCTATCAATTGTAGGAAAGTTAAATTGTGTTCAACTATTACATCACAGCTTTGAAAAGTTCAATTGTAACCCTAGTGTTAAGTTAGAAAATAAAAGTTCTTTAGAAATTCTTTACCAAAGAAAAATCAATATTGACCATCTATGGATTTTCAGTTGTGTGTGTTTTGTTCATAAAAAAAGAAAAGATAAATTTAACTCAACATCAACAAAAGCTATTTTATTAGGATATTCAACACACAAAAATGATATAAGTGTTATGATCCAATTAATAAAAAAATGTTCATCTCAAGGGATGTTATCTTTAATGAAAATAAAACTTATTTTTTAAACAAAGAGATTAGTGAGCCTATTACCAATAGTCAAAATAGAGTATTGTTACCAACTAACCATACTCAGGATGTGATCACCTTGACCGAAAATGAAAATAGAGATGAAAATAATACAAGTGAGCAAGAAAATGAAATTGAAGAAAGCAATAATCCTATAAGTGAGCAAGCAAATGAAATTGAAGAAAGTAATAATCTTACTAATGACAATCATGAGAATGATGAAGAAATTAGTGTAAGAAGGTTTTCAAGGACAATTCAACCATCCATCAGACTTCGAGATTTGTGACTTACAAGGTAACGTATCATATTCAAGATTTTATTTCTTATGACAAAATTTTGGCAAATTACAAAGTCTTCTTGACTTCTCTCTCTAAATAAGAAGAACCAAAAAATTTCCAAGAAACGTTAAGTCAACCGGTATGGTGTGAGGCCATGAAAGAAGAACTTAGGGCATTAGAAAAAAAAAATACTTGGGTTATTATGCCTTTACAAAAAGACAAAAAATAAGTTAGATGCAAATGAGTGTACAAAATAAAATATAATAGTGACGGTACCATAGAAATATATAAAGCTAGCTAGACTAGTGGCCAAAGAATATATACAAACCTATGGTATTGACTATCATGAAACCTTTGCTCCAGTTACAAAAATGAATGCTATTAGGATTTTATTCTCAATAGCAACAAATAATGGTTGAAACCTTTGCCAAATAGACGTGGAAAATGTTTTTATTCAAGAAACACTTGAAGAAGAAGTATACATGAACCTACCACCTGGTCATGAGAGAGAAATATTTTAATCTTGTTTGTAAGTTAAAAAAAAAAATCCATATATGGCTTACAGCAATCTCCAATGGTGTGATATGGAAAATTTAGTTTTTTTTTTCTTAAATCATGTGGTTTTACAATTAGCAGTGCTGATAATTCTCTGTTCACCAAACACAGTAATGACAATATTGTTATTGTATTAGTTTATGTAGATGACATAATTATTACATAAAATAATCAAATAGAGATTAACATGATTAAATATCAGTTGAAGAAAAATTTTGATATAAAAGATTTAGAAATATTGACATATTTTTAGGTATTGAAGTAGCTCATTCAATCAAAGGTTTATTTATCTCTCAAAAAATATGCACTAAACCTTCTTAAAGAAACATGTAAGATATGATCAAAACCTACTTCAACACCTATTGAATATAAATGCAAATTAAATATCAAGGATGGAGAACCATTAGAATATATAAATCAATTTTTAATACTTGTACAAATATTTGATATATTTAACAGTAACCATATCTGATATATCATTTGTTGTTAATCAACTTAGTAAGTTCATACATTCACCAAAAACACTATATTTAGAAGTAATAAATAAAATTCTAAGATACATAAAAAGACAGGTCCGGCCTTGGCTCAGGATACTCAGAGAGACGGCTCTAGACCCCAAAATCTAACTGGGTCCCCAAATTTGAAAAAACCTTAAATTATTTTGGGCCGAACAATTTTATTTTTTGACACTGTTAAATTATTGTGGGCAAACAAATACAATGTTAAATTGAACATGGTATCCAGAGAAATGTCTTTTTTGTTTGGGCTAAGACAAATACAATTATTCAGGCTCCCCAACAGTCATTCATTTTTTGACACTTTGTGCAAATACATTTTTTTTTTGTCTTGACAAAAAAGGCATTTGTCTCTGTGAAAGGACAAACGAGAAGGAACCAAAAAAAAAAAAAAAAAAATCTAGATGTGGGAATTCCGCCGTTTCTCATACATTGTAAATTGATTTACAGACAAATGAGATGTGGTGGGGACCGCGGTCTCTGCAGCTCATTGAGTTTTTCAAGTTAAGAAATTTTTCTTCAGTGTGGTATCTGCATAAAGGAGTTTTTCAAAATTAAAATTGATAAAATCTTATTTGCAGACAACTATGACTCAAGATAGATTGAATGGATTAACAATATTAAATATTGAAAAAATATATGTTGAAAACTATTGATGTTAAACATATAATTGATAGTTTTGCTTCTAAGAATATAAAAAGGGGTTATTTCAAATGAGATGTTATTTATATGTTTTTTGTGAAGGTTTAACATACAAATGTTCAAAATTGATTTATCAAGAAGCAAGAAGCATGGTGTGGTGTGGATATCAAGGTATCTTTAATTATTGTGTATGTTTTATTTTGAGGGATATTGGTTTTATGCCCTCTCTATTTTGTATGATTTATTAGCATATTAATAAAAATAATTTATATAAAGGGTCCAAATTTTTCTCTCGTCACGAACTCCAAAATCTTCAAGACCGGCCCTGATAAAAGGATCACCTGAAAAGGGAATATGAATGAAAAATAATAATTCTAACGAAGTATGTGGCTATTCCGATACATATTGGGCAGGAAGCTTCGATAGAAAATCAACTACTAGCTTCTGCATATTTGTAGGTGGAAATCTAGTCACATGAAAGAGCAAGAAGCAAAATGTCGTAGCAAGATCAAGTGCTGAGGGAGAATATTGAGCTATGGCATCAACTGCTAGTGAACTAACTTGGGTTAGACAAGTGCTAATCGATTTGAATATTACAAATTATGAACCTATAAAAATATTTTGTGATAATCAAGTAGCTAGACATATTGCATCTAATCTAGTTTTTCACGAAAGAACCAAGTACATTGAAGTCGATTGTCATTTTGTACGAGAAAAAATTCAAGCAAAAGATCATATTGAAACACCATATGTGAAGAGTCAAGACCAACTTGCTGATATCTTCACAAAAGAGCTAGAACCAGGACCATTTTATAAAATTACAAGCAAGTTAGGATTGATCAATATTTACAATCCTAACTTGAGAGGAGTGTTAGAAGATTTGTGTTAGATAATTATCATAGGCATTTTAAGAAATAAAAAATCAAGTTAGCATCATGCAATAGCTGTTAAACTAAATATAGTATCTAGCAAGATTTGAGTATTTGCATATTCAGAAATTGTAATTTAGGCAACAAGGAATTGCTAAATGACCTCTCCCCAACTATAAAGAGGCATGATATGCATTGTAGGGTCATAACAATTTATAATACAATTATTCATCATTTCAAAACTCCACAATTATGCATCCTGAGCAAAAAACTAGGTATAGCGGAGTGCAATAGAAGTACCTGACAAAATATTCATACGGAAAACATATTTTTAAGAAATCAACTTATGTATCATATTTGGAAGACCCACAAGAACGGCCATTTTTATTAATATCCCAAAAAAACTAGATAATTTTAAAAATAACCTCGCTTTTTTTTTTTTTTTATTAATGCCCTAACCGCTTGGAAGCGGAGCGGGCCAATATCAACACCAAACCGCCCGTATAGTGGGCGGTCCACTTTTTTTTTTTTTTATAAGTTTTTTTTTTTTTAAAAACAGAAATTTTTTATTTTTTTTATTGAAATATTAGAAATGTTGAATATATTTCTTTAGAAATAGATGTAATACAATATAATTTGATTTATTAGAAAGACTGCAACAAATAACCCGGATCAATATTTTTCAGGCCGGATTTTTCGCGGCTGTAAGAAAAATTAATATATCTCTTTATGTGTTATTGGACAAAAATAAAAATGCTTAGATTCTGAGTTATTGATCCCGGTTCAAAAGTCACTTCTATGTAATCTAGAAAATATTATAATCCTTCTAGGACATTTAATTTATAAAAAGTTGTATCTATTTTTGAAAAAAAAATAAAAACTTTAAGTTATTTAATAATTGTTATTCAAAAAGAATTCTCAAAATAGATACAACTTTTTATAAATTAAATGTCCTAGAAGGATTATAATATTTTCTAGATTACATAGAAGTGACTTTTGAACCGGGATCAATAACTCGGAATCTAAGCATTTTTATTTTTGTCCAATAACACATAAAGAGATATATTAATTTTTCTTACAGCCGCGAAAAATCCGGCCTGAAAAATATTGATCCGGGTTATTTGTTGCAGTCTTTCTAATAAATCAAATTATATTGTATTACATCTATTTCTAAAGAAATATATTCAACATTTCTAATATTTCAATAAAAAAAATAAAAAATTTCTGTTTTTAAAAAAAAAAAAACTTATAAAAAAAAAAAAAAGTGGACCGCCCACTATACGGGCGGTTTGGTGTTGATATTGGCCCGCTCCGCTTCCAAACGGTTAGGGCATTAATAAAATAAAAAAAAAATGAGGTTATTTTTAAAATTATCTATTTTTTTGGGGATATTAATAAAAATGGCCGCCCACAAGAATGTGTTCTGTTCCCAAAATTTATTTGGCATTTGCCCTGTGCTGAATAGTCCATAATTATACTTTTTCGATAGTCATATTGCAGAAGTACCTTTTCAAGAGTCGACTTCAACTATTAAAAAAATATATATATTTGTTAACTGGATTCCGCACAGGCTTAGATCAGAATTGATGGAAGAGCGTTCTATTCACACCTGAATAGTAGAATCCTGTGTGGATATTAACCGATCATAGGTTCTACAATTCAACATCCCAGATGTCAAGTAAAATGTTTTAAATAAAAAAAAAACTTCCAATTTAGTGTGGATATTAATCTGATTGTATTGGGAAATCAAACTAAGCAAATCTGATGAAAAATGGACTACCCATTAAGCTATCAATGTTATGCTTTTGGCAGAAAAATTAGTGCAGTGTAAGTTACTACCGTACTACGAATTACAAAATCTGTAGGATTGCTTAATAAATAGACAAAAGGAGATTTATTATTTTATGAAGATATAGATACTCAGAGAAAAGAAACATTCTGTATTCCACAAGGGAAAGGGATAAAGGCAAAGAAAAGGGGCCATGGTTATGGGTAAACAAAAATATTTTCTGAAGGAATAATATTTTGAGTCCAAGCATGTACTACAGTATATCCAAACAGAAAAACCATTGATAGATTCCATTAAACCAGGTAAACTGCGAGCAACAAAAGCAAAGAGGATTTTGTGAGGTTTGAGATATATATAACAGTGAAAATTGTGTTGTATGGATATTTCTTCAATTACCTAATAAATAAGGTATCTTGTACTCGCTACATAGTTTTCAAAATATTTGGAGTATATGAGCACAAAAATGCGTTCATGTACGCTATGATACTTTAGTATGATACGTTCATGAGCACAAAATATAATTTGTACTCCGCTATGATACTTTACTGATAAAATAGAAAAGGCTGTTCATGTACGCTATTCATGTTTTCTGGTTATTAAGCTCAACAGTATTCTGCTTAGGGGCAATTTCATGTCTACCCCTCAGAAACCTCAAAATTACGTAGTTCCACCTCTAAAAGTTATAGTATCATATTTACCCTTCTAAAATTTAAAAAATCACAAAGTTATCCAATCTATTAATTTTTCTATTAAAACTCATATTAAATTTATGAAGTACCAATTTTAGCCTTTATAAAAAAAATATATAAATTAGGCAGCTTGCTTAAGAGAAATTATTTAGTCTTCGAATTAGTCGATCGGTTTGAGAGTAAATAGTTAATTTTCTTACTTGTGATGCACAAACAAGCATATACCTAAAATAATTGTGCATGTGTCACAAGTAGAGAATAAACCATTTGTACTCCGAAATTGATCAATTATAAGACGGAAAAAAAATTCTTACATATACAACATCTTTTATTTTTTTAATATAGGGTACTATGGGTACTTTATAAATATAAAATGAGTTTTTAGGAAAGTCAATAAGTTGGGTAAATTTGTGAGTTTTGAAATTTAGAAGGGTAAATATGATATTATGAATTTTAGAAGAAGACATACATAAATTCGAAGTTTTTGAGGGGTATATACATGAAATTCCTCTCTTTTTATCATGAAACAAACACCAAACAACATGATGGATAACTTGCATGACAGAGTAACATTGTTTAAATGAGCAGTTGCACACAGAGAATGGAAGCAATGGTTGCAGGGCACAACATTTTGGGCATGATGAATGCTGGGAAGATAGCACACAACAGGGGTAGGCAGCTAGGGTGTAAACCAGTGTTATCAAAACCGAACCGGACATCAAACCGTTAAAGCTTCGGTTTAATGGTTCAGTGGTCGGACCGATAGTTCAACCGGTTCAATTGCTGGTTTTTTAAAATATATATAATTTATTATCAGAATCATGTTCACATTTAATTGAAGATTGAGACTACAAATTTTATATCCATGAACAAAAAGTATTGAAAAATGCTCAAAACAGTATAAAAAAAAATGAAATAAAGTAAAATGGGAAAATTAGACCATAAAGAAAGCAATATTTTGAGGTTGTGAAATTTGTAACCAAAGACCCCTGAAGCTTCTCCTCTTCGTACCAGAAGGCCCCAGTACCTATCTGGTACCCATCATGGTTCTTCTACTCAATCCCAACAGTTGATTTTACCAGTTGGTATCCCTGCTATGTTCCTTCTTCGTTGCTTTGCCCAGTTGTCACAAACCGTCTCCATTTTGCATCATTTGTACGAGGTGTACCAGTTGTACCTTTTGTACCAATTTCTCATAGAACTTCAATTGCCACAAGATCTCCAACAATTCATCCTATGTCTTATTGGAGTCAGCGAAGCATCAGTTGCATCTTTTCCCCCACACTATAAACTGCATAACCAATTTTTCTGATTATTGCATTGAATTCAGCACGCCCATCTTACCAGTATCCATGTAATCAGCTTGAAGCAACCGTGGCCATCCCTGAGAAGGTCTTCTCAGCCTTTATCTATTATTAATCCTTTATAAAAAGTAACAAACAAGTGAATGATAAAAATATGGTTAGGCTCCTCTTCAATTTTATGGACTAGAGATGACTGTGTATTTTTATTTTCATCAAAGGCCCGTAGGTTGTTCCTTTCATTATAACAGAATTCATGATCCAATACATCATACTATTGTCGGAGAATTCTTAAAAAACAAATAAAATGCAAAAATACATTTCAAAGCTTCTCTTGTCCTGCTTCATGTTCCTGCCAGTGGCCTTGTCGTTCACTAAATCTTATTACTCGCGAGTACTTGATTGGGAGAGAAACATGTATAGACTTATTACTTGACACTTAGACACAACTCCATTATGTTGTTCGTACAATAATCTTTTACGTCTATTTGACTAATTTGCAAAAACATACAATTATTAAATTTTATGATTTTTTCTATTTTAAGATTATGTAGGTCTAAGAAGAGTAAGAACTGCAGTATAACATGCTTGGACTGGAAAAATCACGAAGACCTTTATCAAGAATATAAATTGTAAAATCAGAAACTTAGTAAAGTATGTGTGAGGTTAATTAAAATGGAATAAAACGTTGTGAACGTTTTCAAAACGTTGTAACGTTTTACATTGGTCTGAAACAATAAACTGATAAAAAAAAAAACATTGTTACAACGTTATAACGTTATACAACGTTGTAACGTTTATAAATTGTTGTAACGTTTCAAGGAGATTTAAACAACAAATAACTTTTATTTTGATTAAGTTTGTACAGGTTAAAACGTTGTAACGTTTTGAAAACGTTATAACGTTTTGCTAAGCTATCAGAAGATTAAAACCCTAAAATCGCATTTGAATTAAATGTTGGTAACGTTTTATGTCAAATAGCTCATTTTTGAGCTGGCACTATAAATAGAGTGATGGGATCTTTTCCCATATCATCTCAGCCGATCATAATCATTTTAAAAGCGATTTTCTGAGAGCTTAGCCTACTCCATTGTTGTGAGAGCTTAAAACTTCAAAATCCCTCAAGCAACCTCAAACCTACTTCACTAATCTTGATCTAAATTAGGTTAGAGTGATCTATTGAGTGTTTTTCTTGTGTTCTAGACAATTGAGACCTTATTCTCATCTTTTTAAGTTGGCCGTTTGACTTTCCACTTGGTGTGTAAGGGCTCAACGGTTCACAAGTTGTAATCATTTCGTATTGGATAATAGAAAGGCGCACCACTCAAGGTTGCGAAGCCTCGGAGACGTAGACCTTTGTTTTGCCGAACTCCATTAACATCCCGCGTGTCAAATTTATCTAAACTCATCTATTTACTTTCAATTGCAATTTATTTTCAGTTTTTGTTCAATTAGAGGTGCATTTAGTATAACACATCACTCTCATCTAAATCTTATTTAGGTTTGAGCATTTGATCGAACACCTTTAATGCATCCATCTATTCAATGCAAGAAACTCAAAAATTATTTCTTTTCAAGTGCTATTCTACAAATTCAAATTTAACGATTGAAGGAGATTACTTACAGTATTTGATGCAAGTTCTTTGATGATTTTTTTTTCACATATAGCCTTTAGACTGAGATTGAGAGTACACAACAATAAATATAAGAAGATTAAAGAAGAAAACCAAATCGAAGGAGAAAGCAAGAAATGGAGAATCCTAAAAAGTACAAGATACGCAAATCAGATCGCAGTGAGAGCAAGTCAGCAAGATAAAAGAAATCTGGTTGAACCGTGGTTTTACATGGTTTTCTCTAGCGAATTTTCAATACGAACCGGCCGATAAAATCGATTTTAAGTGATACAATAGCTGAAGCGATAGTATTAAAGAACTGAACCGGACAAGTGACCGGTTCTGGTTTTTTCCGGTCCAACCGACTGGTCCGGTTCTAATAACACTGGTGTAAACAATCAGATACAGATCGGATAGTGGCCTTACCATATCCGTATCCATTATAATTTTTCGGATACAGATACGGATATGGATAGTCTCGGATATGGATACAGATCGGATATCAGACAGATACGGATATTTTTAATAATTAGCTTGTTGATTATAAAACATCTATTATATAATTAAAATATTAGTCACTAATTATATCATAGTGTTATATTGTTAATCAAAATATATATCTATATGTAATTTAATAAATTATTAGCACAATATGCAATTTAATAAATCAATTTAAGAACATATAGCACATTTGTTGTGGTTTAAAAGTGTAAATGGTCGGATAAGGATAGTGAAAAGTCTTACTGTATTCTTATCCGTTATAATTTTTTGGATACGGATATGAATACAGATAGTCTCGAATACGGATCGGATAATTTAGGTAATTTTTTGAATTCGGATACAAACGAAATCGGATAATATCCAATCCATTTACACCCCTATAGGCAAAACTGCCTATCTTTGGAAAAAAAATTTAATTTGGATCAAGTTCAAAAATGAATCTTGCCTAGCCTACCCCTGGCCAGTCCAGCCCCATTAAATCTGCCTATCCAAAATTTTTAATTAGCTCTACTCGCTACCTTTCTAAGTTCAAACCTACTAACTTAACCAATCCGCTAGTCCGCTATCCTTCTAATTTCTAAATAAAGGGACATAGAGAGGCGATTGAGGCAATTGCACAAGAGAAAAAGTAGCAAGGCGCGGAGGAGAAAAAGGAGAGTGCACGAAGGAGATAGCCTTTCCCCTGCCAACGCTATGAGCCCGTGATTGGTATGGTACCACCTCTTTGCTCTTAACCTTATTTTTTTAATTAGATAATAATAGAGTTTTGCATGTATAATTTGTTCATTCATTAATGGCTTGATCTAATTGGAGTTTAGCAAAGCTCAAAGATAACTCTAATTTTTACATTCATTAATGGTCGTGATCCCGTGACTAGTACTGGTATGCTCTTGAACTTTATACCAATTTCATGTATAATTTGTACATTATTAATGGCTTGAACAATTGAACTAACTGGAGTTTAGCGAAGCTCAAAGATAAGTTATTCAAGAAATTCTAGTTTGTTCTGTTTTTCAAATAGAAACGATGATAATGTTTGCAAAGGAAATAGATGAGAAGAATAATAGAGAAGGGAGACTAGATATGGAATTAACTTCAAATTGGTTATTTACAGTGAATAAAAATGTCTATTTTACAAAATATTGATAGATTTTGTTCTTTTTGTTCACCTTGTCTAAATTATAAATGAGTTATAAGTTATAGAACCATTTGAAAAACATCTAATTTATTATAATGATTGTGTGGCTCTGTTGTTTAATTTAAATTTGACACTCATTTGTCATATGTAAAATAATACTTGTGATAAATTTTCGACTGTGTTGAAATCTTTGATGTTCATTTCTATTATTTTGACTTTATTTTATTTATTTTGACTTTATTTTATTTATTTTGATTGATGTTGTAATTTTTGTTATGTTTATAACTTTTTTGCAACATATATGTTTTCGAGGAGGGTTCCAATGCCTCATGTCTTTCATACCTCATATTTTATATCTTCATTTTCAAAGTTCAAATTGTCAATCCAAACCATTCATCCTGATATATATACTAAAATATGATTAGATATGAAATTTTATAATTTTTGGAAATTTTTTACTATTTTTTAAGATGGATAGAAAATCATTGTTTTTTGAACAATTCAAACAGTGATTTTGCATCTATCTTAAAAAATAGTAAAAAAATTACAAAAAATATAAAATTTCACATCCATGCATATTTTAGTATAAATATTATGTTGAATGGTTCGGATTGACAATTTGTATTCTGAAAATAAAGATATAAAATATGAGATAAATGAGGTATGAAAAAGATGAAGCATTGGAACCCTCCTCTATGTTCTCCTATTTAGTTGTACTAAAAATATTTATGCCTACTTCCGACAAAAATTCTAGCTTCGCCAGGGTGCACAATTTCAAGTGTAATAAAATCCTTAAAACACAAGGACGATCAACGGTTTAGGTGTTTCTTACAATTACAGTGAAGACTTGCAATATGGAAATCATCTCACAAGTCACAACAGAGATCGATGGTGCCAATAAGGGAGCTTTAATACACCACTTTCTTTTAGTTTAGTATTATATTTTTCAAATTAGAAGACAGCAGAAAAATAAATACAAAAGAGAAAACAAAGACGAATAAAAAGTATAAAAAAATCCAATGGTAACTTCGTAAATGTACTTGCAAGCAGTGGTCATGTAAAATTTAGCAGAATAAATCATTATTTAACTTTCTTAGTCAAAATGATGTTGCCTTTTTTGGGACTGGCAGCACTTAGTAGGTCTAGCATGACGCTTGTGTGCATAGAAATAGAAGAGCCTATTTATATTCCTTCTATGTTTTGACACTCTGGCATTGCTCTCTGTTTAAGATACGATTAGCAGCATGAGCTGATCTATAAATCCCAAGTGAATTTGGAAATAATCCTCTTCATAATATATATGACAATCTTCCTCTTCTATTTTCAACAACTCCAAACAATTTCTAAATTATATTCTGCATACACTGCAAAACTGCAATTGTGGCAATGAACCGTGAACTTCGTAGTATGAACAGAGTAAAGTAATAAGATGTATAGAACTATATTCTATGTTAAGGTTACAACTATTATAGTCTTTAAATTTCTTTTATTGAAAGAAAGAATGAACATAGATGATTGCACCAGATGATTCTTGTAACATTGCGTATGTATACATTTTGGGTTAGAGAAGTACACGAGGAAGGAAAATTGATAATTGTTAAAACAAAAATGTCATAGCTACATGATATATTTGGCAATAATGGTAAAAGTAAACCCACTGCAGAAGTCACAATTTACAAACTTATTATTCCTGTAGGAGCTTTTAGAGCTTGTAGTACCTGCTTGTTTCTTTGTACGATGATCTACGCTTGTGGTTGAAACTTCCAAGTTGCACTGACTAAAATGCTTGTAAACCTATATTTACATCATTTATATATCCATCTCAGCAGCCAATTCTTCCCCTCCAGATAGATCCATTGATGCAGAGAACAAACATTGCTGGGCAAATCTCCTTTGGCAGCAACTAATTCAAACAAAATGCATGAAGCAGTAGATGCAAGCATGCATTATTGTACTAGTTTCTGCCGGAGGAGATCTTGCCCAGTAATGCTTCTTGCATGTCACCTCCTTTGAGCTCTTGACATCTGGTTATTTTGTTTGATGTAGTTCAATTTAAATGTTCATTATTTATAGAAGTCAGAATGATGTTTACTCTTGTCTCTAGTAGTACAGAAAGCTACTTTATGCACCAGATATTCCAAAATTTGTAGCAGCCAGTAGCTGTGCAGATTTTGATCATAATCCTGGCATAGAATACTGCTTTAATATGGCATATGCTGCATTTGATCCTTCGTAACTTATATATCCATGTAAAAAGTACTTAAGTTGATGCATCTCTGTGTGAGTGAGCATGCACAATTTGTGGCTTCACTTGTTTGGCTGTCATGACTCATGAGCCAAATTACCATGTGCACCTTTGGAAAATTTATATGTGTTTTTCTGAAAAAAAAATATCCAAATTAATAAGTTTTGAGTTTCTATTGCCCTTGTTTTTCTCGCATGCTTTAAGTATAAAATATTATTACTGGCCACTACTCCCATACATTTTTTACTTAGCACAGTCCTCTCAAATCCACCACAAGCATCAACTCTCAACTGGAAGGAACCTACTAGATTTGGAGGCCCCTGGCAACAAATCAACTTAGGCATCAAACTTGGAAGATCCAAGAGAATGTGCTCTAATCGTTTTTCCTGATAAAAGAGAAAATTCTTGTTTCATGTTTTGCCCTTTTCTGAGTTCAAAAGCCATATAGTAGAAAGTAAAGTCAAATTCAATACCTAGCAATTAGAGATACTAGTGCATACTTCGATATTTTGCAAATGGATTCCTCAAAGGCTTATGAAACAAAGAATTAATGGAAGAGGGTCCACATTAGAATATCGGTCAATTCACACCTGAATAGAGAAACCGACCCTCAATGCCAAACAAATGGCTTTCAATCGAGCACTTTTCAATTCAGTGTGATTATTAATCGTATTTGATCATGGAAAACAAATGTAAACCATCTGGTCAAAGTTGGACAGTTGGGATCAAGATATCAATGTGCTGCTATTTGGGCATGAATAGGTCTAAAAAAATCTTTCATGGGGGTTAAGTTTCTGCTACAAATTAAAAGAACAAAGAATCTTCTTGATTGCAGTTTAAATTAAAAAAATAAAATTTACTTTATAGAACAGAAGCATTCTCTTCCACAAGAGGAAAAGGAAGACAAAGGGGACCATTTGTAGAAAGAAATATTTTGAAGGAATATAGTCTTGCGCCCAGCATGTCCTTGAGTATATCCAAATTTGAACCAGAGTGATATAAAGCCATCAAATATTCAGCAACAAGCTCAAAAATTAGCATCAAATTGGTGAAATGCATGGACAATCTTGTTAGGTCTAGAATAAGAGTGTATTTCTCCACTGACAGGACAGATGCCAAGTTTTGGCTGTTGATCTTGCCAAAGGAGAATTGCCCTGCCATTTAGCCTCACAGTTTTTGAAAAGCTGTGACATCCAAATTGAGGTTTACATGTAAATGTTCAACGAGCACTGCTAATTGGTGATTTTTTTTTTTTTTCTGTGAATGAAGTTAGCATGGTCCTGTCGTGTTCTTATTATTTTTTCATGCTTTCCAAAATGAATAATTCCAATATTCATCCATTTCTTAGTTGTACATTCAACTCTTATTATACATATATTTAAACAATAGTTGTAGATGTGTTCTTAATTATATAGATAGGACGTGTTAAATTTGGGTCAATTTGAAAGACATTTAGCCTTCCATCATATAAAAAAGGAGGGTTCAAATGCCTCTATTTTTTGTGCCTCCACTATGCCTCCATTTTTTAAAAAAAATTTAATAACTTAAAATTTAAAACTTAAATGTCCAAATAAAACCGTTAGATGTGATCTATGTTATTTTCTCTATGTGCTCATAAAAAATTATCACATTTCAATTTTGTTTTTATATGAATCAATAAGTTCAAAAATTAACGTCTAGAAATCATCCACATTAGTATTTATTTTACAAGCTCTTGATGACAATCAAAATAAAATTGAAATGTCATAATTTTTTATACATGCATAAATAAAATGATGTAGATTATATCCAACGGTTTTATTTTGACTTTTAAGTTTTAAAATTTGAGTTATTAAAGTTTTTAAAAATGGAGGCATGGTGGAGGCACAAAAAATGGAGGCATTTGAACCCTCCTCATAAAAAAAGTTTAACGTTGAGTTTTAATATTATTATGATGAATGACCAATTAAATCTCAAATGACTCAAATTTGATACACACATACTAAATAATTGAGAACACATCTACAATTTTCAAATTTTTAAAATATTTTAAATATATGCATCATAAGAGTTAGATGTACCATGAATGTTGGATTTGTGCTTTGCAAATTAATAAATGTTTAATTCCTTTGTTCTTTCGTAGTTGGAATTGTTACCCCCTTTAAATTTTGATTATCTTCCACTTAAAGCTATCTAACATTATTACCAACGATTGGTTTAGTAAAGTCAACTGAAAAATGTGTTTCCCGTAGGAACATTTTGTCAGGTGACTGATAAATTACTTCTATTGTACTCCGCTATACCTAGTTTTCCATCTCTTTTTACCATATAAGCACATGAATCCGTCCTTGACTATGATGCTTATTGTTGCATTTTCTTTTCTATAATTAGATAAACCTGAAGAACATATTATAATACAGCAATTAATGATCCATGCTGAATCTCAGAATATGGGTAAATGGTTGCATGACCAGTACAGCATATCAGGCATGGGGAATTTTGATTTTAGGATGCATAATACAAGTGTGATTTTTACTGCAATGGTAATACAACAGTAATCGATGTCAAATTACAATGATGATAATTCAGACCAGAAATCAGTTGCAATTCTTTTTAATAGAGATCTGGTATCACAGCAAAAGGCAAACATGAAACAAGAATTTTCTCTTTTATCTGGAATATGGATTAAAGCACATTCTCTTGGATCTTCCAAGTTTGATGCCTAAGTTGATTTGTTGCCAGGGGCCTCCAAATCTAGTAGGTTCCTTCCAGTTGAGAGTTGATGCTTGTGGTGGATTTGAGAGGACTGTGATAAGTAATACTAAAGTTTTTCATTCAGTTGTTGACAATGCAAAAATATATGGGAATACTGGCAGGTAATTAGGCTGAAGACAGCTAGTCAAGGCATAAATTAATTGTGCATGCTCACTCACGCAGAGATGCAATCAACTTAAGTAATTTTTACATGAATATGATAAGTTATGAAGGATCAAATGCAGCATATACCATATGAAAGTAGTATTCTATGCCAGGACCGGTATCAAAATGTGCACGGCTACTGGCTGCTACAAAGGAATATCTAGTGTATCAAGTAGCTTTCTGTACCATTATTCTGACTACTATAAATAAGGAACGTTTTAATTGAACAACTATCAAACCAAATAACCAGATGTCAAGATCTCAAAGCAGGTGACATGCAAGAAGCATTACCGGGCGAGATCTCCTCCGGCAGAGACTAGTGCAATGCATGCTTGCATTTAATGCTTCATGCATTTGTTTTATGAAATCGCTGCCAAAGGAGATTTGCCCAGCAATGTTTGTACTTTGCATCAATGGATCAATCTGAGCTGGAAGCATAACCTGATTGGTTGGATATATGTGCTGTAAATTTAGGTTTACAAGTATTTTTCTTCTAATAAAACTTGGAACCTTTTTTTTTTTTTTTTTTTTTTTTTTTTTTTTTTTTTTGAGGAGAAAGCCCTTAGGCGATAAAACTTGAAATTTGCAACCACACGCTATGGAGTATTAAGAAACAAGCAAGTACTACAAGCTCGACACCTCTTGCAGGAATAATTAGTTCATAAATTGTGACTTTGTCTGGAATAAGTTGTATAATTATTGCCCAAATATACGATATAGCTAAGCCGGCCATTTTTTTTAATACCCCCAAAAAAAAAGAAAATTTGAATAATAACCGGGTTTTTTTTTTTTTTTTTTATTGATGCCCCGACCGCTTGGTACGGAGGCGCTCCAAATTTGATACTGGACCGCCTCAGACTTGGGCGCTCCACACAATGAACCGGCCGCCCGTTACCCGAGCGGTTCGAGCTCGGACCAAACCGCCCCGCAATCTAGCGGGCCATTTAATATATATAAAGCCCATTTAATATATATTATTCATTCCTTATTCCGAATATTATATTAAATATTATATATTATATTATTCCGAATATTATATTGAATATTATATTAATTAAATATTATATATTATATTGAATATTATATTAATTGAATATTATAATATATTATATTATTCCGAATATTATATTGAATATTATATTAATTGAATATTATATATTATATTGAATATTATATTAATGATTGTACCCTAATATATATTAAAAAATTGGACCCACTAGTATATATATTAAAAAAAAATTGGAGCGGCTCCATTCTTTGTTCTTCTCTCTCATCTTTCTATACGCTGGCATGCAATTTCACTATTTGAGAGCAGGTGATTTATTTTGCGATTGAAGGCGATTTATTTGACGATTGAAGAAGAATTTTACTGTAACTACAGGTATTTATTTTAATTATTTTATGTTCCATTTACTAACTGTAACTGTTGTATTACTAAATTAGTTATTATTGTAACAGGTATTTATTTTAATTATTTTATGTTTCATTTACTAACTGTAACTGTAACTGTAACTATTGTATTACTAAATTAGTTATTACTGTAATTGTTGTAATTTATACTGTATTGTACATTACTGTAGCAAAAGTTTGTTTTTAATTATTTTCTAGTTAGATTATTGTACCCGTTTTAATTTGTGAACAATTACTTTAAACTTCTTAAAAAAAAAATTTTTGAATGTAGTTTGTTAAAAAAAAAATGTTAGTTGCACTGTATGTGGGCGGCAAGCTACAAAGAGGTGAAGATGGCGTGCAGTACACGAAAGAGGCCGCATTTGGCTTCGAGATTAATGAAAATACCACATTTCAAGAACTGAAGCAGCTAATATACGAAAAGACAATTGTAAACCCCAACAGGTATGAAATAGAATTGGCTACACGGATTGACAACTCACGTGGGGGGGGTAGACCTTACTTTGTTAGGTTTCCAATAACATATGCCAATTTGTGGAGAGTTGTGTATACTCAATTTGTGGCTTGTGGGGTCCCAGTAATTGACATATATTCGAAGAAGGTCCCCCGGACGAGGGTTGGACCTTCGAGTTCGGCTGGGGCTGGACCTTCAGGTTATGACAACCAGGGGTACCACCAGCACTCCCCTTATGACAACCAGGGGTACCACCAGCACTCCCCTTATGACAACCAGGGGTACCACCAACACTCCCCTTATGACAACCCGGGGTACCATCAACATTCCCCTTATGACAACCAGGGGTACCACCAACACTCTCCTTATGACAACCATGGGTACCACAACTCCCCAGAAAATACTGAAGAGTTACCACCACCACCGAGACAGACACCCATAATCCCTAGATTTCCAACTATGCCAGAGTCAGGACCGGTACCCGTTAATCGAACTGATATTGATATTGATGTAGATGCTATTGATGCCGTACCAGAAAGGGAAATGGAAACGGGGGATGAATACCAAGGGGTTTGGGAAGCTGATGACTTATCAGATGGTGATGCAAATGTACCAGGGTTGTCCAGGGCAGAAAAATTTCCGATTAGAGGTCGGGGGAATAATCATCCGGTTACCACATTCAACGACACCACAGCTTTCGAAGAGGCAGACATTAGTTTCTTCGGTCCTCGTGTTGAATACAATAAAGAACTTGTCGCATGGCAACTTTATACCAACATAGACGAACTTGTAAAGAAAATAAATGAGACTCATGTTCACGGCAACTGGGAATGTATAATACAGAAAAGGGACCGAACAAGGTTAGTTGTACTGTGTAAAACTCACCCGCGCTGCGAGTTCCGCCTTTTTGCAACCCCTACGGGTTCAGGGGAAGCATGGATGATTAAGAAGTGTGAACCACCTCATACATGCAAGTCTGCGTCCACAAGGACAGACCATGCGCAGCTGACGGCATCACTAATTGCCGATGCAATTGAGGAGGACATTAAGTTGGATCCATCGATGAGTATCAAGGCAGTGGCTATGACCGTCAGACACAAATACAAATATGTAATCCCAAAATACAACAGGCTTTGGAGAGGTCGTGAACTTGCGGTTTGCAGAATATTCGGTAGTTGGAAGGATTCATATGGCTATCTGGCACCATTGCTCCAGGCCATGGCAAGTACAAATGTCGGCACTGTATATGAGCGATGGCATGGCCCTTTTTTTGATAAAGACGGAGTACTAATAGAGGGAGCTCAACAATTCAAGGGCATCGCATGGGCTTTTGGTGCTTGTATCCAAGCTGTGCCATACATCAGACCTGTTATCAGCATTGATGCATGCTTCATGTCTGGCCGTTACGAGGGAAGGCTACTCATAGCATGTGCATATGATGCTGAGAACCAGCTGTTGCCTTTGGCGTTTGCAATTGTTCAAAAAGAGGATGGCGAGAACTGGGGATTCTTTATGCAGTTTTTAAGAAGACGGGTGATTGGGGAAGGGAAGTTTTTCTGTGTGATATCAGACCAGCACAAAGGAATAAAATATGTTTTTGATCATGAAGATTACGGTTGGTCAACCCGTACTGGCCAGTGTGTGCACAGGTTGTGCATGCAACACGTTGCGGAGAACCTTTCCAAGGCAACCGGAGGCGACAAGTGGGTTACTGACACATTTAGATGGAATTGCAGAAAGAAAAAACCGAGAAGGGTGGTAGAGATGACTAGCAGTTTTGCAAAGGTACATGTATTTCAATTGTTTACATATACTACTGTACTTTAAGAAAATGATTTTTTAGTATAATTGTTTACGTACATTATTTAATTTCCTTATTTTTTGTGTAGTACATGCCAAAGGCAAATCTCTACTTAATGAAGGTGGGCAAAAATAATCCCAGAGATGTCAACGAAGATCCAGCATACGAGAAAATATATCAATCCCGTGATGGAGGTTGGCGTTGGGGAATTATGACCACCAACGGGTCTGAGTCGTTGAATGCAGTATTCAAGCAAAGCCGGATGTTGCCTGTGGCTGCAGTTGTGGAGGACACATTCTACAAGTTAAATGCTTGGTTTCAGGAACGGCGTGCTTCTCGGTTTTTAATAAGTTTATTTTAAGATTATAGATGGATTATAGATGGATTATAGAGATGACTAGCAGTTCAGATTATAGATGGATTAATAAGTTTATTTTAAATAGTGTAATGGTACCTCAGGACTGCATCAACGTCCTTAATCTCAGGAAATATCCGATTCTGGAAGAAGTAAGACCGGAGTGCCGCTAGAGAAATACAGTAATTGGAAGAACGGAAGTCATCCTCGTCCCCTTTCTTCTTCTTCAATTTCTTCTGCAGAATCTTCGGATGACACCCTAACAGCTCCGGTATCATATTCTGCAGGTCTGGATGGTCTGAGATACCACCTATAGGGATGCCATCAATAGGCAAACCCCATAGGGCGCTCACATCACCAAGGGTGACTGTCATCTCCCCAACTGGGAGATGAAATGTATGGGTCTCAGGACGCCATCTCTCTGCTAGACCATGCATCAGAGCCTGATTGATATTACTCTGCGGCATGGTGGCAATCTGATACAACCCGATATTTATGAGACATCGCTGCATCAACGGATGGGGAACGAACGGAATCTCAGACCTGCGGTGCCTCACCGTAAGCATGACATCGTCCTGTATTTATTATCAACCTGTGAGATTCAAATCGTGTCATCTTTAAGTACTATTTACATTACGTATAATAATCATGTACCTCAAGCGATGCCAACGAGACACGGTGTTTAACATGATGGGTCCATAGAAGAGTACTAAAAGTGTCAGGATCATGCTAACCCGATGATGTCCCAACCGCAGAGGACGGACCCGCTCCTCCCGAATCCCCAACATCCGGATAGGGATCCATATCATCCGGTGGTGGATCCACAGCATCCGGTGGAGGATCCACAGCATCCGAAGGGTCTCTCCATCGCCTGCGCTCTCTGGGCATACTACATTTACAGACAATTATGGATAATTAAAACATATGATATTTTTTCTAAAATAACTAATAATAATATAACTATATATTATAATATAACTACAGTAATTGTTATTATATTAAAACATATGATGTTTTTTGTAAAACATTATTCATATAGAAAAAAATTTAAGATGATGTTTTATAACATGCTATAACATGCATGCAAACATTATTCATATAGAAAAATGCAAATATTTCACAATATTTTATAACATGACATGCATGCAAACATTTTTCATATAGAAAAAAATGTAAGATGCATGCAAATATTTTACAATATTTTATAATATGCTATAACATGCATGCAAACATTATTCATATAGAAAAAAATTTAAGATATATGCAAATATTTTACAATATTTTATAACATGCTATAACATGCATGCAAACATTATTCATATAGAAAAAAAATTTAAGACGCATGCAAATATTTTACAATATTTTATAACATGACATGCATGCAAACATTTTTCATATAGAAAAAAATGTAAGATGCATGCAAATATTTTACAATATTTTATAATATGCTATAACATGCATGCAAACATTATTCATATAGAAAAAAATTTAAGATATATGCAAATATTTTACAATATTTTATAACATGCTATAACATGCATGCAAACATTATTCATATAGAAAAAAAAATTTAGACGCATGCAAATATTTTACAATATTTTATAACATGACATGCATGCAAACATTTTTCATATAGAAAAAAATGTAAGATGCATGCAAATATTTTACAATATTTTATAATATGCTATAACATGCATGCAAACATTATTCATATAGAAAAAAAATTAAGATATATGCAAATATTTTACAATATTTTATAACATGCTATAACATGCATGCAAACATTATTCATATAGAAAAAAAATTTAAGACGCATGCAAATATTTTACAATATTTTATAACGTGACATGCATGCAAATATTTTTCATATAGAAAAAAATGAAAGATGCATGCAAATATTTTACAATATTTTATAATATGCTATAACATGCATGCAAACATTATTCATATAGAAAAAAATTTAAGATATATGCAAATATTTTACAATATTTTATAACATGCTATAACATGCATGCAAACATTATTCATATAGAAAAAAAATTTAAGATGCATGCAAATATTTTACAATATTTTATAACATGCTATAACATGCATGCAAACATTCATAACTAATAACACACATATTTTTATTATCATAACAAAAATGTAAACATTCATAACTAATAACACACATATTTTTATTATCACAACAAAAATACATGATACAATTAACACTTAACATTACAATTACTAATTTGACAATATAAAATTATATCCTAACTAAATAACTCTAACACATAAATTTTAATCGAATTAAAATAATAACCATTTTACCAAATAACATTACAATACACAGTTCTAACAATTACAATTATAACATAAATTTTTATCACAGGAATTTTTATCTAACATTCACAATACACAGTTCTAACAATCACAATTCTAATAATCACATTAATTTTTTTCTAAACACTCACAATCCTAACATTTATTTTTCTGAAAACTCTAACTTTTTTTTAATAACAATTATTAATTTAGTCACAATCATAACTACAATCACAATCACATTTAATCGCATCCAATAACATTCAAACGATTTGATTCGAATCGTATCGAATCGATTCTATTTCAATCGAATTCAACAATTACACAACTTAATATTTAATCCATTCAAATTAAAAACTTACCCAACAAAGAAGAGAAGAGTTGCGAATTCAACAGTGAAGTACGAGAGAGAGCGTAGAAGTTAGCAATTTGAGTTTTTTTTTTCTTCTTTTTCTTCTTCTACTGCTGCGGCTTCATTTTTTTTCCATCTATTTTTGGTGCGCCGTGTGAAGGAAGAAGAGACAGAGAGTGGAGAGTGGAGAGTGAGGAGTGAGGAAGAAGAGAGTGGGGTCACGGGTGGGTTAGGGTTGGGGTTGGTTCACGGGTGGGTGGTATTAAATGTCACTGTCAAAAATTTAAAACATTTAAAACAATAATTTCATATTTTTAAATTAAAATAAGAATTTAATATTATTTAAATAGAATATTATATAATTAATGGCCCGCTAATAAGCTGGGCGGTTTGATTTAAATTAAAATAATGAATTTAATATTATTTAAAATTAAAATCAGAATTTAATATTATTTAAATAGAATATAATATTATTAATGGCCCGCTAATAAGCTGGGCGGTTTGGTTTAAATTAAAATAATGAATTTAATATTATTTAAAATTAAAATCAGAATTTAATATTATTTAAATAGAATATAATATTATTAATGGCCCGCTAATAAGCTGGGCGGTTTGATTTAAATTAAAATAATGATTTTAATATTATTTAAAATTAAAATAAGAATTTAAACGGAATATGCGGTTTGGTTTAAATTAAAATAATGAATTTAATATTAAAATAAGAATTTAAACGGAATATGCAGTTTGATTTAAATTAAAATAATGAATTTAATATTATTTAAAATTAAAATAAGAATTTGAAGGGATTATTATATTATTAATGGCCCGCTCGGTAGATGGGCGGTTTGGTATTGAGCAGACCGCCACGCCTCCGGGCGGTTTGGTATTGAGTAGACCGCCACGCCTTCGGGCGGTTTGGTTTGAGCACGGACCGCCCCTGCGCTCACCGGTCAGGGCAGGTTTAAAAAAAAATTTAAACCGACAGTATTCTTCAAATTTTTTATTTATTTTTGGGTATTAATAAAAATGACCGTAGCTAAGCTATATCATGTAGAATTTAATTTTCTTTAACAAATTAGTAACTTTCCTCTCATATTTTTTGTAACCCAAAATGTATATGTATGTAATGTTTTTTTTTTTTTTGATAAGGTTATTTTTAAATAAATCTAAAGATGAAGTGTTTGATTGTTTTTATGAATTTTTATGTCTCATAGAGATACAATTTAATACAAATTTAAAAGTTTTTAGATTGGACAATGGAACTGAATTTATAAAATAAAATAAAAATTCAAGTCTCTTTAGAGAAAAAAATATTATACATCAAACAACTTATATAAATACTCCCGAACAAAATTGAGTATCGAAAAAGAAAAATAGACGTTTATTAGAAATGACCACGATCTTTATTATTTCAAAATAATATCCCTAAAATTTATTGGTCAGATCCCGTACTTTGTGCCACTCATTTAATCAATAGATTACCTAGTGTTATTTTAGAAAACAAAAGTCCATTGTAACTTATTATCAACAAAAAATCACTTGTGACCATATGAGAGTATTTGGTTGTACAAGTTTCGTACATATCAAAAGAAATGACAAACTTGATTTTATATCACAAAAAACTATTTTCTTAGGATACTCATCCTATAAAAAAGGTTATAAATGCTGTGATCCAATTAATAAAAAAATTGTATATTTCTAGATACGTTTCATTTTTTGAAAAAATAAATAATTCATCAACATATCTAAATAGTCAAAATAACAATATAGTTTTGTCTTACTTAGATGATATAAATTTTATTCCTAGAAAAAATAATCAAGTTGAAATTAATAATCAAGAAAATGAGACTATTAGTGACATAAATGAAAACGAAAGGGAAAAATATTCAACGGTTAGAAGATCATCTAGGAAATGACAACCATCAACTAGACTGAGAGATTATGTAACTTATTCGGTACAACATCCAATTGAAAATTTTGTTTCATATGACAATATCTCAACCGAATATCATACATTTCTCACTAGCATTAAAAAGAATTAGAACAAAAAAATTACCAAGAAGCAATTAAAAGTCCAATTTGGTGTAAGGCTATGAATGAGTAATTAAAAGTCTTAGAACAAAATGAAACTTGGAAAATTATTTCTCTACCAAAAAATAAAAAATCCATTGGTTGTAAATGGGTATATTAAACTATATAATAGTGATGGTACCATAGAAAGATAATAAAGCAAGATTTGTAACTAAATGATTTACTCAAACCTATGACATAGACTATAACTAAACTTTACACCAGTTGTAAAAATGAATATTGTAAGAATTTTATTTTCTATTGCCATAAATAATGATTGGGACCTCTACTAAATGGATGTCAAAAATGTCCTTCTTCAAATAACACTTGAAGAAGAAGTGTATATGACATTACCACCCAGTCATAAATTGGAAATCAATTCTAACTTGGCTTGTAGACTTTATAAATCAATTTATAGATTGAAGCAATCTCTACGTGCACGGTATGGCAAGCTTAGCTTTTATTTAATTTCGTGCAATTTTAAAAGTAGTAATGTCGATCATTTTTTATTTACTTAATGTGATGGTACCAATACAACTCTCATTTTAGTATATGTAGTTGACATTATAATTAAGACAACTAAATGCTGAAAATAATTTGAGCAAATTTAAAAAATTGAGACACAACTAAAAGAAAATTTTAATATAAAAGATTTAAGATACCTTAAATATTTTTTAGAAATAGAGGTAGCCTCTTCGGATAAATGACTATTTATTTCTCAAAGAAAATATGCACTTGATTTGTTAAAAGAAATCGGTAAGTTAGGATGTAAACTGACCTCTACCCCAATTGACAACAAATGCAAATTAAATAGTGAAGATGGTGAACCTTTAAAAAACATAAACCAATTTGAAAGACTTGTAGGAAAATTGATCTATCTAACAGTTACATGTCCATATATATTTTTATTCTGTAAACCAAATTAGTAAATTCATACACTCACTAAGAACACCACATTTAGAAGCCATAAATAGAATTTTGAGATTTTTAAAAAATAATCCCAGTAAAGGTATTTGAATGAAAAATAATAATTCTAATGATATATATGTAGATATTCCGATGTAGATTGAGCTGGAATCTTTGATAGAAAATTAACAACCGGTTTTTGCACATTTGTAGGCAGAAATCTAGTGACATGGAAAAAACAAAAAGCAAAATGTTATAGCACGATCAAGCGTCGAAGCCGAATATTATGCCATGACATCAACCGTAAGTGAACTAACATAGATCAAGCAACTCCTATTAGACGTGAGATTTAAAACTCAAGAACCGATGAAAATGTATTGTGACAACAATTTGGCACGATATATATCTTCAAATTTTGTATTTCATGAGCGAACAAAATATATAGAAGTGGATTGCCACTTTATTAGAGAAAAAGTTCAAGCAAAATAAATTGAAATATCATACATAAAAAAGTGAAGATCAACTTGCGGATATTTTTACCAATGGCTTAGATCCGGATCCATTTGAGAAAATTACAAACAAGCTAGAATTGTACGATATATATATTCCTAACTTGAGGGGGGGGTGTTAAAAATTATAACAGCTAATAGCTTTAAATTATAATGGCTAGTTATAATTAATAGACTAGGAGTTAGTGGTTAGTGGTTAGTGGTTAGGAGTTAGTGGTTGTAATTAATAGTGCAACAACTAGTAGTTTTTTTTTTTCTATAAATAGAGACACATGTAAAGCAAATAATAAGATCACAATAATAAGTTGTTTTCTTAAATCTCTTCTCTTTTGTATAACAAAAAATAACATCATTCATCCATTTATTTTAAAATTTTAAGTCTCCATAACAAATGATTGCTTACCGTTCTATATCTGATTACTCTACCTTGTTCTACCTTCTATATCTGATTTCAAATTTTGTACAATGTAGATTTCAAATTAAACAGACTCTTGCATTGCTTACACTATCTGATTACGTAACCACTGTTTAGAAGTTACACCATATGAGTTCAAAGGAAGCTGTGCAGAGTTGGGAAACAATCGTTAGCTCTGCTGACAACTATTAGGATGATGGAACAAATAGCATTGAGAGTTGTTTTATACGTTGTTGGTCTTTGTTTCCTTTTTTTTTTTTTTTTGCCCCCTTCTTATTTGAAAAAAAAAAAAAATATACTAAACTAAAGGAAGGTGGTGTATATAAGCTCCGTTGTAGGCACCATCTCTATTATGACTTGTGAGATGGTATTGAGATCTACATTGTACAAAATTGCAGCTGCTCACTGTAATTTGAAATAACTTATGTTTTAATAATTTTAATTTCTGTTGGAAAATAAGCTGGTATCACTACTGGTACATGATACGAGCATGCTGGTATGCAGTGGTATGTTACTGGTGTAGAGGAATTCTGCTCCAGCATTTTATCTTAATTGCAGTGTATTTTACTTAATTTAAAATTTCAGCTAGAGATACAGGTTAATTAGATAGAGGCGATGTACAAACATTTTTTTTAATATATCAGTTAGTAGGCATCTGGTCAACTAACCTTAAAAAAAAAAAAAAATCATATTTTGCACTGAATTAGAAATTACACTTGAAATTGTGCTCCCAGAAAATAGAATTGCTCATGCCAGAAATGCTCTACACGTGCATACGCTTCCATGCCCTGTGTCTTCTGTGTGCAACATCTCACTTAAACAATTTTATGGTTAAGCTGTCATGCATATTATTATTTATCATGTTGTTCAATGTTTGTTTCATGAAAAGAAAAAAAAAAAGCAGAGTACTGTTGAGCTTAATAACCAGCAAAAATGAATAGCGTACGTCAACAGCTCTTAATTATTTATCAGTAAAGTATCATAGTCAAGAACGTATGTATGTGCCCATATGCTCCAAAGAGTTTGAAAAGTATGTAGTGGAGTATCAGAAAACATATTTGTCAGGTAATAAAAGAAATATCCATAGAACACATTTTTCACTGTTATGCAATGCTACTTGTTCAGTTCGTTACTTGCAGTTTGCCTTTGTTTTACAGAATGTATCATGGTTTTTCAGTTTGGATATACTGCAGTACATGCTTGGACTCAAAAGATTATTCCAGGATTTTTTATTTTTACACTTGGCCCCTTTTCTCTGCCTTTTTCCCTTTCCGTTGTGGAATACAGAATATTTCTTTTCTCTAAGTATATATCTTCATAAAGTAAATCTCCTTTTGTCCATTTATTAGGCAATCCTACAGATTTTGTAATTCATAGTAGGTATATTCAGGTGTGAATAGAAACCTCTTCCATCAATTCTAATCTAAGCCAATGCGGAATCAAGTTAAGAAATATTATTTTTTAATAGTTGAATTTGACTCTCTACTTCTGAAATATGACTATTGAAGAACTATAATTATGGTCTATTGAACATTGGGCAAATACCAAACAGTTTTTTTTATCATTTTATGGGGATTAGGGAACAGAGCACATTTCTAGGGATCTTCAAATTATAATGCATGTTATTCTCAAGATTTGAACATGTGTCTCTCTGAAGAGAGACGAGGACTCATGCCACTACACTTAGCCTGCAGTGTAAATATAATGCTTGGCTTAATTTCTTTGTTGGGGCATCAACATCAAGTTCTCTTTCTTTTTGAGTGTGTTAAATCAAACATGACTTTGCTGTTTTTTTACTTCTATAATATGGCTTTTGAACTCAGAAAAGGGAAAACATGAAACAAGAACTTTCATTTTTATCAGGAATAGGAATTAGAGCACATTCTCTTGGATCTTATAACTTTGATGCCTAAGTTGATTTTGTTGCCAGGGACCTCAAAATCTAGTAGGACCTTTCCAATTGAAAGTTGATGCTTGTGGTCAATCTGAGCGGACTGTGCTAAGTAAATAATGTATGGGAGAGTACTGCCCAGTAATATTATTGTATACTTAAAGCATGCAAGAAGAACAAGATCAATAGAAAATCTAAACTTATTTGAATTAAAAAATTTAGAATAAAACACATTTTTTTAAAAGGTTATATGCTGATTAGGCTCAAGACAGCTAGACAATTGTGAAGGCAAATTCATTGTGCATGCTCACTCACACAGAGATGCATCAACTATAGCACTTTTTACATGAATATGATAAGTTGTGATGGATAAATGCAGCATATGCCATATGAAAACAGTATTCTATGACAAGACCAAGATAAAAATGTGCACGGTTACTAGCAGCTATAAATTTTGGAATATCTGGTGAATCAAGTAGCTTTCTATACCACTAGAGACAACATGACCCATCATTCTGACTTCTATAAATCAGGAACATTTTAATTGAACAACAATCAAACCAAATAACCAGATATAAAGAGCTCAAAGGAGGTGACCACATGCAAGAAGCATTACTGGGCGAGATCTCCTCTGGCAGAGACTAGTACAATAATGCATGCTTGCATCTACTGCTTCATGCATTTTGTTTGAAAAAAATCGCTGCCAAAGGAGATTTGCCCAGCAATGTTTGTTCTTTGCATAAATGAATATATCTGGGGTGGAAGCATAGCCTGCTAATTAGTTGGATATTTGTGCTGTAAATTTAGGTTTACAAGCATTTTTTGTCTAATACAACTTGAAATTTGCAACCACAAGCAAAGAAGTATAGTATAAAGAAACAAACAGGTACTACAAGCTCTAAAACTTTTTGCAGGAATAATTAGTTCATAAATTGTGACCGTCTGAAATAGGTTTTTGAACAGGCTCTTGCATATCAAGACATTCTAGAGTCATGCTAGACCCATTAAGTGCTGGTAGTCCCAAAATAAGGAAACATCACTTAACTAAGAAAGTTGAATAATGATTTATTCTTGTAAATTTTACATGACCACTGTTTGCATGTTACAGCATATGAGTTCAAAGGAAGCTGTTGCAGAGTTGGGAAATGATCATTAGCTCAGCTGACAACTGCTAGGATTGCTATTTGCTAATGGCACAAATAGCATTTGGTTGCTTTATACTTTTTCTTGGTCTTTGTTTCTTTTCTTTCTTTTTTCTGCTGCCTTGTTGAAAAAAAAAAAGAACAGTTAATTGAAAAAAGGTGGTGTATAAAAGCTTCCTTGTTGGCACCATCTCTGTAATGACTTATGAGAAGCTATTGAGATCTACATTATACAAAATTGCAACTGCTCATTGTAATTTGAAATAAGCATCTATAACGTTGATCGTCTTTGTGTTTTAAGGATTTCAGTTTTTGCACTAAAGTACAAATTACACTTGCAATTGTGAACAAAAAAAACAGTATTCTTCATGCCAGAAATGCTGTATGCATTGTACAACCATTGCTTGCATCTTCTCACTTTAACATTTTACAGTCTAACTGTCACGAATTTTATTGTTTATCATGTTGTTCAGGGTTTGTTTCATGAAAAAAAAAAAGCAGAGTGCTGTTGAGCTTAATAACCAGCAAACATTAATTAATAGCGTACATCAACAGCTTTTTCTATTTTATCAGTAAAGTTCATAGTCAAGAACATATTTCTGAGCTCATATGCTCCAAATAGTTTGAAAACTATGTAGCAGAGAGTAAAAAAATACTTATTTATTAGGTAATTGAACAAAAAGAATATCCTTAAAACACATTTTTCACTATTATTCTCAAATCTCACAAAATCCTCTATGCATTTCACCCATGTAATGCTAGCTGGTGAGTTTGTTAGTTGTAGTTTACCTGGTTCTATGGAATGTATCAATGGTTTATAAGTTTGGATATACTGTAGTACATGCTTGGACTGAAAACATTATTCCAGGAATCATTTTTTTTTTTTTTTTTTTTACACATCCCCCCTTTTTTCTGCTTTTTTTCCCATTCCCTTGTGGAATACATTATGTTTTTTTTTTTTTTTTTTTGGCATAGGTTACTCAATCTAGAATGTTTTTTTTTCTCTGAGTATCTATATCTTCATAAAGTAAATCTCCTTTTGTTAATTTATTAAGCAATCCAACAGATTTTTTTTAATTCAAAGTACTGCAGTACCTTAACACTGCACAAACTTTTCTCCTGACCGTATTCATGCAAAAGGTAGACCAAATGGTCCCCTTTATCTTCCTTTTCCTTTTCCCTTGTGGAAGAGAATGCTTCTGTTCTATGAAGTAAACATTTCTATTCAATTTATTATACAGCCAAGAAAACTTTTTGTTCTTTTTGTAATAGTAACTTAACCCCCCATGAAAGATTTTTCTGCGCTAGAAGGTATTCTCCCGATCTAACTCGGATCCAGTCATCTGTGATGGTGCGGTCAGTGCGGGAATAATTCAGTGGCAACGATCTCCTTGCAAGCCTCCTCGCCTCTACAATGGCTCTATCATCTAATGCGGCTCCTGAACAATGGAGGATGGATCTGACAGGATCAAATCTGGGAAAGCTCTACGATTTGTTTCGTAGAGAGAGAGATATGTGGAATAGGAAAATCAGATGATTTGGAGAATAGAGCAAATAGAGGGAATAAAGGGAATAGGATAGGGTGATTTTTTTTAGGTTTTAAGAGGAATTGAAGAGAATAAGAAGGTAGATCTGAAAGATGAAAGCATAACAAGAATAGCTAGAATAGTGAAATCAAGAATAGCTCTCGTTTGTCTCATTAGAATAGCCAAATCTTAAAACCCTTATGAATAACCTATTATAATAAGACAAAAGGTTTGGATTCTCTATTCTAGCTATTCTAACCCAATCAATTACTGAATAGGCTATTCCAAATAGCATATTCTCAACCCAACTAAACATGCTATTCCAAATAGCCTATTCTCAACCCAACTAAACATACCCATAGTTAGAATAGAGAGGGTCAATTGACGTGTTGTTAAAAAAAAATTTATATTATCAATACATATAAACATATCTCTAAGTGCATATTACATCTACACCTCTAAAATGAGGAATATCTTAATTTTGAAAGGTGAATGGCAGGGCAATTCTCCTTTGGCAAGACAAACTGCGAAAACGTTGGCATCTCTTCCTTCCAGAGGAGAAGAGCACTGCTATTCTTTACACCTCAACAGCTCAATTTCTTCTCTAATTTTGCGATTGTATTGCATGTTACTTTTGAGTTCTTGCTCAAAGTTTCTAATTTTATAGTGTATGTAAATTGATTAATTTGGAGCTTGGATATGCTTCAGCATGTGCTGCGATCGATGCAAAGACTATGCTTTCGGGATCTTCTTTTCTTCTACAAATGGTCCCTTCTCTCTCTATTTGCCTTTTCCATAGTTCTCCACCTCTCAATATCTTCAAAAGGTAAATTTTCCTCTTAGTGAAACCCTTTCATCACTTTTTACAACTAAATTACCATGAAAGAATTATTACACATTGCTAGCAAGTAGCGACTCGCGGGAGAATGATAGTTTTTCATTCATATATTTCATCATCGATCTATGGAATTCAATGGAGAGGGTCTCATCGGCACTCTAGCTATCTATCAGATAATCAGATTTAAAGAATTAGATTTTTTTTTTTTTTTTTAGTATAGGTTGGAGGTCAAGCCATCCAACTATTTAATATCTACAAAGAATTAGATTATATAAACATATTTCAAGTACCAAGCAGTTAATTGAACTCTCAAACCCGTTAATTGGAGCATTATGAATCCTATGGCACCGATTGAACTAGTTTATGGTCTGATAAGTGATAAAATAAGACTTTCCCTTGTTTCCTTGTGGAGTCACCATTTAGCACTTTCATATATAGTAGACATGTTTATAATTACCGGATCCAACTGGCTGCAGTCAAATACCCTCTATCTTCATCCTTCTAACTAATTTCTTTCACAAATTTTGTACTTGATATTCCGCAGAGTCTTCCACACATATAGGGGGGTAATTTTTTTAAAGTCGGCCAGTTATCAGATTTTCTTTTATTTAGTGCTGGTAATGAACCGGACCCAACCAGACAGATCAATTTAACCTGATCTGTTTTGGATCCAGCCCAACTCGATCTAATAGGTTAGTGGGTCAGATTCAAGTTTGAAGTTTTCTGACTTATACAGAACATGTTGGATTAGATCATAACCAGTTTGACCCGTCCTGACTTGTTAAGTTTTATTTAATTTTATATAATTCTTAAATAGGGTAATTCAACAAGCACAACAATCGTCATTCCGAATCGAACTCCTTTCAAACTAGTCCACTCATGATTTGACGAATCAGATCTGGGTCAGGTCACCTAAGACCTGATAGTGAATTGGCTTGGGTCTGACCAACATAAGAAAAATAGTAAGCGATTGAACTCGGACCTGATCAGACCCAAAATTTGCCACCCATAGTCATATTTTAAGAAGAAGAACTATGATATGTCAGCCCATGTATATAAACTCTCAGAAATTGGAAGTTGCGACCTTAATGGTGCATCAGCATCAATTTGATATTATCAATTTCAATTAATTGATCATAGAGAATATTTGATATCTATTTTTAACTCTAGTTTTGATTTTAGAGAATATTATCTTTATTAGCAAATCAAGTGAATCGAAAGAAATTAAACTTACTTTTTTTAACTATCCACATTTAATGCCATCCTCTGTTTCCACCTGAACTCTCCCCTGGTTTCATGTACTTGCTATGTCTTACTCATCAACAAACACCCTTTGGGTATAATTATCCAACTTTTTACTATTACTCATTCTATATATTGATATTTTTTTTTCGGAGGGTTAATGGGCAAAGAGAGAGAGTGGAACACTTGCACCAACCAGTGGCGAGAGATGGTCATGGCAAGGATAACTAGCTCATGTGTGCTTATTCTTTTCATTGTTCACTCTGCTTCAAAGTCACAAATTAGTTGGTGAAGAGTACCTAAAGTTTAAGAAAGAGAGACAAGCGTCTAACAAGGAGCTCGATAATACATTCCTCAAGGTAAAAATAAAAATAAAAATATTGGTCATACTAAATGAAATTAACAAGAGGTCAATTTCTTCTGTAGTCATATATCAACTTCTAATGTTTAATTCTCTTTTATCATTTTTTTATATTTCTTTAATTTAGATTGGAATGAAAAACATATTTGATTGTTTCGACATCTATAAGCAGCCAGCATTTGATCATCCCTTGCTTAGAAACCACATCATTCAGGTGAGCTTACCTATGTTATTTTAACTTTATTTGAACTCCGTTAATTTGTATTTAGCTTCACATTAACGAATGTGTAATACAGTTGAAGCCAGTATAGAACTGAAAATTTTCAAAGGTGAATCTGCCAAAGGAGTCGAGAATTTCAAACACAATTCGAGGACAAGTTGCCCAGAAGGAACCGTTCTTATACAGCGGACCAGTAGAAAGAATTTACTCAAAGCAAAGAAATTTGTTAATATCCAAAAGAAAACAAACTTTGATCAAACTCAAGCTTCTAATGATGGAAATACTGTAAGTTCATGCATGGAATGACACTTCCCAATTTGGTAAAGCATGATTTAGTATTTGCTTCATAGTGAACTACTTTTTTATGCTTATGAAATAAATATTGACTAATAAGTGAGGCTGCGGCACTATGCATAGCGCACATCAGTCGTAATATGAATTTATATCTTCATTTTAAAGTTCAAATAGCCGATCCAAACAATTAAACATGATCTCCATATAAAATTGTACTTGGAGGCCAAATTTTACATTTTTTTTATATTTTTTTACTATTTTTTATAGGTAGAAAATCACTACTTTTGGATGGTCCTGAATCTTAGATCAAGTGATTTTTTTACATATCTAAAAAAATTCTAAAAAATGTAAAAGTTGCCATCCAAGTAAATTTGTATATGGAGATTAGATTATGATAAGCATTTTGGATTGACTATTTAGACTTTGAAAATAGAGATATGAATCTATAGTACAAACTAGTGTGTGCATAGGTACAGACCAATGTGCACTATGCATAGTACCATGGCCTCACTCTAATTACCAATTATATCTCAAGATGGTACATGGAATTGCTCACTCCCTACCTTTATTCATGCTGCAAGTGGAGCTTATAATATCTAGTGGGGATAATTGGAAGTACTACGGAGCAGAGGCCTTGATGGATGTTTACAGTATCTCAGGTGTAAAACAAGACCAGGTTAAGCAAAGGCAAAAATGGTCCATCGGATTTTATAAACCCAATACATTTCAGATGGGGTGTAAGTTTTCTTCTTGGTTTAAAACTTAAATAATTTAACAAGGTGGCGTCTCTCTCGTTTCAATATTCTAGTGCAGCTAATTTCATCAGTATCACAGGTATACTATTGACAATATGGTGACTCGATTTCTCGTTTCTTCAAGTATTGGACTGTAAGTACCGATTTAGCTACTTGTAAAGCTGCAATCTCTTCAAGCATATACTAATTAAATTGAACAGAAACCCCTCCGTCTCTTGCCCAAAATAATATATAATAGAAAAGATGATGATCATGATGATGAATAAATAGCATAAATGATTAGTGTGAATTGATTAGACCTACCAATTAATTAATCAGGTTGTGCTTGGTTCAGATAAAGTTCGATTAGTATTCGGGTTGTTTTGAAATGATTATTATCGAGTTTAACTGTGCTTTAGGTTTGAATAACTACATAAGTCAGATCATGAGGTTTTGATTCTATCGTGTTTTTAATTGATCTGAGTACGGGTTATTTGAGCGTCACATCGGGTTGTAATGTGGTATGGGTTATCTAGCTACAGATGGATTTGAGTGTCGGCTTATTTCATTTGATATTAATTGGTTTAGTTACCAAACCAAAATAATTGGTTTGGATTTATTTGTTGATTTAATTTGAATTGGTTTGAAGTTAGTTTGGATTTATTTGGACTTTGAATTTATTTGGACTTGGATTTATTTGGACTTGCAAATTCAGATATGGAAAGCAATAGTCAGACAGCCTCGGCTAAGAAACGAGGAAGAGGGCCGAATGCAATCAAGGAGAAGTTTAACGAGAAAGGGAAAGAGCTGGAACTTGACAAGTTTCACAGGCCGGTTGTTACTACGGATACAACGTCTTTTCCAACGGAATTCGGTATATTGGTGAGAAGGAATATTCCTATAAGTTTCGTATTGTGGAAAGATGTTCCAGAAGAGAACAAGCTGAAAATATGGGAAACACTGAAGGTAAATAACGTAGCACTAAGTTCACAAGCTTTCATTTGATATTAACTAACTCTAAATTTTGATTTCTATTTGTTTGGCAGCTGAGATGGGGTATAAAAGATGACGAAAAAGTGAGGAACTATTATTATCAGAAGATGGCTACTTGTCACCGGAGGTGGCGATCCGACATGACTAAATTGTGGCACGCGGGTGGGACGCCCGATTTTGCCAAGCAAAATATGAAAGAAAAAGACTGAGAGGTATTTGTCAATTATCCAGAGACGGAGGAATTTGGGGTATGTTTATTTCTGCGGATCACCTACCTTATCTCTAAGCAAGAATTCAAATTCTCTTATAATTAAGGCCTACAATGATTGTCTTGACATATTAATTGTAGACTGCTAGCAAGATTGGAAAGGAGAATCAGGCCAAAAACGAGTATCTGCATTTCTTAGGATCTAGGGGTTACATGGGCGAGGGTTTTCAGAGTAGGCTTACAGATGCTATGCAGACGATTGCAGACAAGAAAGCATCTAGTGATCCGTCTTCCCAAGGCTCAACAAGTGCATTGAAACCAGAAGAGGTCCTTGATATGTCGATTGAGCATAGGCACGTCACCTGGAGACTAGGAAGACAAAAGCTCGATAAGGAGACCAAGGAACGCTTTTATCCAGAAACATACGTACCCGTCATTGAGAAAATTGTAAAAATTTTAGATATTGTCATTCATTGAAACCTCTACTTTAAGTTATTAGTTTATTGTAAGAATTTTAGATATTGTCATTCATTGAAACCTCTACTTTTATTTATTAGTTTATAACATGTTGTCATTCCAGGGAGAACAAGAGGCGGCTCTAAAACAATGCTTGTTGGCCGTCGAACGATACGACGATGTTCTCGGAAAATCTCTGTCAAATCCGGAACATCCTGGGAGGGTGAGAGGAGTGGGAGGTTTGGTTCCTATTAGAAAAACATACGAGAAGAGCTCAACAAGGAGGAGACGCGCTCCCTCGAGTTCCGAAGCAAAAATGAGGGAAGAACTGAGGGAAGAAATGGAGGACAAAGTAAGAGAAATAGAGGTGAGACTAGAAGCAAAAATGAGGGAAGAAATGAAGTCTCAACTTGCACTTTTGGTTCAGCAGTCAATGGGCCAACAAGTTCAGACGTTTACCCCAACAGTCCTTCAGAGCAGCAGCCAGTCAGTCAAACCAATTGCAGATCTTTCCGGGTATAATGAGGTAATACAAATTCAAATTCAATAATATTCAAATTTCACCATTTATTTTCCATTACATGTTGTACTGTTCATACGTTTTAGTTTATTCGAGTAAAAACATATATCTGAACAGGAGACAGAACTAAGCTGCAAACTCCAGGCAGCTGTCAATGGGAACACTGTTACAGTAGCCGTGGGGACAATTCATGTTCCAGTTGCACCCGGTGGAACAATTCACGGCAGACCGGTGCCGCCCGACCATGCAAGAGTAATGGTGGATGGTATTAAAGATGCGGACTTCATCGACCACCCATTACCTGTACCAAATGGCGAGCAAGAAACCCTAAAGGATGCCCTCGGCAGTTTCACTGCATGGCCGATGTCCAGGATAGGGATAGGTTCAGATGAGGTATATTATTATTACAAGTTCTTATACTTTCGAATTAGTATCTATGTGATAGAGTTATAGATAATTTTGGATTTTACTTTAATTTATTATGAAATTTTGCAGGAACCAGGCAAAGAAATGATTATTCCTGGAGGTCCGAAAGCAACGAGTCACTGCAAGGCATTTGATGGTATCAATTTTGACAAGCTGGGACAGACATTCAAGCATATTCGTGATCGGTTTTTGGAGCTAGATGGCAGCCCAATCGAAATCGATTCCCCAACTGATCTTTTATGTTCAGATGACTTCATATGCGTCTATGCAGATGATTATGCAACCTTGCTTACTCCACGGGAGTGGCTCACTGTACCAGTTGTTCAGATCTGGATGCTGTGAGTTAATATTTGTAATAATTGCAGAATTTTAGTACTTGTAATTCAAATTTCACAAAATTGAGATCACCTTTGTGTCTTTATTTTGTAGGTATTGGCACAAATACCTCAAGGAGGAATATCCTGATAAGCAGGTTGGTTTCATGGACCCCAGTCAAACGAATGCCACCCTGTTGAGTGATGACCAAGGACGTGTTCTTCAATACATAGGGAAAGCACTCCGAGAAAATCGGGACAAGAGATTAATCTTCATACCATACCATCAGATGTTAGTGTTACATATATATATTCTAATTTTATTATATTTCTTTCAATTCATATAAATTGAATAATATGACATGCTACAAACCTAACATGCAGAAATCATTAAATATTGGTCGTACTTATGCCAACAGAACGTTCATTGTACGTGTACGATTCCGATAAGAAGTGTAAAAGAATGCTGATGATCAGTGCTACTATCAAGGAGTAAGTGCCTTTCCTAAATTTTACGTTTTGTTTAGAATACTAATGATTTTATTATTATATTATCATTTCAAAAATGTCTCGTAAGTACTGATTGTTCAATGTTTTCATATTTCAACAGCGTCTTCATAAAGGAAATGGGTGCTTCTTTAACGGTTCGTAACGATTGCAAGGTAATAGTTCCTATTGCGATATAATTATAATGAATATACATATAAGCCATTTGTATGCTCGTAATACAAATATTTTATTTTTTTGAAACTTGTTATATAGTGCCCACAACAACCAGCCGGCTGGGAATGTGCATATTATACCATGTTGCTCATGCAAGACATAATAAAGCATTGTCTCGATGTTTTTCCGCAATTGAAGGTATATATACATTTATAAATTTTTCAAAAATAAGAATTGTTGCTTCAAATATAATAAAATACACAATTTAATTGTATATATATGCTCTTCACAAATTCTAAAAATGCAGGATATTCCCACTAAATATACGTTACAGCGCTTGGCCAACTTTCGCCAAATGTGGACCAAAGTCTTGCTGAAAGAAATTAAGACGAGAGGAAGTTAGGAACATGAATTTTTTGTAATAAGTTAGGATGTGTATGATATATAATTAATTTAGGATGTGTTTTATTGATAATTAATTTAGGATGTGTTTTATTGAAAATTAATTTAGGATGTGTTTTATTGATAATTTAGGATTTGTGATAATTTGGAATTTCGACCAGCTAAATAAATATGGAAGCTGGCCATTTAATAAAAAATATTTTTTTAAAATTCAATAGAGTATCAGCATCGGTTCTTACGTAAAAACCGATGCTGATAGTAATTTTCTGAATTTAAACACAAATTAGTATCGGTTCTTACGTAAGAACCGATACTGATAATTATTTTCTGAATTTAAAAAATCTAATTTGAAATATACATCTGTATCGGTTGTACAGTACAACTGATTCTGATAGTTTTTTCCTGAATTTTAAAAAATCTAATTTATAATTTAGATCTGTGTTGGTTGTTAATTACAACCGATGCAGATAGTAACTATTAGTATCGGTTGTAACAATCAATACAGATTTGTTTGATATCTGTGTCGCCCTCATCATGATCGGTTGTGAACCGATATTGATATCTGTATATAACCAATACTAATTCTATTTTTTTCAATAGTGTATGGGCCGGTTTTTTGCAATATGTGCACTTTTCCCTCTCCACCTTAGGTTTTTGAAATTTATTTTAGGGGTTTGAAAATAGAACTCTAGCGACGAATGCATGGGCGGCGTGTCTCTCACTGTTAAGTTGGGACATGTTGACTGTTATACGTACAACTCTTTGGTATTATTTTTTTAAAGCTGGCTATTACAACAGCCCTTGAGTGACCTATTTCTTATATCCGCTCTAATACTATGATGATTTTGTGAAAAATAACAAAAAAAGGAATGTAGTAGAAATTTATGTTGGTCTATTACATCTCATATGTTACTACCATTATTTATACTAGTTTAATTACAACGGCTTTATAGAGCTCTTAATGACAACGGCTATATTGCTTCTTAATTACAACTGCTACATTGTTCCTTAGCTAAAAGGGCTATATATATTGCATCTTCTAGCCTTCTTAATTACAACTGCTACATTGTCCCTTAATTAAAAGTGCTATATTGCATCTTCAAATTCTAACTGCTCTAATAGTTGTTATTTCCAACACTAGTCTTACTTTTCATTATTCTTGTCATTATAATATTTTCTTCCCATGTACCGACAAATTAAAGTCCTCCTATTATCACAAAATAAATTAGATCAAATTTATGCGGGCCCTTTTGTAATGGTATAAACAAGGTTCTAAATAGCAATTATAGCGGCATAGCGGGAAGACAAAAAAAATAAAGTTATTGCGAATAGCGTAACTATAGCGGAAGCTATCATACATAGCGATTTTCTCTTTTCAAATTTTATATTCTATATTTCTACTAATTATTAACATAATTAATATTAGAGAATTGATATAACAACTAAATGACAACTAATTTAAGTCTATGCTTTTTATCAATTACGCAAATAAGAAGGAAAAAAAAATTTTAGAAGTAACATTATTTAATAGTTTATACTTCATAGTATTGCATATTATAATAGACAAAGAGTGATTAACTTTATAAAGTAAATGAAGTCAATATACATATTTAAACATTTTATATATTATAATAATAATCAAAATTAGTTTTCAATTGAAACAAACGATAATAATTTTACAAATGAATACTATGCGAAGAGCAATCAAAATGAAGAATTAATATTTAAATATTTCTCAATATAGAATGAGATAATATATCACAAATAAATAGAAGCACATAGTTTGGTTTAGCATACTTATTGTAGAAGATCATATAGCATTACAAATAAGAATAAAAGTACAGAAACTCGTATAAATTGCAAAAAAAAAGGTCCATGTAGCATAGCGGTAGCTATAGCAGGTCGTATATAGCGGTAATAGCGGTCAGCTATTATAGCTATAGCGGTCATAGCTGAGTTAGTACACTTTTATCTCATAGCTTAGCGTTTATGGTCCGTAAAAGCTATAGCGCTGCTATAGCTAGCTATTTAGAACACTAGGTATAAATGAAAGGACCCTATAACATTTATTCAATAAAAGGGTTGTTATTGTCCACCACACGAGTACGTATGGTCTGCATTAAGAGAAAGAGAATCTTTGAGTTAACACATCTCGGCCGTTTGATTTTAAATGGAGTCAATTTGGCTATAGTCTATAATTGAAGGGATTTTAATATTATTATAGATCTAATATGCACATATCTTAAAACATATCGGACGGTTCAGATACATTAACTCAAAAAAATAAAAATTCAGTTAATGTTGAGGATACGAATTTATACGGTACACCTTACCGTATAAAATGGCAATGTAACACCCTGCTGGACCATCCGATACACTTAAAGATCTGTGCAGATTAGATCTACACTAATATTGAAGCTTCTCGATTATAGACGGTGACCGGATTAACCCTATTTAAAATCAGACGGCTAACTCCAAAGACAAAAGTTAATGCAGACGATACGTACTCGTACCGTACAACCTGTGATAGAAGGGCACTGCCATTTTATATGGTAAGGTGTACCGTACAACATGTGACAGAAAAGGCGGTCCAGTTTCCCACACAGAGAATGAGATAATATTGCCGAGGAAAAACAACATAGAAGCAAATATCAGAGGGAGCAATTAGTCGAGAACAGTAATTTTTGTTTAATAGGTTTTTTTTTTTCCTTCTCATTCAAACAAGTGAACGTTACAGATAAAATAGGTTGCTGACTCACGTGTATCCATTCAGAAAGTTACCCGTAAATTGTGCATCCATTCAGAAAGTCATTTCATTACGTTTTATTTTTCATATAATAGACCAAAAGAAAAAAAAAATCATAATGAATTATTAGACGAGCGTTGATGGGAATAAATGTTGATTTACACAATATTTGCTTAGCCGAAGCAAATGAGATAGCAGTTGGCTATGCAACTAATTCGACAAACAAACTAAACAATAGAATCTAAAAGAAGGAAAGAATGAAAGAAACAAAGAAGAGCCTAACTAGCATTTTCTCTTGTACACAAACAGCCTCTTCCACATGCTACAATATTTGACAAATGGAATTTGTGCTTCTGGGATTTTAGCTTCAGCTTCAGCGACTGCAAGTTGAAATCACATCAAGAATAATGAATATATTTCGATGCATCAATTACAAGAGACCGATAGCTATGTTCTAAGTCTACTATTTACAAAGAAATAACAAACAAGTACCTTTGATTTAGGTATTTGAGGGGCACCACAACAGATGAAGCTTCTAGACCTTGATTCAAGCCTCCTGTGGAAAATAAATATTATTGAATAAACCTCAATATGATGCAACAACAAATTAGAAAGTATTACAGGTACATTAAAGTAAAGTTACCACCAATAGGCCTCTAATGGTACTTTTTTGTTTCGAAAGTAAGAGTTATAGACCCCATGTGCCAGTTTGATTCATGCCACTATGTATAGATAGAACCAATCTGTACCAGTTAGGATTCCCTTTAATTCTAGTTACTCATTATGAACCGTAATTACCATACTGGTATCTCACTTCATCAGAGGTGTAGTATCTGTCACTGAAATTTACCAAAATATCGATAAAACTTACAAGTTTTGTTTCTCTAGTTTCTCAGCAATAGATACTGCCTTCTGTCTTGACCAACCCCCTCCTTCAATCCGGTTTATAACTTGTGCAAGAGATACCTTCCCTTTGACCAGACTTAGCTGACGTGGCACTGAATCCGTAGTCAATTCATTTTGCAAAGCCAAACCGGTTTCTGGTGCAGCTTCCTCCACTTCAATAATCTCTGATGGAAGGTTAGTTGGGTAACGTGAGGATGGAGGTGGGACCCGCCTGTCAGGAGAAGGGGAAGGGGAAGGGAGGATGTAGTTCGCATCAGGTGCAAGTTGGAGAAGTGCAGCAGTTAACCAAGTTATTTTATCGTTAGAGACTCTCAATTGTTTCTCGGCTTCAGATAGGACTTTTAAGGCTTGGCGTAGCCTTTCTGTGTCTTCTTTTGAGACTGAAACAATAAAAATATATATATATATATATATATATATTAATATCGCAGCTAATAAGTACAGCTGCTGCAAGTAGTAAGAATTGTAATGGGTTGGTACCATATTGAATTTTTGTAAAACTTTTTTTTGGTTTGAAGTTTTTAGTTTGAAGATTCATACACATTATATTTTTTTGCTCCATTATATCTTTCTTTTATTTAATTTACATTGGGGTTTCTTTTATTTTCATTTCAGTTCTCAATCAATGTTCCACATATACCTTCAAGGCCATTCTTTCACAAGGAAACCCGCATTTCTTGAAAAATAAGTGATAAAAAAATAATCTTACCGGTCAGATGGTGAAAGAACCTTCGCCTTGGCCTTTCCCGTGTGAACAAGTGCGTGCCAGCAAGGATGTCCGTTATTATTGTTGCAAGCTGTGACATCAGCGCCATGGGCTCCATACCTGCTTCAGTAACTTCTCTGAGGCACTTTACCGTGTTTGCGGTGTCAGCCGACAATGCCAGATCAAGCAGATCCACCAACTTATCATCAGAGACCACACCAATCTAAGAATGAATAAAGAGAGTTAGTGATGTAATATGAAGATTACCTTAAAATTATAACAATATATTTGAAAGGGTATTGATCGGATTTAAAGAAACATTAAGCAACTCTCCTTCTAGTCTTTTGTTGAGAGTAGGGCCTGTTAATGAGACTGGAATAACTTTGCTACCTTCTTCAAATTGTATATCAAAATTGTGATCTCTTCCTAGAAAATGAAACTAGTCTTAACCATCAACGTAAAGCAGCAACTTTATTGGAATTTACATTCCTATTGATGTGATTAACTTTGAATAATATTCTTCCAACAGATCATAAATAAAGGAAAAGAAACTAATAACTAATAATTTAGGGGAAAAATATGGTCACATGCCAATCAAAATTTTCCTAAATGAAACAGTACCCAGTAATTACAAAGAAAAATGACAAAATTTCAACTTCCTAAATTAGAGTTGGGGTCTCCCATAGCAAACTTTAAGAAGTGAAAGATAGTTAGTGATATTTCCTAAAATGATTCCATTACATATTCAAAATGATCACCAAAAGCACACAGCAAACTTACAAGTTCTTGAACTAGAGAAGTTGAAATCTTCTGCCCAATCAAACCCAACTGCTCCAACATCATCTCAGCATCTCTCAATGATCCATCAGACCTTGCAGCAACCAACTGCAATGCATCCTCATCTACTTCCATATCTTCACTATTCGCCACCGATTTTAACACACTAACAATATCTCTCTCTTTAATCTTTGGAAAGAAAAACTTCTGACTCTTGGACACAACACTGTGTGGCAACTCAAGACCAGATGAGATAAAAATAAAAACCACATGCCGGGCCGCTCGGTCAATCACCTTTGATATCCGTCCCCATGTTTCACCCGGCAAATTCTCACAATCTTCAAATATGAATACTTTGTATTGTGATGATAGCATAGACTGTAGCATAGTCTTATCTAGCATACCTACAATCCGGCCTGATTCATGGGTCCCAACGGGTCCCACCTCAATCAAGCTCTTACTTTTGCCCATATTGTATGAGATGCAAGAAGAGCAGGAGTTGCATGGTTTAGAATCATGTGTTGAGGTGCAACAAAGTGCTTTTGCAAATAAACGTGCACATGAGGTTTTACCGGTGCCATGAGGCCCATAGAACAGATAAACCAACCCAATCTTTCTTTTTATAATGGCATTTGAGAGAGCTTGTACTACTAAATTCTGGCCTATTATATCCTTAAATGCTCTTGGAGCATATTTTTGGATCATGCTCCTATGTTGGTTTTTTGATCTGTTTTGGTTCAATCTGTTCCGGGACCTTGAATCAGAAACCAAATCAGAATCATTTTCTACACTCTGATTTGAGAATATACTCAATTCACCTGAAAATCTCCTCTGCAAGTACGTATTCACACTTGATGCTGTGAGTAATGGCAACACCTCTGACTCAGAACTAGTCAAAGAGTTCAAATTCAAGCACGTACCATGCATTGGTGGCAGGGTGGTACCATCGTCCCTGCTCCCCTTCGAATTAGATAAACCGCATGAGAGAAAAGACTTTCCTTTGTTATGAATTCCGGACCAATTAAATGGTAAGCCACACACATTTTTTAAACCCTGGGACATCTCCAATTCACCATCCTCTTCAAATTCTCTCACATGGCCTTTTCCAAATATTGCATCTTGTGAACTCGAGTTCACTGAGCCATTACTCTGAACAGGTTGTGTGCGCTCACGGCCATGCCTCGCCACTCCTTTGACCCTCCTCTTTTTCCTCCTAACCACACCATTCCCACCTACCCTATCCACCAATTCACCTTCTGCCTCTTCAATCGAATCAATTGCTGCAACTTTTGATGGTGCGAGATTCGACGACCTGGTCGACAGCCGTCCAACCTCGCTTCGATATCCGTGCTTAGCACGGCCCTTCTGTGCAGCCTCACTAGGCGAGAACCAAGATGGGGGGCTGGTAGAAGGGTCTCTCAGCGAGCGGGACCGCTGGAGTAGCACCAAATCACGCATTAAATGGTGTTCCATGTCCATTGCCGTGCTTGGGCTGTGCCGGTGATGCTGGCGTATATGTGGATGATGATTTCTAAGGTGGATGCAATTGGTGAGGTGAAGATGGGATTGGTTGTGGTTTTGCCTAGCCATAGCCCTTGGTGCATTGCAAAGATGCAAGCTTTGGTTTCACAATGGAGGCAACGGAGGTGAGCTTGTGTTGAGAAAGTAGTGTTAGTGTCACGGAGTGTTACATAAAAGAGAGAGGAGAGGCTCTTAAGTAACGCAATTTTGAGTTAAGATCTAATCTGTCCGAGGTGGAATGCACGGAGGTCCCTCGTGCAGAAATAAATCTGACGGTCCAGATCTAAATACAAAATTTAAATTACCTTAGGTTATAGGAATAGCACTGGATCTGGGATGGTTGGATCAACTGTATGCTGTTTGTCTTGTTATTGGTTCTTTTGCTACTGGCTCACATGGGAGCTTCGAGTTTTCCGTTGGAGAGAGACTGTAGAATGTAGATGCAGCCTATTTTTTTGGTGTTTGCTATACTGCGGAGATATTGGATGTCACATCGAAACCGGTCCATTGGAGACCGGTGAGGTACGGAAGTTCGATGCTTTAGCTATGTGTACATGAGAGGTTCCCCAAACGTATTGAGTTCGCGTCCTTTGCATTAACTCGAGAATCTTTTGAGTTAATACATTTTAGCGATGTGATTTTAAACAGAATCTAATTTGATTTTCCGTTTATAATGCAGAACTCTTTAATATTAGTGCAGATTTAATTCGTATAAATATTAAAGTGGATCGAACAATCCAAATGCATTAATTCAAAAGATTTTTGAGCTAATGCAAAGGATACGAATTAAAATATTTTATATATAGCATTCCATATTGTTACTTGTTAGTATGAATTATTTTCAAAAGAAAACTCATAAGATGTCCATGTTATTGACTTATTTTACAAATATTTTCCCAAGATAATAAATTCGTTGAAACTATAAGGTAATATTAAAATTATGTTATTTAGATAGATTATATAATCAAATTTGGTGTAGCTTAAATATTATTTGACAACTAATCAAATGCTGAAAAACTTATTTAGCCTAATTGATGATAAAATTGGTTTTCAAATATATCATCTTTGGAAAAAGCATCTTTTAGATATTTAAAATTTTATTCATCTGACTTTGATAAGTGTTATGCCTTACTTTTCTGTCGAAAATTAATTACCAAAAAATATTTAGAAATTTAGAAAAAATATGCAAAAATAAAATAAATATATAAAATATTAGTTATGAGATATTTGCTGTAAATATTTCCTATGATTTTTTTGTTCCTAATTATTTATGATTCTTATTAAAATTTCTTTAATTGTAACCAATAAACTATATTATTACGTTTTATGCCATAACAAAATATGTCCAAAAAATTAAGGACACATCACGGTGTTTGACACAAAGTAATTGACATTTTAAGATCCTTCTTAATATATATGTGTGCATGATTCTCACTAGTGTATTAATTATACCCTTAACGGGTATACCCGACCATACCCGTCCGTGTCTACCGCCAGGGGTATCCGTGTCCGAGCTCGGGTATGGGTCGGGTACTCAGGTACGCGGGTACAGACAAAAACCAGATCGGACTCGTTTTTTTGGACAAATACCCGACCATACCCTACCCGACCATACCCATACCCAACTATACCCGTACCCGACTACCCCTACCCGATACCCGTCTACTGTTCACTTTAATTCAAAATTCAAAAAACCCAAGTCCCCCCCCCCCAAATTCAATTTAATTTTTGCTTTTAAAATTCTGTTTTTAAAATTCTGTTTTTATTTCTGTTTTTTTATTTCTGTTTTTTAATTTCTGTTTTTAAAATTCTGTTTTTATTTCTGTTTTTTAATTTCTATTTTTTAATTTTTGTGTTTTAAATTCTGTTTTTTAAATTCTGTTTTTAAAATTCTGTTTTTAATTTCTGTTTTGTAATTTTTGTTTTTAAAATTCTGTTTAAATTTCTGTTTTTTAATTTCTATTTTTTAATTTCTATTTTGTAATTTCTATTTTTAAAATTCTATTTTAATTTTTGTTTTTTTTATTTTTTTTTATTTTTATTTATATTTATCTTTATATTTTATTGTTTTAAAGTAAAAAAAAAAACATAACAAAAACAGAAAAAAAAAATATAACAGCAAAAAAAAAAATACCCGTACCCGCCCTACCCGTTAAGGGTAAACGGGTACGGGTATAGGACGGGTAGGATATGATTTTTGAAAACAATACCCAACATACCCGTCATTTCCGTATCTGAGACGTACCCGTACCCGTCCCGGGTATACCCAGAGTACCCGTACCCGCCTGCCCATTAAACCCCTAATCCTCACCAAGGAAACATTAATTAAATTTCATCTCGTGCTCCTTTATTAAAAGAAAAACCAATAAATGTTGTCTTTTAATAATACACATGTGATGGCGTGGGGATCTCGTGTGGAATCCCTACCAAAGTACCAATGTTACTAATTTTTCCATCAATGGGAGATGAGGATATGGTGGCAACAATCGTACGGTTTATATATATAAATGTTGGCAGCCTCAAATGATTATTGCTGTTTAGACTTTGTGAAAGAGAGGTGCTGAGGTGGCACATAACAACTATCACAATCATTCGCATTGTATCTAGATGAAAAAGAAAACACAGAAGGAACTTACGGACTACAATTATTTCAATGCTCTCAATGCTCTCAATGAATGTGGGCCCGGAATATTGCCACTAGTCTATTGTTCCTTTTTGGGAAGTAAAGAGTTTGATGACAATTATTATGTAATCAACATATTTGGACAAAATGAGGAATTTTTTTATAAACCATAATTAATTCAATCAAAATTAGCAAATCATGATTACTTTTTTTTCAAAAATCATAAAAACAGAATAGTCATTTCGGTCTCACATTTATATTTTTCTCAAACCGAATTGGCCATTCGGTCTCCAAAATTTTTTCAGTTTTCCATAAATGCAGTCACAAAAGATCCGAATGGAGACCTTTTTACCCAGCTCCGAATGGAGACCTTTTTACCCAGACTGAATGCTTATTTCAGTCTCTAGTCTTGTTTTTATCCAGACCGAATGCTTATTTCGGTCTCCACACCAAATACTTATCACAGGACATTGACTAACTACTATACCTGTTTTTCTATTTTTTTTTTTGCTATGACACCTCTGTTATACATTGAGTTTATTAAAGCAATTGGTTGTAAAAATTATAATATTTTTTTCTTTTTTTTTAACTTTCGCATAGATTACGAAGTCTAATTATAGTTTACATGTTATTTAAAGTTCATATTTATTGTAATTACATACTAATATTACAAAGGAAGTAACTCTAATTATTTCGTTTTATTTTTTTTGAAAAACTTTACATGCGAAGTCTAATTATTTAGTTACATGGGTAGAATGTGAAGGTCAAAGTCCGGGTCTAAAGTAAATTATGATAACAGAGGTGCCATAGCAAAAAATAAAAGAAAAACAGGTACAGTAGTTAGTCAATGAAAAAAATCTTGCTGAGCCGTAAACTTTGATTAAAAAAAAAAACTAAGACCGAATGACAAATTCAGTCTGAAAAAAAAAAAGACTTTTTTACACCTTTCACCATACGGAAAACTAAAAAATTCTTGAAGACCGAATGACCAATTCAGCGCCATTCGGTCTGTGGAAAAAGTAAATATGGAGACCGAAATGGCCATTCGGTCTTTATGATTTTTGAAAAAAAGAAAGTAATTATACTGATTTGCTAAATTTGATTTAATGAATTATGGTTTATAAAAAAAAATTCCAAAATGAGAAAGGGATATTATAGTTATCTCAAACACCTGCAATTTTTATTTATGACAATTTTTTTTAAAAATATTCAAGTGTGTATTGTATAATAATTGGCTGTATGTTTTCCAAATATTCAAATATGTATTTCAAAGTAATACAGATTATATTATAAGTATAAAAGGTCATACATCAAATATCGAACTAAACGTCTAAACCTCAGCTGATTCTCAAATCCAAGGATATAATAATTCCAAACTTATTTCAATGCATCAAATGTTTATATGATGGTTCATATTTATTTAATAGGATGATTATGCTATGTTATTATAATTTTCTATAATTAAATAACAAGGTTCTAAAAGATATTTTATTATAATCTAGATTAATTAGTGAATATTTTTGTTTACTAAAAGTAGTAACTAGTATATTTCCATACTCTTGTTGATCGGAAGATTTTAATTTTTTTTTTTTTACAAGAAACATAATAGAGGCATATTTTAATTTACTAGAGAACTACTTTAGGATGCGGCTGGATGCACTAGAGAATAGCGAGAATAGCTACTGTTGAGAATAGTAGATTAAGAATAGCGAGAACAGCTACTATTTAAGAATAGCACTAACTCAAAGTTATTTGGAAGTTGTTTGGATTGAACATTTAGAATAACTACTGTAGGGATTGAGGTTTTGAGAGAGTTCATTTGTTATTCCATATTTTTGTAGAAATAGCGAGAACAGCGAGAACAGTGCTATTCTCGATGTTCCTGAGTATGTTTGGATGGATCGGAACAGCGTTATTCTCATTGTTATTTCTATTCTCGCTATTCTCGCTGCATCCAAACATACCCTTAATAATTAACAAGAAACATAATAGCGGAATAGGACAACTAAAATTAAACATGGTGGATTAAAAGTCTTCAACTATTAAGATTAGACTGGATATTTTATAGGACAAGAGGAGACTAAAAATACTAAAATCCGAAACATGCGATCAAAACGGGTCAACACATCCAACGGCCTTGAGCATATAAAATAACCTACTGATGCTCGTAAATTTCTCATTTTTTTTTTCTTGAAAGAAATGATATTCTCCATATGATACCAGCTGCCCCTTATTTACTGTAACAAATCAAATTACAGAATGTCGGATCAATCAAAAACGAACAAAACCTATTAGAAAGAACATTCAACCTCAGCAAGAAAAACAAGGAAAAGCAGACATCACAGCCTACCTTTCTCAGCAATTCTAGCAAATCAACCCACTTGGCACTAGCCCCAGTATGTGAACAGTACTGACGCTCATAATTGATTTCTAGTACACAATATTACCAAGTCATTCAAAAGAGAGTGTCATATTGCCATTCTCCAACAATTTTACATAGGAAAGTTACAGATAGCAGCAGTTCAGTGTTAGTCAGATGGCCTGCTCCACAAGGGAATAAAAAACCGAGGATTTTTTTTAAAAAATTGAAGTGAAGAAAATCAAGGCATACACAGAAGACTACAAATCCAGCACCAAAGATACCTAACATACTGGCAAGAAATTTGTGGATCTCCAGTGATTTGTAGAACGTTAAGAAAAATAATTTTGGTAGGAAAGAGAACAATTTCAGCATATACATTCACCAGATTAGAAAATTTGAAGATGCAGCTCAAGTTAAGAGAGAGAGAGAGAAGCACATATTATACTATTTTCTTTCTTTTTTTTCTTTTGAGAAAGTGGCCGAGGCTGCCAAGTACACAACTCCCTCTTCCCTCTCTCTCTTGAAAAGAAGGCAGTAGCTGCCTTTTGCATTGAGAGAGAGAGAGAGAGAGAGTTGTGTATTTTCTTGACAGCCTCGGTCAATTTCCCAAAATTAATGAAGACATTTGTGAATCAAATGATGCTCTCTCACACATGCACACAGCCAATCTGAGAACTTTAGAATCAAATAATGCTCTAGAAACAAAAAATTATATATGAAGACATTCACTTGAAGTCATATCTAGAATACAAAACACAGAATAAGAGAGAACACAATTCAAATTTACATACTTTTTACATTACAGCCCCAATTGTTCCAGCCTTTTATGAATCTCTAATCAAATTTGTCGGCTCGCTCAAAACAAACTTCGGAAGCTCATATTTGTTACCTACATAATAGTTTTAAATAAAAGTTTAATTAACTAACCAGTCCTTGGTCTCTATGTGAAAGGTCATGGGTTCGAAACCCGGATGAGGAAAATCATTTGTTGTAATAAGAAGGATATTAAATAGTTGGGTGGCTTGACCTCCAATCTTTACTCAAAAAACTAACCAGTCCTCAATAAAACAAAAAAAATAATAAGCATGTAACCTAAAAAGAAATCAGTTGCTATCAGCCATGTACTGGATGTTGTGGAGCAACAATAGTTTCTTAGCAGTTAATCTTTGATTCAATCTCTCTTGGCTTTATGGTTTAGATGCTATATAGGGACCAAAGTCAGAGTAAGGCTTATAAATTAAAATCTACCCAATAGAGCTCTCTACCAGTAGAGGTACATGTAAAGGTACCAAGACCAAGCTACCCATACAGAAGTACCAGTCTATGCTCGTCAGCCAGGTCGAAATTGTAATTGTTCATATAATATAAATAATTTATGTATTGTTTGTCCATGAAAAGAAATAATAACAGAATCACGAGGTTTTGGCAAATTAGGATACCTAAAGCATCGTAACAAAGTGACAAATCAGGATTGGAAACAATGATTCCAGCACTATCAATTATTGTTTGTGCAAGGCTCAACTCAGCCTCTGTTGCAGCTTTAAGTGCATCCCATATCTCTAAACAACACAACCAAAAAAAAAAAGAAAACAGACAACAAAAGGTAATTAGAATGTTTTCTTTTCCACTAATACAATGCAAGGTTATCCAAATTGGTTACATCTACGTAACAATCACGGCTCAAAATACTGCATATTCGCACTGTACAGTAAAGCCTAAGACCAGATTAGCTATGAGACATAATTTATCTACAATTTTGAGGTGGTAATTATGCAATTTATATAAACATTATTATTTATGTTTTAATTGTGTTAAGTAGGAGATCGTGACATGTTCCAGCACATTTGAATCAATACAGTAATAAAATTGATCAGCCATGAGACTTAATTTATCTACAATTTTGAGGTGGTATTTATGCAGTTTATATAAAATCTATTATTTATGTTTGAATTGTGTTAAGCATGAAACCATGAAATTTTCCAGCACATTTGAGTCAAAACAGCAATAAAGAACAGGATGGTACCAGTCTTTACAATTTAAATTTAAAACTTTTTGAATAATAAATAGAAACCTTTGCGACCACCATAGTGAGGAGAAGTGTCCCAGAATTCATCTCGCATTTGCCTCAGCTGTTCTATCGTTATTGCTTCTGTGTGCTTCCATGGCTTAGGCTTCTTCAATTTCTTTCCAGTCTCTTGAATTATACAAATTGCAGGGTTATAAACAAACAAATGGCAAATAAAAGAAAAGGGTCATATGAGCTCTTATTAATATATGTCACTTCCAACCCCTCCCCTCTTGTCTAGAAAGAGAACCCAAAAAAGAACTGATTTCACCTTACCAGTTGAGAGAAAAAGAGTGGATGGACGGTTGCTTTAGGTATTATTTGAAAAGAATATGCCGGTAAAAAGTAATATAATGTACGTTTTATTTACTATGTTTGTAGACAAGTGCAACATGTTTGAATCGTTTATTAGATTTTCATTTGCCAAGTTTGCGTGACAATTTAGACTTTGGAGGTTTCATAAATATTGAAAGGGAGAGCGGTCAAAAGAACCATAAATTACTTGCCCATACTACAATGCCCGCAGCTGCAACCAGCACAAGTTTACTGAAAAAGCTAATTATATAGCATCCACAAACTCTATTATTCTCATTACATTTATTTCTTTCTTATTTTTCCTCTATTTTTTATACAAGAGAAATTAACGTCACATAACCCCTAGTTGCCCCAAATCAAATCAAAAAAGCATAACCACTTGCATGTAATATAATAAGCACTTGTAAAAATTTCATATGGAACTGCTAACCACAACAGGTCAACTATTCATAGAAACGTCACCTCTGCATTAAAGCTAAAACAGCAATCTTATCCGACTGAAATTGCTTATGATAATGACCTTTCTTCTACTGCATATCTCATAAAATATTCACATATCAGATTGCACAAGTAATTTAGCATCATTAGTCAGACACTGATGAATTCGGTCCCACACTGTACTATGTTAGATAATCTCTACAGTTATAATTATCAATCTCGTAAAGCAAAATCTTCGAATTGCTTACTGTCTTCGCAATTCCAGATCTAAACCGACGAAATTGTAAAATCACTTAAAACGAATTGAAAGCAAAAAAAAACAAAATTAACTGAAAGATCTTTAATTGAACAATAGTAGGTTCAAAAAAAGTAAAAAAATCCAAAATTTTCCCAAATCGGATTAAAACTCTGAAATAAAGAAGAAAGTCACCTTCTGCGCCACTAGGCGTGGATCCAGCGCACCCCATCAAGGCGTCGCGGCCTCTGTTTCTCGCGCGACAAATGAAATGGATAAATTGTACGTCGTAAATCTCTCTATAGAGGGAGAGTGTGAAGAACGGATCGCTCAGTACCTGTGAGGTCAAATAGTACAGAGAAAAAGGGGATGTTAAAGTCTCTAGTGATAGAATGGAGCTTGCTCGTTAATTAATAATAAATACACGGGATTAGGAATAATTACTGTTCGCCTGTACCAATATCTCTTGACTTTTTCGTGTAGCAAGTTATAAAGTCGGGCCTTAGTTGTCATCAGTAGACTTCTACGCAAAACGTTACAAAAAAAGTGCCATAAGAGGTTTTTCTATTATGAGTTGAGCTCGCTTTTACTGTAAATAAATAAATCCAAACCGGGGCGGAGAGGATCCTATGCAACCAGATTTCTTGTGGACTCGACCGCCATGTAGAAAAATCATTTCATGAGGTGAGAATGCTTAAATTGCTAATTGAGTAGGAATTATTTCACAAATGCCAATCACAAAACGGTGTTGAACGGTGGTCTAGTAGGGACCCAGACCACATTATTTCTAAGCCTGTATACTAATAAAAGTGTGATTGAGAATTAGTATTTTTCAACTCTCACTTTTCATTATTATTTTCTGTTGTATCCGCACATAATATCAATCGAACTATCATTCATTTATACCTGAGACTGAGAATAATTAAACAATAGAGATTATGCAATTGCTCATGCAACCGACTAAAATATAATGACAAATGGTAAAACAACAATTTTCTATTGAAATTGAAAATGTCATACAAAAATTGGCATATGAATTTCTACCATCCACATGGTGAAGTTTGCACATTTACTCCACCTATAATTAGAGGACTTGGATTGTCTCTAAATTTTTTTTTTTTTTATTTCTATCATATTTTTAGATCAAATATAATTCTATTTTGAAGATGTTTATATCGTTATCTAAATTAAAAAAACATTCACTATACTAATAATAGTCTAGTGATTATTGGGACCCTCTATTAAGAAATATTTTTTGCTGTTATTTAAATATATGCGTAGCATTGTATAATATATTTCCTAATAAAAGTAGTTCGCTTTTTACTATGGTTAGAACTGCAATTGCTTTCTGAACAAAAGCTGCATTTTTTTTTTAATTAGTGCAATTAATTTGATGTATATCTAAATCCAATTGCTTCTAAGCCCGAAATAACCATGTTTTGAGTGGAATTTTAAAAATACTCAGGCCACATATTTTTTTCTGCGCTCCAGAATTTTTATTCCAGGCCGCGGAAAAAATTCGCGCTCCGAATTTTTTTTTTTAGATTTTTTTATTTTGAGCGCAGATTTTTTCTGCTGCCCGGATTTTTTTTTAGAGTTTGGAGAAAGAAAATATCCATGGTTTGATTTTTTTTATAAACTCATTTTTTTAATAATATATGTGTATGTACATATAATATAATATATGTATAATATATGTATATGTATATGTATATGTATATATATTATAAAAAATGAGTCATACATATATTATATATACATATACATATACATATATTATACATGAGGGATCAAGTTACAACATTTTTTGAGTTACAACAAGTTGCAACAAGCTTTTTTTTTTATTTTGAAAGTCCAAATCATCGATCCAAACCGTTAGATATGATCTCTACAATAAAATGTGCTTGAAGACCAAATTTTATATTTTTTGGAATTTTTTTACTATTTATTAAGATGGGTACAAAATTCAATGGTCTAAATTTGACTAGTTTTTGTACCCATCTTAATAAATAGTAAAAAAATTTCAAAAAATGTAAAATTTGGTCTCCAAGCACATTTTATTGTAGAGATCATATCTAACGGTTTGGATCAACGATTTGGACTTTCAAATTAAAAAAAAAAAGCTTGTTGTAACTTGTTGTAACTCAAAAAATGTTGTAACTTGATCCCTCCTCATTATACATATAATATTACATATACATATACATACACATATACATATACATATATATGTACATATATTATATTATATATACATACACATATATTATTAAAAAAAATGAGTTTATAAAAAAAATCAAACCATGGATATTTCTTTCTCCAAACTCTAAAAAAAAAAAAAAAAAAAACCGGGCCGCAGAAAAAATCTGCACTCGGAATAAAAAAAATTTGGGGCGCGAATTTTTTCTGCAGCTCGGGATAAAAATTCCAGAGCGCAGAAAAAATATGTGGCCTAAGTACTTTTAAAATTCCACTCAAAATATGGGTATTTTTAATAAAATATTTTTTTTGAGTATTTTTAAAAATATCGGCTTCTAAGCTTATGTCTAAAAGAAATTTATCTATATTTTTAGAGAAAAGTATAGGTCCGATGACTATTGGTAGTTTCCCATGGGCTTTAAGATTTGTCTTCGTCTTTTGAGATTCATGTACCTTGTTCTGAGATTTCTGTACACAAATTTTAAAGCACCTCATGGACCGAGCCAATTCGTTGTCACCTCTAATGCACCAGTGACAACAGTTGCATCTCTATTAGTATCCACACGAAGAGGTTGATAAACTATTGTAGTTCAGTATACTAGTATTGAACTGACAGCTCCTTTTTTTCTCTTTTTTTCTCTCTCGTTTTCTGAAAATAAGTGAACATAATGGCTAACCAAAAACTAAACTGTTATTACATATTATAATAGTATGCACCAATTCGTTTGAGCATGTTCATTGGCATCAATTCGTTTGAGTTTTTTTAGAAGATCCTGATGGAACATATCAGATCATATGAGAGTCGAAATTCAGACCCAACCCAATAAGACTTGATCCATATTATAACTTTATAATTAACTATTAATATGGCTCAAAATATTCTAGCACATTTCTAACAACATGAACTGTTTACTTTTGTATGGCAATGCATATGTATTTGCAATATTTTATATTACTTTCAAACATCATTCAATACTATTTGAAAAAAAAAATTGATAGAATCTACTAAGTACATATATTTGACACATAAAAGTTATTTATATTTGCATGGTGAGGAATAAATATTTGTGCAATGATGTTTAGATACTTGCACAACAAGATATAAATATTTGTGTGATGAAAAATCTGAAAGCATTTAAATATAGATTTTATTTGAAAAAAAATAATCGTATTATAGAAGACGTTCATGGTTTTATATTTGCAAAATTGTTTACAAATCGTCAAAATTATGGTAAAAAATTCACTCTAAAATATGATTCTAATAAAATAGTTAGTGTGGTTCCATGTATTTAGACTTCCAACGTTTGGATATTTACCTAGGATAAGTATTATCAACTTCCATAGTATTATATACTAAAATTCAGTGTTGTAAATAACGATATGCGGTCGTTGGACGAACAGGGTACTGCCAAACGATTAATCGGGAATAATCGGGAATAATAAAAAATAATCGGTCAATTAACAAGAAAAATTCATGACAGTTTGGTCACTGCTAATGACTAATCGGCCAATTAATTGGCCTAAACAGACATTTCTTTACAACACTGCTAAAACTAATTATTTGAGGCAATTGGACTAACTATTGAACTGTCTTTAACTGACCCAACTTCAACTTTGATTACTGGGTGTTTAACACTGGGAAGGAAATAATCAGGGTGCTGAGAGTTCAAATGCTTTCATTTTTTTTTTAATTTAACAACTACAAATTTAAAATTTAAAAGTCAAAATAATACTGTTAGATATGATCTACATCATTTTATCTATGCACATGTGAAATATTATGACATTTAAACTTTGTTTTGGTTGTTGTCAAGATATTGTAAAAAAAAATGTACTAATGTGAATAATTTGTAGACGTTGATTTTTCAACTTATTAATTCACATAAAAACAAATTTTAAATGTGATAATATTTTATGAACGTATAGAGAAAATAACATAGATCACATCTAACGGTTTTATTTTGACATTTATAACTTAAATTTTAAGTCCTTTAAGTTTTTAAAAAAGAAAAATTGGTTATTTGCCAATCCAAAATCTTTAAATTTAAAAATGTCACTCTGAAATTAGAAAATCATCCTAATGTCACACTAAATTTAGTTAATTTTAAATTTTGTCACTCCAAATAATTAATGACTAAAATATTCTTCAATGTGCTCTTCCTCTTCATCTAACTCTATTCATACCCGCCCATAGTAAAATTTTGGTTTTGTGAACTTGAATTAGGTGGTGTGTGGGAAGCGAGCTGGGGCTTTTACATTTTTTTTTTTTTTTTGATAAAATGGTATTACCACCAGTTTCATTACGAAACGAAAAAGTTCATACAATAGGTCTAGAAAAAAAAAACGAGTATACAGTCCATCAACATCTAATCGCAAGAACATCTAACAGCATAGTCTAAAAAAAATATATAAACATGACATCAAATAGTAATACTAAATGAGAATAGAAATGGCTATATTACTAGAAGAAGAGGCACTAGCTGATGAGAAAGAAATAGTAGGCAGAAGGCAGCAGCACGATCAATAACATCAAAAACTGCACGGTCACTCAAATGATAAGCTAGAACCAACATTTCTAAACCAAGACCAGGGTCCTCGGCGGAATCCAATGGTGAGTTGTCCTGGTCCTGTGTATCCGTGTCGGATAATACTATTAGAGGTCCCATTTGATGTAAAGTAGAAATATCAAAAGACATAATAAAAAATAACTTAAAATAAGAATTATTTAATCGTGAATTACACTAAAATGAAATTAAAGCAATAATAGAAGTAGCTACAGACCTAATTGAAGATATTGAAGAATTTTGAAAATGAACCAAAAGATAGGTAGCTGGGGCTTTTACATGCTTGCTGGATGTAATAATAGGTAGGTACGGGCCACACAAATCCTTGAAGGATGATCTACGACTTGATTTTAAAGTCTCATCTCTTGTTGAGGTTTTCACCATTCTGGAATCTCATTTTGATCTTGTGCCATAACAGGCTAGAGCAGTTTAAATACATTTTTTTTTAGTTCGAATTTCGTTTAGAGTGATCGGCTCCATTCTCAACTGCTTTGGAGTTGCCTGTAAATTTTATCTTTGGCTAACGATAAGCAATGGCACGATTAATTTTCCTTTTCACTTGTTTAAGTTCTGCATCAAGTCGTGGACTGCATTTGTTTTGTTCTTCGCTGCAAAATCTTAAAAATATCTCATTTGCTCTTGCAAAATAAGATACTTCGGTGATGTTTGTTTCTATGTAAGTGCAGCCCTTTTGCAACAAGCCCCAGCTCGGCCATGAAGAGAGTCCGATGGAGAGAAAGAGTCTATAGGAGGATATTTTAGTTATTAATTATTTAAAATGATAAAATTAAAAATTAATTAAGTTTAGAGTGGTATTATGATGATTTCTAATTTTTGGATGACATTGTTCAAATTTTAAGGTTTTGGAGTGACAAATAACCAATTTTTCCTTTTAAAAATGGAGGCATGATAAAGGCACAAAAAATAGAGGCATTTAAACCATTCTTTTTATATATATAATGTAAATGCATCTGACTAGCATATATTCTTGACTTAAGGTACAAAACTGTGGACTACGATTAGGGATAAAAACAGAGCGGATATGAAGCGGACAATGCTAATACCATATCCGTATCCGTCGGATAATGAGTGAATACGAATATAGATACGAATAGTAAACAAATATCAAAATTCAAAACCAAATCCGCCTTAAACGGATACAGATACAGAATGGATAGTCCACGGATACGGATTTGAATACGGATATAAAACGAATAATAGTCAGATAATTAAGATATATGAACTTCTAAGATACAAATATTAATTTAAACATTAAATATAAATATTAATGAACTTATAAAAGATGAGAGATAATCTATTAATATAATATATATATCAAATAAATGAACGGTAACAAAAGATGTTGTGATCTAGTGATTTGAAGCTTGGTTCAAAGGCCTTGAGATGGAAAGACATGGGTTCAAATTCCACCTATAGCAAATATTAATTTCTTTGTTATATGGATCCGGCCAAACTATCCGAATCCGGATAATCCGGATATCCGCTCCATTTAGGACTCCGTATCCAGATCTTCTATGGATTTTCAATAATTATTTGTATCCGGGAATTATCCGAATTCGGTTTATATGCGAATACGGAGTGGATATCGGCCGGATAATTCGGCTCCGTTTTCACCCCTAATTACGATTGGTTCTAGAATGTTTATTTCTAGACTAAAATTTGCTTATTTTTTCTTTATTAAATAAGACTTTGTCTAGCACTCTAAAAAGGGTTCTGTTCAAAATTTCATTTACATAGACCAAAATTTTCGAAATTTTTATTTATACCGTATTTATTAAAAAAACCAAAATATTCTTGTTTGGCCATAATTTCATAATTACCCAGGCTGCAGATTGTCTATGCGGCTCTAATTTTGGAGGATGCATAGCCGATCTGCGGCCCCATCTATAGGATCGCATAATCAATCGGCGGTTCAAGGAACTCGCACAGCCAATCTGCAGCTCCTAGGGTATATGAAGGGCGCCGCTAGTATTCTTCCCATTTGTCTCATTTGAAACTTTTCAATCCCTTCCAACTTGGATAAGTTTTCTTCTTCTCTTATTTTTTCAATTTTTAGTTTAATTTAGTAATTAGGTTTAGATTTAGGGTTTAGGATTAGGATTAGAATTTAGATAATTTTATTTAGGATTAGATAATTTAATTTAGGATTACCAAATTTAATTTAGTATTAAGTAATTTCTTTTAGGATTAGAATCAAAATTAACTAGAATATGACCATAATAATTGTTTATGTTCTAATTTGACCAAAAAAAATTAATATTTGATCAGAAATTTTTGACTAAAAGTGATTGACCAAAATTAATATTTAAACATAGGGCATTTTACCAAAAAAATTTTGACCAAAATTGATTGACCAAAACTAATTGTTTGACAAAAACTAATTATTTGTTTGATCAAAATTGATTAACCAAAATTATTTTGTACCAATATTAATAACAAAAATTAATAAATACAGCATGGTATCTAGTAGAAATATACCGTCTTTCAATACAGATGTACCATTTTCTAGTAGAGTTACACAACATATAGCCACTCCATACGAGATGTCCAAACACATCAATGATGCTTTAGCTAGTGTTCCGGAGATCTGGGATCGCATTGATAGGGTCAGCGACTTTCTGTAGTATCCGAACTCGGAGCACAGGATTTTAGAGGTTGCTACTGGGGTAAGTTTTAAATTGATAATATTTATTAAGAAAATAATAATGTTATTTTTTGCCCTTGAAAATTGACCGAATGTGTGATGTGTTTTATTACTACACAAGTAATAAATCCTAATTTACCCTCAATTCGGTTGCAAGTGTACAACCTTGTCAAGTAATACTTAGGGATCGTCTCCACAGGGACAATTCGGAATATTAAACCTAACCTAACTAATTTAATTAAGTAAAAGGAAATAAAAGAAATTTGTTTGTTTTTATGATGGTTTGGTTTGTCGGTGATCAAGTTTAATTAACTAAATTCTAGGTCTAAATGTGGTTTTAAAGCAAGAATGAGAAATTAGGGTCTCTTAGGGTTCCTATCCACTAATGTCACAATTAATTGATTTATTAAGGTTGTTCTTATAATTATGAAGGCACAGTCTAATGTTATCGGTATAAAGTGATATTTCTATGTTAATACCGTCTTTAAATTAGTATAAATTTCACCTCTCGGTACTTGGTTACACCAATCCAAAGTTATTAGGTCTTTTAACTGTCCCAATTGGTATAGAAAGCTATTCGTCACCTCTCGGTACTTGGTACAATTTTCTAACCTATCGGGTTAAGCCCGTATAAGACAAGCGTCGCCTCTCGGTACTTAGCCTATCAAATACCCTCTTCTTTATGATCAGGACTAAATATTCAATTTCTCAATTGTAAATACCGAATCCTAGAGTTTCATGCAATTTCGATTAAGTCATCACAACCAAATAATATAAAGAAAAGATCATACTAAGGAACAAGTAAATATGATATAAAATCAACTAATCCATGACATAAGTTTCAAGTTCTAACCCTAATCAACCCTAGAAATAACCTTAGCCAATCATGGCTGAAGCACACAAGAGAAATAACAAGTAAAAGAGTTCTAAAAGAAGGAAATCAATGTAACCGCTCGAAGAATTCGCTATCTTCTTCTCCCTCCTTTTGTCTCTCCTTTTTCTCTTGTGCTTTTCTCCCTTTCTAATGTCTAAAATTCGTCCCCCCAACAGTCGTCCCCTTTCCAGAAATAAAAACAACTAATAATAGCAAAAATCTCGCTCTGGAACTGTTTATTACGGGCCGCAATAACCTCCATTGCGGGCCGCAATAATAATACAAATTTTTCTGTTCTGCAAATCTGTTCTGACTAGTTGGTTGCGGCCCGCAATAAAATAATTGCGGGCCGCAATAAAAGTGAAAATTCGCCAGACTTCGTGCTTTCTTGCTCCAGATAGCTCGTCTTCCTCCGTTAAGCTCCAAGCACTTGATTGCCTACAAAATAAACACAGCTAGGGCGGTAACTTGAACTTTTAAACATTTCTAACCTAATTAAATTCTAATTTCAATAAAACTCGGCTTAATTTACACAACAAACCCTAGGTTTCAACATATATCATTTTGGCTTATCAATGTGTTGAATACTTAAATGCAGGATTTGGATGCTTGTACAAGTCATCACAACCGCATATCGCTCCCCTACCGAACGGTGTATGAAGAGACATTGCGTGCGATGGAGCTGTACCAGTTATCACATATGACCGAGGAGATATTCGATGAGGGATTGTGTTTCGGTTTGATCGAGAGATGGCGTCTTGAGACACACCTTTCATCTGCCTCATGCCAAGATGACAGTCACCCTACATGATGTCGATTATTAGTGGGGTATGACTATTATTGGGTAGCCTATTGATAACGCCAATTTATATAGCGAAAATCATTACTTTTTAGTATGAAAAATAGTGAAAAAGTGTATACAAAGTATCTATTTTTTTTTTCAAATTATTCACCGCAAACATGTTTTTAGGCTATTTTGGTAAGTTTTGGAGAAAGTTCTGAATTTATGCCGAAAACAGAGCAAAAATATCATATTTAGATCAATAATGAAGGTAGAGTCAAATTAGAGCATCACATAGAGTATACAAGCACCTCACACAAAATGCACAACATGCAACATAATAAAATACTGAAAATTCGACTAAGTCAGACTGCCGTACAGTATAACCTATATCGAATTTCCTAATTATAGTTTATAAAAAAATTCTCATTTCTCGAACTATAAAATACAGTGGTCAAATACTCAAACAGAGTAAAAATTTAAACATGGCAATTTTAACTTTATGCAGTGCACAAACATACAGTCGATGAGCTGTATGAAGTCAAAACTGCTATGTTAAGTATTTTACCCCTCGAACGAGGAATGCGTATCCTCTAAGATATCTTATATTTTGTGTGACCGACGTGTTCGGTACCTATTCGGCGACACGTAGGGGGCCCGTATTATATGAGCTTTGAGATTTGTGCAGAATATATTACAACAGTTTAGATTTTCTAACAAGTCACGCAAAATATGAGATATCTCAGAGAATGTGAATTCTCGAACGATAACCTGAAACAGATCGGAAGACTTCGGACCCACTTTCCCATTTGGAAATAAATCTGCTGTTACCATCTGTACAATTAGTTTTCGCAGATATTCGTGTAAAGACTTTCTTCATTGAGATTCGAGCATGGAAAAGTTTGAACGATTGAGATTTGAATAACATCAGATTTATTTCCTTCTCATTTACAATATATTGATCTCGTACCGTCTGGAAATCCCTCGTAGATTTTCTCATAAGCTGCCACCTCATCAGTCTCTATCGCTCTCAAACTATGTTATATGAATAGGGGTATGAATATTGTGTCGGATATAACATGAGTACGACAATACAGCAATTTTAAAAATCAAAAATACAACACACCTATTATATATATATTATTTTAATTATATTATTAATTCTTTTTATATAAATTATATATTAAAATACAGCTTAGTATACATTAAATATAATATATATTACAATTTAACATAAACATAAAGTGATGTGGTGGTAATGTGTTGTTGATACGCAGTGATCGATTCTGAACTCAATTCGTCTCAGTCACAAAATAAATTTGTTTTTGTGCTATACATAGTGAACCATGCATTGTGAGGGTTGTATGTGCGGTTCACCGTGAACCAAGCGTATCCCAGATGTATCATTCGTGTCAGAGGCATATCCCAGCAGCGAGTCAACCAGTATCGGAGACCGGAGACCATATCAAGATGGTTGATTTTTTCCATTTTCGTTACGAAAACTGCGAAGCAATAGTCGATTGTTTTTCCATTTTCCTTTCCATCTCTCTCCCAAGTCGGAATCGATCGATCTCGATCCGGCATTGGTAGTCTTCCTGTTGCTTCAGAGAAAGGATAGTCGATTTAGGAGGAGATCTAGGGTTTTAAGATGAATATCTTCAGATTCGCCGGAGACATGACGCATCTTTTTAGCGTCATAGTGCTTCTTCTCAAGATCTATGCCACCAAATCGTGCTCTGGTTCGTATTTCTTCAATTAAGCGCCATATCACTGTGACGGATTCTAGTTCACTTTGAATAATCAGATAATTGGTTGTACTGGTGAAACTCTTACTGCTTCGTCAGTTTGATTGTTTTAGTAAATGCCAGTTACACACTTATCAGTATTGTCCTATTCTGTGAATAACTTCAAAAATGTGAAGCATATGAAGAAAATTTCTCCTCATCCTTCCAATTTAAGTCCAAAATTAAATTTACAAACGGTGCCAGCGTTTCATTGTTTGTAGAATTTGCAGTAATACATTGTTAGTCTAATCTCTCTCTTTGTTTTGTTTGATTTTTAAATCCAGGGGTCTCACTAAAAACTCAAGAGCTGTATGCTCTAGTGTTTGTCACGCGATATCTCGATCTCTTCACAGATTTCATATCTGTGTATAATACATTCATGAAAATACTTTTTATTTTGAGCTCACTTGCTATTGTATGGTATATGAGAAAACATCCGTTGGTGCGGCGCACTTATGACAAGGAGCTTGATACATTTAGGCATTATATTTTGGTGGTAGTTAGCTTTGTGTTAGCGCTTTTATTTCACGACCGGCTCACAACAAAAGAGGTAAACTTGATTACTTAATTTTCAGTTTGAAATAGAAAATTTTAATTGTAGGTGGCTTGGACTTGGTATTAATTGTGCACCTTAAATTATTGTACTATTTTATACATGTACATTGAAAATTGTTATAAAATTCCTTGGTATAAATTGGAAGAGAAAATTTCACATGGGGCAAATGCTGTTTAACTAATTAAATCTTCTGAATTTTTAAAATTGTCATCTATGACAACAAAAATATTTTATGGTTATTACAAATTTCATTTGAACCAGATCTTATAAATTGGAAGAGAAAAGTTCATACGGGGTAAATGCCGCTTAACTAATTAAATCTGTTGAATGTTTAATTTGTTAATATCTATTCCAACATAAAAAATTTCATGGTTATTACAAATTCCATTTGAACCATGTCTCAATCTTCTGACAAATTTAAATGGTTGTAATTTAGTTCAAAATCTTGTAAGGATAGTTTTTCTGGTACCTTGTTCAAAGTGGATGAAGAATTTAGCATAGACAGCTTCTTACATTAAACAAAGAAAAGCCCTCATTATGAATTACTGTACATTGTCTAATTTGGTGAAATTTGCATTACCAATAGGTGTTCTGGGCATTTTCTATATATCTAGAAGCAGTTGCTATTCTTCCCCAGTTGGTCCTTCTGCAAAGAAGTGGAAATGTTGACAATTTGACAGGCCAATATTGTCTCTTCCTTGGGTAAGATTTCACTAATATATACTATTTCATATTGTTCTTTCTGTTTTTTCATGTATCTATTATATGAAAAAATGGTGAATAAAGCATGAAAAAGGCCCAAATTAGGTCCACAGTATATTGATAAAAAGTTTGAATTTGTTATAACTCTGTAATTAATTTTTTGCTTATTGCTTTGCCTTTGGATTTGAGATGCTGATAACTAAATTCTGTGACAGTGCTTATCGTGCCTTCTATGTGCTAAATTGGATTTATCGCTACTTTACCGAGGGCCACTACTTTCGCTTGATTCGTAAGACAAATTATTTAATTCGCAATTTTCATCAAAATTGAGTTAAATTAAGCCTTCATATATTTGAAAAAGATTTGAAGGAGCAAGTTCAGGATTCATTTCTGATAATACATGGTTACTTTTGTTTCAGTGTTCAACTGAATACCACTATAAAACCTCAAATACATTCATAGTGCAGCAAAATGAGATGCTTTATGGCTACACTTGTGATTTTTTGCATGATATCTTTGGTACTTAATTTCTGCTGGTAGGATATGGGAAAGTTTTACCTAATGATGCTGACTCTTGATAATTGTACAGCTTGGATTGCGGGGCTTGTTCAAACTGCTTTGTATGCTGACTTCTTCTATTACTACTTTTTGAGGTAAAGCTAATACACAAGTTTCTCTTCTATTGAAGGACTACTGTTGTAAGGAAAAAAAAAAAGGACCACTATGCAATACTTTTAGTGAATATTTTGAACAGATTTTCCACACTAGATAATTTATCTTTAACGAAAATCTGTATGGGGTCTGTAATTGAGTTGAGGTTTATAGAGGCCTTTTAGCATTAGATATTCACCAAAGAAAACTCCATGAGAATAAAAATACCCAGAATACTAATAGCTTTTACCAGCTGATTATAAAGTACTTGGTTAATTCTTTCTTTATTTGTTGCAGTTGGAAGAACAATGCAAAGCTTCAATTACCTGCATGAATTCAGGTGTAAAACATAAAAAAGTGCAACCGTAGGATGAAATTTTAGGTAGTCCATGGGCATGAAATTATAGCCTTTGGTGATTACCTTCTTTGTTACCCTTTTATTGGTTTTTACAAATTGAATGTATATCTCTTTCATAGTTGTGAAATCTTTATAAAAACAACATTGGAACCTGAAATGTGGAATCATTGTTAAACAAAACGCAAAATTGGTCTGATGGTTTAGATGTCTCACTTTATGTAGACATGTGCCTTATTTACTTGGTTTTTCTTTATGTCGCAAGTGCTTGAAGTTAGACAAGTTATATTAATCGGAATGTTTGATGCAATTTTGTATTTTTAGTTGCTATGGTTAGTAGGTATTGCTGTGGTTGATAGTACAGGGCAAGATAACAGAGATGCCTTGGGCAGCATATGTATTTGCCAGTATGTTCTGATATATTATTTGTGAGTTGTTGCACTGCCTATCTTTCTCATAATGGTTGTATTATGCATGAGAAATTAGTGTGCTCTCAGTCTCTTCCATTATCATAAGAGATTATCATTGAGTCTAGAACAAAATAGCAACGATAACACATTGCAAGATTGTTATAACGAAACTTTATTTGATAGTAAATCTGCTGAGAGTTCGATAATTATGTCTAACAAGTGGCAGACTCTTATTAAGCTACACTGACACCATTACATAAAGGGACACCTTTGAGCGCTAGATGTATTTTGCTGTTCTTCAGTTGAGGCAAGCTTTGGGCCTTTAAGAAGCCCAGCCATGAATTCTCCTTGATCATAGTAAACCTCTACTGTTTCAGCCCTCAATTGGTCATCCACCTGAAAGGAAAAAAAAAAAAAAAAAGTATTCAGACATTATTACATTGAACTTCATTATCTCACATTTGTAAATAGCACTTCGCTTCATGTTTTTGTATCTTTTCATTTCATATTTCATATCTGATACTTTTAATATAAATAATAATGGGATATGGGTTCTTTTACTTTGAGAATAGCAATTCCAATAAACTCAACCAGCTCTCCAGTTGGAGCGTGGTCTTTGAAGTTACCTTCCATGTGGCCCCAGTGCCGGAACTTGAATGCCACCACTGTAGGGCCCGAGTACACCTCCAGCACCTCCCATGCAAACCCACGAGGAAATGCCGATCTAAAACCCTCGTTGGACGACTCAAACGTCTCATCCTTTGAGTTATAGTATCCTTTTCGACATAGCTCATCTGGCATAGATGTTGCTAGCAGAGCGTTACAACTACCCAGAGATAGTGTTTCCTCGCCTGAAAATAAATTAGTACCATAGTTAACATGCATTATTATGTGGATTGTGGAGATGGGCTAATGTGCATCGCCAATTAAAATCCATTTTTTTATTTGTATTAATGTTTTTGATTTCATAGTTCAAGCAGTCGATTCGAACCGTTTCAACATGGTCTCCATATTAACATGTGTTGGAGACATTTAGGTCTAGTTTTGCGAATACTTGTGCTTGTTTGTAATTACAACTTTCTATTTGCGTAATGCAAATGGGCTGTAAGCCTTTTTATCAAAAAAAAAAATGCATTGGAGACCAAATTTTTATAGTTTTTTAGAAACTTTCATTATTTTTTTAGATAGGTGCAAAATCATTGTTTTCAGAATATTTCGGGTCACTAAAAAAACAACATTTTTGCATCTATCTAGAATGATAGTAAAAAATTTCAAAAAATGCAACATTTGGTCTGCAAGCACATTTATATGGAGATCAGTCTAAGTCGTTTGGATCAAATGTTTTGATCTTGATATTTCAAAATATGGATGTGAATTAAAACAAGAGCTATAATTCGCGATGTACATTATTAGCCCATATATATGGAGATAATCACATAAATATTGATAATTATAGATAAAATAAAATACTTCTATAAAAAAAAATCGGCCTAGTGCTGACTTCTAACTTGTGAAAAGTAAAAGAAATTGAGATGTTCTTTAATTTTAACTCGAAATAATTTCAGTTCTGATATAAATAGAAGCATGCCAGCACTTGGCCCATTTGTTCCTCTCCTTTTGTTCTTCATCAGTTTCTTTGCATCTAGTTTTGATATGTCGACGCAAGATATTTGTTCCTTTATTGTTACCAGCTTTAAACTTCATGGAACAGTGCCTACACTTGGCCCATTTAACTCCTCCTTCGATGCAAGGTATTTGTTCCTTTATTGTTACCAGCTTTAAACTTGATGGAACAGTGCCCACACTTGGCCCATTTAACTCCTCCATCGTCTTCTTCAACAAAATGTAACCACACTTGTGATCTTTTTCATGATACGCTTGTCGATGCGCTCTCGGACTTGGCACCAATACCTGTCTGTAATTGTGACATACCTATACAAGTATTTAATTAGTCAGAATAAATTTTTTAGTAAAGACAGTTATTTATATGTTAATTTTGTTGACAAATGAAACAATATGTCGCCGATTTCCTATTAACATATAAAATAAGTTCTACATGACTCTAAATCAGAAACCACAGCCAAAGTTCAAGATTTCTTTAATGCAAATTCCTTTTCTAGCCATACCTAGCCTTATCATATAAATTTGTCCTACATCTACCAAACTCAACTATAAATTGATCCATGACTTAAATAAGCATACTGTGCAACAATATCCATGCACCGTTACAATAAATTCATAGGAACCCACTGCTGACCATTATAAGGGCATTTTCGATCATTTCATAAAAGAATATATTATTCTCCATATTTTTCGATTCTAGCTAATTCTGAAATTCATACAACATATAAAGCATAATAAAGCACACTGTCTGATTTTTTGCGATTTTTCTAATTAACCAATCAAGAGGAATTATCAAATCAATCTTTATCTGATCAGTGTTTAAGATATATTTTTAGCTGAAATGAGAGTTTACACCTACTATAAATGGTACATAGACGGATTAATTTGGTAATTTTATTTAAAAAAAATCTATCACATACTCTTGTAATCTGACAGAAACCTTCTGTGTTTTCTTTAACTCTTCAAACTCCTCCTATATATACAAATTAGAATAAAAAATTAGATTGGCTACTACTTTATATGATTGAAATAATGGCAAAAACAGAAGTAATGAAAACAATTCAAAATTTCATAATCTCAGAAAAAACAGAAGGGAGTACTGAAAACAAAGAAGTAATTTCTGGTAAACAATTTTTGTTCGGTACCAGTACATTTCACAAAAAATTTTGTTCGGTACCAGTACAGGAACCAAAACTTGCAACTATTCTTTGTAAAGTTATGAACATTGCTGGCCGTTATCAGGCCGGTACTAGGTTATTGCAACTATTCTTTTGTTCGGTACCAGGTCATTTAAATGGTAGTACTTGAGGGAAAAGAGAGAGATGAGAAGAGACGAGAAGAGAACTGATTGAGGGAAATTGAGTGTAACCAACATGGTAGAAGAAGCGGTGGAAGAGGAAACGAGCAAAGAAGGCGAGCCTCTAGGTTAGTAACCCAGAAGCAGCGTGACATGCGGGCCTGCGGAGCGACGGAGAAGAGGCGGCGCCATGGAGTCTCAGAGAGAGGCGAAGAGAGAGAGAGATCGGTTTGCATAAGTGACAAAGTCTGACAGAGGAGAAATTTGTGGCTGTTCAACTGGGCTCTCAAACGGACTCGGAAAAGGTTTCTCAACCGGGCTGCTCATTAAACATTAATTGTATTTTTGTTTGCTTATTGTCCAGATTCAATCGATGACCGGTCCGTACTCCTCCTTTTCAATTAAATCTGAACAGGATATTAAGTCCATTTATATTATATCCCGTTCTGACTTTGTCCAATACTTGTCCGGCCCGATTGTCCTTGGACAAAAACGTCCAATTAGCAGCCTAGTCGGTCTCTATCGCTCTCAACTCTCAGCACATTGCGTTTCTTTCCATTTTCGTTACGAAAAGGCCGAAGCAATAGTCGATTGTTTTTCCATTTTCCTTTCCATCTCTCCCCCAAGTCCGAATCGATCGATCTCGATCCGGCATTGGTAGTCTTCCTGTTGCTTCAGAGAAAGGATAGTCGATTTAGGAGGAGATCTAGGGTTTTAAGATGAATATCTTCAGATTCGCCGGAGACATGACGCATCTTTTTAGCGTCATAGTGCTTCTTCTCAAGATCTATGCCACCAAATCGTGCTCTGGTTCGTATTTCTTCAATTAAGCGCTATATCACTGTGAGGGATTCTAGTTCACTTTGAATAATCAGATAATTGGTTGTACTGGTGAAACTCTTACTGCTTCGTCAGTTTGATTGTTTTAGTAAATGCCAGTTACACACTTATAAGTATTGTCCTTTTCTGTAAATAACTTCAACAAATGTGAAGCATATGAAGAAAATTTCTCCTCATCCTTCCAATTTAAGTCCTAAATTAAATTTACAAATGGTACCAGTTTTTCATTGTTTGTAGAATTTGCAATAATACATTGTTAGTCTAATCTCTCTCTTTTTTTGTTTGATTTTTAAATCCAGGGGTCTCACTAAAAACTCAAGAGCTGTATGCGCTAGTGTTTGTCACGCGATATCTCGATCTCTTCACACATTTCATATCTGTGTATAATACATTCATGAAAATACTTTTTATTTTGAGCTCACTTGCTATTGTATGGTATATGAGAAAACATCCGTTGGTGCGGCGCACTTATGACAAGGAGCTTGATACGTTTAGGCATTATATTTTGGTGGTAGTTAGCTTTGTGTTAGCGCTTTTATTTCACGACCGGCTCACAACAAAAGAGGTAAACTTGATTACTTAATTTTCAGTTTGAAATAGAAAATTTTAATTGTAGGTGGCTTAGACTTGGTATTAATTGTGCACCTTAAATTATTGTACTATTTTATACATGTACATTGAAAATTGTTATAAAATTCCTTGGTATAAATTGGAAGAGAAAATTTCACATGGGGCAAATGCTGTTTAACTAATTAAATCTTCTGAATTTTTAAAATTGTCATCTATGACAACAAAAATATTTTATGGTTATTACAAATTTCATTTGAACCAGATCTTATAAATTGGAAGAGAAAAGTTCATACGGGGTAAATGCCGCTTAACTAATTAAATCTGTTGAATGTTTAATTTGTTAATATCTATTCCAACATAAAAAATTTCATGGTTATTACAAATTCCATTTGAACCATGTCTCAATCTTCTGACAAATTTAAATGGTTGTAATTTAGTTCAAAATCTTGTAAGGATAGTTTTTCTGGTACCTTGTTCAAAGTGGATGAAGAATTTAGCATAGACAGCTTCTTACATTAAACAAAGAAAAGCCCTCATTATGAATTACTGTACATTGTCTAATTTGGTGAAATTTGCATTACCAATAGGTGTTCTGGGCATTTTCTATATATCTAGAAGCAGTTGCTATTCTTCCCCAGTTGGTCCTTTTGCAAAGAAGTGGAAATGTTGACAATTTGACAGGCCAATATTGTCTCTTCCTTGGGTAAGATTTACTAATATATACTATTTCATATTGTTCTTTCTGTTTTTTCATGTATCTATTATATGAAAAAATTGTGAATAAAGCACGAAAAAGGCCCGAAGTAGCTGCACAGTATATTGATAGAAAGTTTGAATTTGTTACAACTCTGTAATTAATTTTTTGCTTATTGCTTTGCCTTTGGATTTGAGATGCTGATAACTAAATTCTGTGACAGTGCTTATCGTGCCTTCTATGTGCTAAATTGGATTTATCGCTACTTTACCGAGGGCCACTACTTTCGCTTGATTCGTAAGACAAATTATTTAATTCGCAATTTTCATCAAAATTGAGTTAAATTAAGCCTTCATATATTTGAAAAAGATTTGAAGGAGCAAGTTCAGGATTCATTTCTGATAATACATAGTTACTTTTGTTTCAGTGTTCAACTGAATGCCACTATAAAACCTCAAATATCATGCATAGTGCAGCAAAATGAGATGGTTTATGGCTACAATTGTCATTTTTTGCATGATATCTTTGGTACTTAATTTCTGCTGGTATGAGATGGGAATGTTTTACCTAATGATGCTGACTCTTGATAATTGTACAGCTTGGATTGCGGGGCTTGTTCAAACTGCTTTGTATGCTGACTTCTTCTATTACTACTTTTTGAGGTAAAGCTAATACACAAGTTTCTCTTCTATTGAAGGACTACTCTTCCAAGGAAAAATAAAATAAAAGGGACTACTATGCAATACTTTTAGTGAATATTTTGAACAGATTTTCCACTCTAGATAATTTATATTTAACGAAAATCTGTGTGGGGTCTGTAATTGAGTTGAGGTTTATAGAGGTCTTTTAGCATTATTTATTCACCAAAGAAAACTCCTTGAGAATAAAAATACCCAGAATACTAATAGCTTTTACCAGCTGATTATAAAGTACTTGGTTAATTCTTTCTTTATTTGTTGCAGTTGGAAGAACAATGCAAAGCTTCAATTACCTGCATGAATTCAGGTGTAAAACATAAAAAAAGTGCAACCCTAGGATGAAATTTTAGGTAGTCCATGGGCATGAAATTTTAGCCTCTGGTGATTACCTTCGTTGTTTCCCTTCTATAGGTTTTTACAAATTGAATGTATATCTCTATCATAGTTGTGAAATCTTTATGAAAACAACATTGGAACCTGAAATGTGGAATCATTGTCAAACAAAACGCACAATTGGTTGAGTCTGATGGTTTAGATGTCTCACTTTATGTAGACATGTGCCTTATTTACTTCTTGGTTTTTCTATTCCTGTCTTCTCTTTATATGTCGCAAGTGCTTGAAGTTAGACAAGTTATATTAATTGGAATGTTTAATGCAATTTTGTATTTTTAGTTGCTATGGTTAGTGGGTATTGCTGTGGTTGAAAGTACATGGCAAGATAACAGAGATGCCTTGGGCAGCATATATATTTGCCAGTATGTTCTGATATATTATTTGTGAGTTGTTGCACTGCCTATCTTTCTCATAATGGTTGTATTATGCATGGGAAATTAGTGTGCTCTCTTCCGTTGTCATACGAGATTATCATTGAGTACAGCTAGAACAAAATAACAACGATAGCACGTTGCAATATTGTTATAACGAAACTTTATTTGGATAGTAAATCTGCTTAGAGGTCGATAATTATGTCTGACAAGTGGCAGACTCTTATTATGCTACACTGACACCATTACATAAAGGGACACCTTTGAGTGCTAGATGTATTTTGCTCTTCTTCAGTTGAGGCAAGCTTTGGGCCTTTAAGAATCCCAGCCATGTATTCTCCTTGATCATAGTAAACCTCTACTGTTTCAGCCCTCAATTGATCATCCACCTGAAAAAAAAAAAAACTTTTTTAGACATTCTTACATTGAACTTCATTATCTCACATTTGTAAATAGAACTTCGCTTCATGTTTTTGTATCTTTTCATTTCATATTTCATATCTGATACTTTTAATATAAATGACAATGGGATATGGGTTTTTTTACCTTGAGAATAGCAATTCCGATAAACTCAACCAGCTCTCCAGTTGGAGCGTGGTCTATGAAGTTACCTTCCATGTGGCCCCAGTGCCGGAACTTGAATGCCACCACTGGTGGGCCCGAGTACACCTCCAGCATCTCCCATGCAAACCCGCGAGGAAATGTCGACCTAAAACCCTCGTGGGACGACTCAAACGTCTCATCCTTTGAGTTTTTTTTTTTTTTGCTTTCAAAAGCTCGCAGGCAAAGTTACATGATTTTAGCTTCTCATACATCTTGGAATAAAATAACAAGCTCCCTACTGATACTGTTAAATAGACTAGTCAATTACAAAATGGGATACGTATATCTGTGTAATCTACCCCCAATACTCTTCTTTTTTTTGCCAATAGGTCCGCCTGTTCATTTTGACCCCTTGGGATGTAATGACACTTAAAATCATCCCTAAATTTGACAAGCTTCCACACAACATTGCACTCAGCATGTGCCCTCCAGTTTGCATCAATTGGTGGGTGTAAAGCAGATGCTAATCTAGCCAATTCCTGATTATCCGTTAGGAATTTACATTGCTTCAGACCCAACCCAATAACATCTGACACTGCTTCCTTCAATGCTCTCGCCTTTGTTTGGATTGGGCTGCATGCATCTACCCAAACCATTCTGTACTGAATCAGAGTTTCAACCTTCTTGATAATGTACTCTATTCCACCTTGCCAATTACTTACCCATGATCCATGTACAAATCACACATAGTCCTCACTTACCTTGGCAGTGCATCATATCAGTTGTGGTAATTTGCACTGATCCCATTATAGTACTTGCAATTTTTGATTCTAGGGTTATTTGTGCATAAAAACCCTTGAATAGTTCATTTGTTAGAGATTTTGCTGAGTAGACCTTACCATTACGGCATCGCCATATGGCCCAGATGGTATTGGCCACCTCAGTCCACTTACCCATATCCAAATATTCTCTAAACACTTCTATTATCTCCTTGACAGTGTGAGGCAGTGCATCTGTTCTCACTGGTACCGTACCAAAGAACCAACAGGATCTTGCAAAAGGACATGTAAAGGCAAAGTGCATTTCATCTTCTTCTTCTTCTTGGCAGCACAAGGCACAAATTGGATCCCCCGAGTTGTTCTTTCATGAATAGTCTTCCCCAAAGGTAATGCTCTTTGCACTAATTTCCAGAGAAATAATCTTACCATTGGTAGAATATTTCCATCCTTCCAAATGAGTCTCCATAGTGCCTTGACTGTCTGGTTTTGCTGAGAATCAAAACCCTTTGACCTTTCATATGCTTTTTTTACCGAGTACATACCTATGGTTGCCGGCTTGAACACGACCATATCAGAACCTCTATTCTCTTGTGGTGGCTTTATCATTGACAAAACTATCATTGCTTTTTCATACCCCAACACTTCAATCATCTTTTGACCATCCCAGCCAGTCCCATCTTGATTATAGAGTTCTGACACTATCATATTTCTTTGCCCTGCCTGAGATTGTGATGTTAAAGCCCCCTCATACCATAGCTCATGAAACACTGTGCATATCAACCCATCCCCAATTTTCCAGCTTATAGTGGGAGCAAATTTTGTTGCAGGTTCATGATGCTTCTCCAGAACAGTGAGCACCTGTAAGTTCTCTTGCTACTCCAAAGATTGCTTCGCAGTAGGTATTTTGCCCCCACGATAGCCACCTATTGTGCTTCAGATCCTGCCGCTATTTTTTAGAGGTACTTCATTACCATAGCCTCATTTAATTTGCATAAATCCTTTACCCCAAGCCCTCCCATTCCTAGAGGCATTGAGATTTTGTCTCATGCCCGGTACGCCATATATTGTCCCCCATCTACTTTCCCCCAAAAGAATTGTGCAATTAGACTAGTCAGTGCTTTCAGAACTTGATTTGGTATTCTTACTGTTGCCATGTGGTAAATAGGCATTGATTGCAATACAGCCTTTATGAGAATTAGTCGGCCCGCTGGAGTGAGGAGTCTTCCCTACCATGCTTGTAAGTGAGATGAGAAACGATCAATCAGAAAATCATATGGTGCTGCCTTTGTCTCAATTGGCACCCCTAAGTATTGTGAAGCAGGTTGTGCATCAATTGGTATTCTCAGCACATCCTTAACTTCTTCCTCTTTCTGTAATGATGTACACCGGCTAAACCACATTGAACTCTTATTGGGTTCGACCCGCTGGCTTGAGACCAAACCAAATAGTTGCAGGTTGTACATTATCATCTCTGCCTCATATGTGTTTGCTGCCCCAAATATCAATAAATTGTTTGCATAGAGGCAAACCGTCAAAGGAACTACACTAGGTGCCAACCGAACTCCTCTAATCACTCCAGAATTTGCCAAGTGTGCCAACGATCTCGATAAAATATCCATTCCTAGAATGAATAGATAGGGAGATAGTGCGCATTCTTGCCTCAATCCACTTTTTGGGTTTGAAGAAACCATCCCCTCGCCTGTTTATTATGATTGAGAACTCAGCCGATTCACACACATGCCATTATCCACATAACCAATCTTTGAGGGAAACCATACAAACCCATGATATCCACCAAATATCTCCAATCCATTTGATCGAAGGCTTTCGATAGATCAGCTTTGAAGCAAAATTCCTTGTTCTTATATCCGGTGGTTTGGAAAGAGTGGAGAACTTCTTGGAGTAATATGACATTCTCGATATTTCTCGCTCTGGTACGAACGCACACTATGTGTTTGAAATACATGAGGCTATAACCGGCTTCAGCCTTGCTGCTATAAGCTTGGATATCACCTTATATATAACATTACACACCGAGATAGGTTGGTAATCCCCTACAGAGAAAGCATCTTGTTTCTTTGGTATAAGCATGAGATTGGACCTTGTAACAGTTGACTTCATTATGCCTGTTTGGAAAAATTCCTTAACTTCAGAAACTACAGCCTGCTTAAAGTAGACCCAGTTGGTTTGCAATAGGTGTGCATTGAAACCATCCGGGCTTGGGGCTTTATCCGAGTCTAGCGACATCAGAGTTTGGTAAATTTCTTCTTCTGTTGGATCTGAGATTAAGTAGGCCTCCCATATTGAATCAATTCTTGGCAGCTCCTCTAAAATTTGTTCTGGAAAAACATAAAAAACACAGGCTGTCACATTGGATTGATAGATTTCAAGAAAATGGTACCTGAACTCCTCTCTAATTCGTTTATCTTCTGTTTCCCATTCACCAGATTTTTTCTGAATTGCTCGGGCAATATTTTGCCTTTTCCTTTGCACTGCTAAGGCATGAAAATATGATGTATTGTTGTCTCCAAACATTGCCTGTTGCGTACGTGCTCGTTGGTACCAGTATTGCTCTCTCATGAGTAGAATTTTTGTGTGCTCATGCTGAATTTGTCTTTCTTCTTCCCTTAAGCTCTGATCCAATTGCTTAGAGTTGAGAATCAGTATCCTATCTTCTACCTCTTTCAACATTTCATCTGGTTTCTTTTCTTTTGCCATCCAGATTTTAACTCCTTTTTTAAAAGAATTTTGTGTGAGTCCCTAATCTCCTTTTCCTTCCCTACCTGCCTCCAGACAAACCTCCCCAAAACCCTCCTTGTATCCCCACCAATTCTCACATCTAAATGAGGCATTAGCACGCTTGACAAAAGGATCCGTACGCAGCAAAATTGGCATATGATCGCTATTAAAGTGTGGTTAGTGAAATAGCATTGTGTTTGGATGCTCCATTGTCTAATTAATGTTTCCATACACCCTGTCTAGCTTTTAAGCTATGTGTGCCGAACCTAGCTGCTTATTAAACCATGTGTACGCGGGCCCATGGTACCCTAGGCCCAACCTGGTGAGTCCAATTTTTGAAATCTCTATTCGGTGCACTTAGATTTGCTATGCCCCCCACCTTCTCATTCGTCGAGGCTATTGAGTTGAAGTCCCCAATTGCACAAACCGGGCCCTCATACCCTTCTATAGACTGTTCCATCTGTTGCCAAATGTATGGATTCCCAACCCGCGATGGATCCCCATACATTGCAAATAGTAACCATTTTTTTTTGTCCTCTATTTTGTGTCACCTTAGCCACTATTAGATTTTTGTTTTTTTGCTTAACATCTAACTTACACTCATCCCCCCATAATAACCATAAACCTCCCGACATGTCTTGAGACGACACAATTTCATGGTTACACAAAGGAAGCAACTTAACTCTTTTCTCGGCTTTATTCACTCCACACCTTATTTTCGAGATAAACGCTATGCTTGTCTTTGTGCAATGAAGATAACGACTTAACGCGGCTACTGTCGTGCCTCCATTACCCGATAGTTCCACGACATCACATTCATTTAAAATAGGCCAGCAAATTGGGCCTCGCCAGCCTCGGCCATTTAACAAGTGGAGCTTCTGCTATGAAGGTTTTTGTTGGGCTCTCAGATCTTGTGTGAGTTTGATGGGCCCCTTCAGTTATTATAATTGTTGCCTTACTGTTGCCATCCTTCTGTGTTGCATTGGCCTGATAGTATCTTTTGTATTTTGGGCCTAGGCCTGTTTTGGAAGTGGAGTTAGATTCTTGAGGGATTTGGCCTGTATTAGTAATCCATGCTCCTTTTTTTGGCACCAGAACTGCTGCAACCTCATACTTCCCTTTATGAGCTGGATCTTGCAAGAGGATATTGAGCTTCATATGGTCAGCACACAGTGCCATTTCATGCCCCACTTTGTCACAAAACCTAGAAGTGCGGCTAATCTTCTCATACATACAGTGCACTTTTACCTCCCCTAGTTCCAGGTGTTTGAACTTTACCATGTCTTTGCATTCTGCCTCAATCAACATTCTCAACTTGACCTTGACAAATGCTCTACCACTCATGAAGCCATTCAATATAGGGGCCCTTACCTCCGCTACCATGATTAACAATTCTTCTTCGGTTAGGGAGTTGTGTGGTATGTTGAAAAATTGGACCCAAGCGTCCATACGTGTGACATACTCAGGACAGAGGTCTTGGTGAGATTGAACCTTTGCCATAGCAACCATATCACCTCTAAAGGTCCATGGACCTCCCATTGCTATTTTCTACAGGTCTTTGCCCTCTTGGAACCTTACCAGGTAACAGTTCCTTGTTATATGCTCCATCTCCATTTCTGGTCCCACTGCCCATGCCTTCGACATTGCCCCAATGAAAGAGTCATCCATCACAGTTTTCTCAGTGACCACCTTCAATAGCAGACACTTAGTCCAGTCAGTACTGGAGGTTGTGTGTTGAGGGATTGAGGTGATCGGTACTGCTCCATCACCGGTGGTGAGCCCTACGAACCTTGTTATTAAAGCTTCATCCTCATTTGACATGTCAGCCATGAGAATTTCCTTAGAATTTTTGTGTTGGTGTAGGGGTTTTACTGGCTGTATGTCTTGCTTAAGGGTATTGGGATTGGTGCTCAGGTTGTTTATGCTTTTGCTAGAAAGGGGATAGGGATTAGTGCTGGAGAGAGAATAGGGTGATGGCTGAACGTGATAGTGAAGGTATATGTGGTAATGTTTGATAGGCTTATGGGTTAGAAACTTTATTTTTTGCTTTGCTAGGGTTTCTTTTTTGGAGTAGCATTCTTTGGGTTTTTCTGCTCCTATAGTAGAAGGTTCTTTTGGAGGCTTGCATCATTACCTGGCTTTTGGCATATCTCCTTTTTGCCAGGGTGAGTTATAAATCGTTTGTCTTTTGTTTGGATGCTCCATTCTCAAATGATAACCTGAAACGGATCGGAAGACTTCGAACCTACTTTCCCATTTGGAAATAAATATGTTGTTACCATCTGTACTGTTACTTTTCATAGATATTCGTGTAAAGACTTTCTTCATTGAGATTCGAGCATGGAAAAGTTTGAATGATTGAGATTTGAATAACAGTAGATTTATTTCCTTCTCATTTACAATACTAATCTCGCACCGTATGGAAATCTCTCGTTGATTCTCTCATAAGCTGCCACCTCATCAGTCTCTATCGCTCTCAAGCTATGTTGCATAGATACGGGTACAAGTCTCGTATCAAACATGACACTAGTACGTCGATATAACAATTTTCAAAAATCAAGGATACGACACACATATTATATTTATATATATTAATTATTTTAATTATATTATTAATTCTTTTTATATAAACTATATATTAAAATACAAATTAGTATACATTAAATATAATATATACTGCAATTTAACATAAACACAAAGTGACGTAGTAGTAATGTATTGTTGATATGCGGTGATAGATTCTGGATTTGAGTTGTTTCAGATACAAAATAAATTTAGTTTTGCGCAGTGCATGATGGACCATGCACTGTGCGTTCACCTTGAATCAAGCGTATTCTAAATGTATCCATTCGTGTTAGAGACGTATCACAGTGAGTCAACCCATATCGGAAACTGTATCAAGATGATTGAGAGACACCAGCTGATGTATCTGATATGTATTGTGCCCGTATCGGAAATGTGTTGGTACCTGATACGTGTCAGACACAGGTACAATAGGTTTTCAAGAGTGTCACGTGAGATCTAATCTGATCCGTCTGATCCGAAACAAATGAACTAAATTAAATGCGTAATCCGAAACGAATGAAGCTACGCACGGAAACTGGGCAGAGATACGCTTCCCTCAGCACATTGCGTTTCTTTCCATTTTCGTTACGAAAAGTGCAAAGCAATAGTCAATTGTTTTTCCATTTTCCTTTCCATCTCTCTCCCGAGTCCGAATCGATCGATCTCGATCCGGCATTGGTAGTCTTCCTGTTGCTTCAGAAAAAGGATAGTCGATTTAGCAGGAGGAGGAGGAGGAGGAGGAGGAGGAGGAGATCTAGGGTTTTAAGATGAATATCTTCAGATTCGCCGGAGACATGACGCATCTTTTTAGCGTCATAGTGCTTCTTCTCAAGATCTATGCCACCAAATCGTGCTCTGGTTCGTATTTCTTCAATTAAGCGCTATATCACTGTGAGGGATTCTAGTTCACTTTGAATAATCAGATAATTGGTTGTACTGGTGAAACTCTTACTGCTTCGTCAGTTTGATTGTTTTAGTAAATGCCAGTTACACACTTATAAGTATTGTCCTTTTCTGTAAATAACTTCAAAAATGTGAAGCATATGAAGAAAATTTCTCCTCATCCTTCCAATTTAAGTCCTAAATTAAATTTACAGACGGTGCCAGCTTTTCATTGTTTGTAGAATTTGCAAGAATACATTGTTAGTCTAATCTCTCTCTTTTTTTTTGTTTAATTTTTAAATCCAGGGGTCTCACTAAAAACTCAAGAGCTGTATGCGCTAGTGTTTGTCACGCGATATCTCGATCTCTTCACAGATTTCATATCTGTGTATAATACATTCATGAAAATACTTTTTATTTTGAGCTCACTTGCTATTGTATGGTATATGAGAAAACATCCGTTGGTGCGGCGCACTTATGACAAGGAGCTTGATACGTTTAGGCATTATATTTTGGTGGTAGTTAGCTTTGTGTTAGCGCTTTTATTTCACGACCGGCTCACAACGAAAGAGGTAAACTTGATTACTTAATTTTCAGTTTGAAATAGAAAATTTTAATTGTAGGTGGCTTAGACTTGGTATTAATTGTTCACCTTAAATTAGTGTACTATTTTATACATGTACATTGAAAATTGTTATAAAATTCCTTGGTATAAATTGGAAGAGAAAAGTTCACATGGGGCAAATGCTGTTTAACTAATTAAATCTTCTGAATTTTTAAAATTGTCATCTATGACAACAAAAATATTTTATGGTTATTACAAATTTCATTTGAACCAGATCTTATAAATTGGAAGAGAAAAGTTCATACGGGGTAAATGCCGCTTAACTAATTAAATCTGTTGATTTTTAATTTGTCAATATCTATTCCTACATAAAAAAATTCATGGTTATTACAAATTCCATTTGAACCATGTCTCAATCTTCTGACAAATTCAAATAGTGGTAATTTAGTTCAAAATCTTGTAAGGACGGTTTTTCTGGTACCTTGTTCAAAGTGGATGAAGAATTTAGCATAGACAGCTTCTTACATTAAACAAAGAAAAGCCCTCATTATGAATTACTGTACATTGTCTAATTTGGTGAAATTTGCATTACCAATAGGTGTTCTGGGCATTTTCTATATATCTAGAAGCAGTTGCTATTCTTCCCCAGTTGGTCCTTTTGCAAAGAAGTGGAAATGTTGACAATTTGACAGGCCAATATTGTCTCTTCCTTGGGTAAGATTTCACTAATATATACTATTTCATATTGTTCTTTCTGTTTTTTCATGTATCTTATATTGAAAAAATGGTGAATAAAGTACGAAAAAGGCCCAAATTAGGTCCACAGTATATTGATAGAAAGTTTGAATTTGTTATAACTCTGTAATTAATTTTCTGCTTATTGCTTTACCTTTGGATTTGAGATGCTGATAACTAAATTCTGTTACAGTGCTTATCGTGCCTTCTATGTGCTAAATTGGATTTATCGCTACTTTACCGAGGGCCACTACTTTCGCTTGATTCGTAAGACAAATTATTTAATTCGCAATTTCATCAAAATTGAGTTAAATTAAGCCTTCATATATTTGAAAAAGATATGAAAGAGCAAGTTCAGGATTCATTCCTGATAATACATAGTTACTTTTGTTTCAGTGTTCAACTGAATACCACTATAGAACCTCAGATATCATGCATAGTGCAGCAAAATGAGATGCTTTATGTTACACTTGTGATTTTTTGCATGATATCTTTGGTACTTAATTTCTGCTGGTATGATATGGGAAAGTTTTACCTAATGATGCTGACTCTTGATAATTGTACAGCTTGGATTGCGGGGCTTGTTCAAACTGCTTTGTATGCTGACTTCTTCTATTACTACTTTTTGAGGTAAAGCTAATACACAAGTCTCTCTTCTATTGAAGGACTACTCTTGTAAGGAAAAAAGAAAAAGAAAAAAGGGACTACTATGCAATACTTTTAGTGAATATTTTGAACAGATTTTCCACACTAGATAATTTATCTTTAACAAAAATCTGTTTGGGGTCTGTAATTGAGTTGAGGTTTATAGAGGCCTTTTAGCATTAGATATTCACCAAAGAAAACTCCATGAGAATAAAAATACCCAGAATACTAATAGCTTTTACCAGCTGATTATAAAGTACTTGGTTAATTCTTTCTTTATTTGTTGCAGTTGGAAGAACAATGCAAAGCTTCAATTACCTGCATGAATTCAGGTGTAAAACATAAAAAAGTGCAACCCTAGGATGAAATTTTAGGTAGAAATTTTAGCCTTTGGTGATTACCTTCTTTGTTTCCCTTCTATAGGTTTTTACAGATTGAATGTATATCTCTATCATAGTTGTGAAATCTTTATGAAAACAACATTGGAACCTGAAATGTGGAATCATTGTCAAACAAAACGCAAAATTGGTTGAGTCTGATGGTTTAGATGTCTCACTTTTTGTAGACATGTGCCTTATTTACTTCTTGGTTTTTCTATTCCTGTCTTCTCTTTATATGTCGGAAGTGCTTGAAGTTAGACAAGTTATATTAATTGGAATGTTTAATGCAATTTTGTATTTTTAGTTGCTATGGTTAGTGGGTATTGCTGTGGTTGAAAGTACATGGCAAGATAACAGAGATGCCTTGGGCAGCTTATATATTTGCCAGTATGTTCTGATATATTATTTGTGAGTTGTTGCACTGCCTATCTTTCTCATAATGGTTGTATTATGGATGAGAAATTAGTGTGCTCTCTTCCATTATCATACGAGATTATCATTGAGTACAGAGAACAAAATAACAACGATAAGACATTGCAAGATTGTTATAACGAAACTTTATTTGGATAGTAAATCTGCTGAGAGTTCGGTAGTTATGTCTAACAAGTGACAGACTCTTATTATGGTACACTGACACCATTACATAAAGGGACACTTTTGAGTGCTAGATGTATTTTGCTGTTCTTCAGTTGAGGCAAGCTTTGGGCCTTTAAGAAGCCCAGCCATGAATTCTCCTTGATCATAGTAAACCTCTACTGTTTCAGCTCTCAATTGGTCATCCACCTGATAAAAAAAAAAAAAAAGTATTCAGACATTATTACATTGAACTTCATTATCTCACATTTGTAATTAAAACTTCGCTTCATGTTTTTGTATCTTTTCATTTCATATTTCATATCTGATACTTTAAATATAAATGACAATGGGATATGGGTTCTTTTACCTTGAGAATAGCAATTCCGATAAACTCAACTAGCTCTCCAGTTGGAGCGTGGTCTTTGAAGTTACCTTCCATGTGGCCCCAGTGCCGGAACTTGAATGCCACCACTGGTGGGCCCGAGTACACCTCCAGCACCTCCCATGCAAACCCACGAGGAAATGCCGACCTAAAACCCTCGTGGGACGACTCAAACGTCTCATCCTTTGAGTTATAGTATCCTTTTTGACATAGCTCATCTGGCATGGATGTCGCCAGCAGAGCGTTATAACTACCCAGAGATAGTGTTTCCTCGCCTGAAAATAAATTAGTGCCATAGTTAATATGCATTATTATGTGGAGATGGGCTAATGTACATCACCAATTAAAATCCATGTTTTGATTCGTGTTAATGTTTCCGGTTTCATAGTTCAAGCAATCGATTCGAACCATTTCAACATGATCTCCATATTAACATGTGTTGGAGACATTTAGGTCTAGTTTTGCGAATACTTGTGCTTGTTTGTAATTACAACTTTCTATTTGCGTAATGCAAATGGGCTGTAAGCCTTTTTATCAAAAAAAAATGTGTTGGAGACAAATTTTTATACCTTTTTATAAACTTTTATTATTTTTTTAGATAGGTGCAAAATCTTTGTTTTCAGAATATTTCGGGTCATTAAAAAAATAACATTTTTGTATTTATCTAAAATGATAGTAAAAAATTTCGAAAAACGCAACATTTGGTCTCCAAGCACATTTATATGGAGATCAGTCTGAGCTGTTTGAATCAGATGTTTAGATCTTGAAATTTCAAAATATGGATGTGAATTAAAACAAGAGCTATAATTCACGATGTACATTATTAGCCGATATATATGGAGATAATCACATAAATATTGATAATTATAGATAAAATAAAATACTTCTACAAAAAAAAAAGTTCGGCCTAGTGCTGACTTCCAACATGTGAAAAGTAAAAGAAATTGAGATGTTCTTTAATTTTAACTCAAAATAATTTCAGTAAAAGTAAAAGTTCGGCCTAGTGCCAGCATCAATATACCAGCATAACATCCCTACCTGAGAGGGGCCGGCGGCCATTGACTGCGAGAGTGAATTTTTCACGATTGATGGATTTGAAGTCCGAGAGGCGCATCTTGTGTGAGAGTTCCATCTCCCATGTCTTTATCGCATTTTGTATCGTCTCTTCTAGAGAGCCCTTTGGCCATTCCTATTATAACAAAAAAAAAAAAATGGAAATAAAAGGCATTTATGATTTGTAAATAGGAAAGAGCTTATGAAGTTTTGAAAGCAAATTTGATCCCATGTATCTTAAAATCTATAAATTATTATAGGTTGAATCTGCCAGGATCACATTTAAGGAGGATAAGGTACGTAGTAAGATCAGATTAATTAAGTTCTTCTTTCTGAATTTTTATGAGGATGCTTCTTACAAAAATTTGAGTCGTTACTCCATGAAGAGAAATTTAGATATATCCCCATCATAACTTGCTTAATTAGATATTTCCCCATCCAAAGTTGAAAATTAGTTATTTCCCCATCTAAACATATCTATTTTATTAATATACCCATTCTAAATTTTTTTAACTGTAAAATTCATATTAATATTAATAAAATAAATATTTGACAATTTTACCCTTAAATAATTCTTTCATATTTCTCCCCTCTTTGTAAGCTTCACTCTTCCCCATGGCTATGCTCTTGCCTTCCCCTTTCCCTGCTCGCGTTGCACCCGTAATATCACCTTACTGCCTATTTTAAACCCCACAGGAGCCTCGCTGTCACTGCTTCTCTCGAGAATAATAAAGGAACTGGTGGTTCATGGGTCAGCCCGGACAAGCTCACTTCACTGACCTGAACTATCTCTCCGCGCGCGATAACTCAGACTTGCTTGGAGGCCCTATTCCTGCCATTGTACAAGTGGATGATGAAGAACGGCCCGGTGCACTGACTGGCAGCTGAGCCCCACAATTTCATGGTCGTGACCCTACTGTTACTAGCAAACTGGCATCAGAGAGTGAAGACCTTTCATGTTTGATGCATGTCAAACATTTTTGCGTGAGTTATATATTATTATTTTGTATACAATACAATGATTTGTGCTTAAATGTACTATTTCTGTATACCATCTACTTTATGATTGTGCATCATTAAACTGGTGTTTACAGTAATTATTTGTAGAATTTTGATTTTTGAAATTAATGGCAAAAGGACACATAACGTTGGGCTATGCTTTTGGAGCTTCTAAGGGGGGCATGATTTGTTTCTCCCTTGAAACAGAGGAATATCACACCTAGAGAGAGGGAGGGTGGGGCATAGCCATCTTGAAAGGAAGGGAAGAAAGAAGAAATAATTATTTAAGGGTAAAATTGTCAAATATTTATTTTATTAATATTATTATTAATTTTACAGTGAAATTTTTTTAGAATGGGTATATTAATAAAATAGCTATGTTTAGATGGGGAAATAACTAATTTCAAACTTTGGATGGGGAAATATCTAATTAAGCAAGTTATGATGGGGATATATCTAAATTTCTCCTTCATGAATTATGCGTGTAATTACTTACAAATTGGAAAAATTAGTTTGTATATGATTAAGAGTTGAAAAAATGCTTAGAAATTATTTTGGGATATATGCTCATTCTTCAATAATCTATATTTTGTTTAGTCTCATAAGAAACAAACTTTAAAATACAAATTTCAAAGGATAGATCAGTGATAATGAGTTAGATGTGTAATGCATTGAAACTGATGGGATTCGCTTCAAAAAACGAATTCAAATCATTGAAACTAATTTACTTCATGATTGATGTGTTTACATGTAAATTTTATAAATTTTGAATTAATTTAGTATAAAGTCAATTGGTCGAAATAAAAATGTGTATGAGCTAATTTTAATGTGTTTATTATTCATTATTTTTAAAACACTTGAATTCATACTAAATAAATTTGAATATATATAAATATTGCATATAGAAGTATCAATCATAAAGTATAGACAGTTTCAACAGTTTGAGTTTTATCGTTTGAAGTAAATGATTAAGTCCAATATGTTTTGGGGTTGGTGAGCTTATGTTACACTTATTCACTCTACAAATTAACTTTATCATCAGATAAATGGAGAGCGAGTATTTCAGCATTGAAATATATCAAACTTGAAGTTAGGAAGATACCTGTGCAATATATTAAGCAAAAATATGTTTAATCAAACAAGAAAACAGTTTTTGCTTACGGGCTTACCTTAAAAAGCCACAAGAAAACAGTTGCAAATTTGGATTATCCACCATACCAGACGGATTGAATTTTGTTATAAAAACAAAAAAAGCGACAACAAAAATCCGAGAAACAAGTCAAAATTTCACGCCATAGAAGAAATTCTATGGGGAAAAACAGATGCATCAGCCCGGGGTATGTCTATATTAAACTGGAATGCCGTGTGCATCCCAAGAGAATGGGGTGGCCTAGGGGTCTCAGACTTGGGGTTGCGTAACATTTCACTGATGCTAAGATGGTGGTGGAAGCTTTACACCACCCCTGATAGCCTATGGACAGTGGTAATCTCTATGATTAAGGGTAAACGAAATGTGCAGCACGGCCCGAAATTGTATATTAAGTGGAGATCATTTTTCTGGGGGCAATTGGCAAGGATAAGGGGTATATTCATATGGAGTTGCCAGTGGAATTTAGGAAATGGGGTCTCAATCATAGTAGGAAAAATCGGTATCGGTATCGGGATCAGTCCCGGCCGATACTAATACGGGATCGGAGTATCGGATCGGGATCGGCTCAGGATCGGCTCAGAATCGGGTTTTTTTTTCTTTTTTCTTTATAATTTGCTATGTGAGGATCGGCTCAGAATCGGATCGGGGTCGGTCGATACCGATACGGGATCGGACTATCGGATCGGAATCGGCCGATTTTTCCTACTATGGTCTCAATTTCTTTTTGGTTTGACACATGGAATCAAACTACTCTAGCAGATAACCTACCCGAGGGACAGAGGATTCGAAGACCAAATATTTCACTAAGGGAGGCTATCCCCCTGATACAAAGCCTAACACCTCATTTGCATGTATCGCAAAATTTGCTGGTTGATCAATCTGAAGATGAATTGTGCTGGAGATGGACAGAAACAGGTGTCTATTCAGCAAATTCAGTTTATAATTCTATGATTAGCGGAGGAAAGTTGGCGTGGCGATACAGAGTGGTGTGGAAGTGCAAAGCCCCCATGCAGGCCAAGGTGTTTGCCTATCTAATGTTAAGAGGAAAGATTTTAACACATGAAGTGCTGATATGCAGAAGAGTGCAGTGTGAGGCTCGTTGTAGGACCTGTAATACATGTGCCTTAGAAACACTGCATCATCTACTGTTTCGATGCAATTATGCACTACAGGTATGGAGAAACTTCAAACACATATTGGGATATGAGATCTTGAAACAGGATATATCAGTAACAAAAATTTGGGAAGCCTCAGCTACATAAGCAAAGAGTAGATATAAACTGATGGAGGTTAGATGGTCAACAATGTTTGTATGTGCATGCTGGCAAATATGGAAGCACAGGAATGCCGTAATATTTAGAGGAGAGCATATATTGCCAGCACTGTAGCATGCAGAATTAAAGAGGAAAGCGAACTGTGGGAAAAATATGGTTAGTAGGCACAGGGAAAGCTCATACTAGTAAAAGAAGGCTTAGGCTAAGGGAGATTAGAAAGCAGTATGCTGTTATTCTGTTTTTTGTTGCTAAACTTGTCAGCAGTATGATTTTCCTTTTTAGTGTTGATCGGTTTAGGATGTCTCTTAAACTTGTCAGCAGTTTTGTTATGTTGCTTCTGTTTTGTGTGGTTTGCTTGTATGGACTGGAAGTTTCATTTTTAATGAAACGGGCTTTTTGCCTTTTTTAAAAAAAAAAAAAAAATTAGAAAGCAATTTATATGGCTAGTAATTCTCTATAACTGATGTAACCGTTTCTTATTGCATTAATGTTATTTCTTGACTGCATCAGTCAAGTATTCAAAAAAAAAAAAAAAAAAAAAGAAATTCTATGGCCAGAGAAGGTATAAAGTTTCCAAAAATTTAAACAAAATACATTCCATAAATCATATACCTTGGTCCTTTCTTGCTCAAAGAGTTGATTAACGAGATCATATTTCGGTGCACCACCATGCCTCCACAGTGTATCCTTCTCTCCCTCTCCAACCAGGTACACTCGGTACTTATCTCCCCCCTCCTCCATTTTTCACAAAAGAATATCTTCTTATATTCTATTCTGGATAAAAGTTAAAATACGAAAGAGTATTAAGGGGAGATTTAAAGATACACATGGAGAAACCAAAGAAAGGCAATAAATCTTTTATAATTGAGGTATTAATTGCTCTTGATTTAGACACCTTCCCTCTCAGGAAAGGAACATACACGTGTCGCTTTTGGCCACGTGTCGTCAGAATAGTGCCCCTCTGTGACGGATACGACCAATGATAATTAGAAAATAAATAGAAAACAGCGTGTCAGTTACACGTATTTGTTTGGTAAGTTGTGCGTGTGCCCGGGTGTCTATTCTGTATCAGTTATGGCTGGCACCATATCTTTTGTCAATGCCTTGCCACTGTCTCAATTAATGTAGCGTTTCACCTATAAACACAATTCACACTTAAGTAAAGGGACTGCTAGATGTACGCCGAGTGTACCTCCCCGTACTGCTGCATTGATCGAATTAATGTGTGGGGTTTTAATTACTCCAGACGGATTCAGACTTTAATCTATATATGTGAGCAGTGTTATTAGAACCGGACCGGACCGCCGGTTAAACCCAAAAAAACCGGACCCAGTAACATTTCCGATTTGGTTCTCTTATAGGACCGTTTAAGTTATTGAGCCGGTCAAAACCGGTTTAATCGAACGGTTTTCAAGATAAATCCGCTGATCCATTAAAGTAAAAAGCCGGGTTTCTGTGCGTTGGTTTATTTTGTCATTTCTATGTGCTCTCTCCCCATCTCTGATGTGATCCGCAGTTCCGCTTTATTTTTCTTCATGGAAGACAGGATGAGAAAGGAAACCAAGCAAATCCATGCAGTAATGGAAAGAGTCATAGACTTGTTATGACCTTTTTTAATTTGACCAATTTCGTTAAGACCTCTACATAAGAACTCACCTCCCTTGTTCAGTTTTCTTCCCCTGTCTTTGCTTAATTTTTTTAGAAGAAATCATTGAATATCTCTCTCTCCGATGAGAAAGAGAGCAGCAAGTGGTTTATGTTAAGTTCTTGGAAACTCAGATACTGTCTTATTCAAGGTCCTTTTTGAGACTAATTGCGAGTTAATTGTTTAAATAGTCTTCCTTTATATTAATTTACAGAAGTTTTATTCATTTTAGTTTATATAACTATATTGCGTTCTAAACGGTTTTGTAAAATGGTACATGCATTGATATTGGGGCATACCATGCTTCACAAAGCATTTGTGTATGAGGAAATATTAAATGCTCTCAAGATCAGTGTTATCAGAACCGAACCGGACCGGCCGGTTCGGCTGGAAAAAACCGAAACTGGTCACCTATCCAGTTTGGTTCTTATAAATTATTGCTTAAGTTATTGAATCGGATAAAATCAATTAAACCGGCCGGTTCTTATTATAATTTCGCTGGATCGGACCGTGTAAAACCGCGGTTCAAATCAACCTTGATAAAATCTTCATCTCTCGCAGTCTCGCTCTTCTGATTTTGCGTATTTTCTATTTTCGCTAATTCATTTCCTGCCTTTTTCTTCACAGAGATGAAAAGAAATGAGAAATTAGCTCCCCTTTCTCCTTCAAGTTGGCTTTCTCCTTTGATATTTTTATATCTGTTGTGGTGTATGCGCAGTGGCATAATCTCATTCAAATAAGTCTAGGCTTGAAATGAAATCAGCAAAGAAGTAGCATAAAATACTGTAAGTAATTTCATTCAATCATTTAACTCGAATTTGTAAAATATTTACTTGAATTTTTTGATAATTTTATTGAATAGATGAATGCATTAAAGGTGTTTGATGAAATGCTCAAACCAAAATAAAATTTTAGATAAGGGTAGCAGAGTTGTCAATGATTGTGCATTTGTGTATGTCTAATAATAAGTCTATATATGTACTTGAAAAATGAATTCGATAGCCACTTATTGTAGCCATGGTATCGGTTACGGCATATGATGCCTCCTTGAAACATCAGGAAACAAAACCAGTTAGGTATTAGCTATGTAGTTTGCGACCATGTCTCAATTAGGTCCTGATAACATATAAAAGCCTAACACTTAAAATCCAATAAAGTTTTATCTTGCACTCAAGTAAATTATCATAATCAAGCTTCGTCCAGTAAGTCACTATTTACTTAGTCTAAATTTGCTTCATTTGACCCTCACCCATACAGCTGTTTAATAAAGCAAAAAAATCACCCTTTCCATATCCCATGAAGTGTTGCAGGATAGCATATGAAGGAAGAAGAATATTTACTGGTAAAAATCAGACCCTACAGTGGCGGAAGATGCATCTTACTGGTAATTAGTGAAGGGATGTCAGAAGATTTGAAAAAATTTCAGTTAGGTCCCCCATTTTTTTATTTTTTATAAGATGGAAAGGGAGGGTACTTAGTTGCTTTTATTTTCTTTGCATTTAGTTGTTTTTTTGCTTTGAATAGGATGAAAATTAATTTCTGATAATAAATTATATATATTTTAAAAAACCAGCAATTGAACCGGTTGAACCACCGGTCCGACTACTGAACCATTGAACCGAAGCTTTAGCGGTTCGATGTCCGGTCCGGTTCTGATAACATTGCTCAAGATGCTTGATAAAATGTTCGAATCAAAATTTGATCTCAAACAATAGTATGATTTTCATAAATTTTATGGACCACTACTCGGATGAAGATGACAGTCCTCATTTTTGATATTATTCAAACATGAATTTGAATTCCTCTGCTTAAGTTTTATTTTCCCGAACTATGTATGCCCATTGAATGATTTTATAGAGTTGAATTGAACTAGTTAATAACCCTGTAACTTTCTCATATCCCATTCTCTATATATAAAAGATATGATTATTTTTATATACAACTCTCGTATTTTATAAATATACAATTTATTTAAAAAACCTGCAGTTAAACCGGTCGAACCACTGGTCCAACCAGTAAACCGCTAACCCGAAGCTTTACCAAGTCGATGTCCGGTCCGATTCTGATAACATTGTATGTGAGTCAAACAAGTATATATTGAGCATCAATTTTACAATATATATCCATAACATTTTATTTCGAACTACATAGAAATTTATGTATAAATACATAAATTTTAAAAATAAGTAGGGATCGGACCATCATTCACTTCATGTAGATCTGCCCCTAGTTTTACTGACAACGGATTAATATGATATTATTGAGAATAAAAAAAATCATGATGGATGTGATACACATGAGAAATAATAAAACTCTCTGTAATTAAGTTTTTCATTCATCAAAGGAGTTTAATTAGTTTATAACTATTAATATTTAATAACTTTTGTTGGAATATATATCAAGCTAGTAACACTTAAATTATATGAAATTTGAGCCTTCAAAAAATAAATTATATGAAATTTGACACACAAATAATTAATCAGTAAGGCTTACAATACATTTATAAGATTTTTCTATTTCTAAATTAATTTTGTGCGGACCTTTGCTTTTCGTTGTGTTATAGTGCCGCTTCAAATTAGTAATGCAGTATCCAGGTGTAAAGAGAGAACAAGCAATATCAGAAACGAAAATAATGCAAAAAGAAGACACTAAAGCAAACTTTTACATCAAAAGCCTTAATAAAAAATTAAAAAAATTATCAAATAATCTAAATAAAATTGGGCAGCATAACATTTTGCTCAGGGCCTATTTTCAATCAAATAATGCATGGAAGACAAAATGCATAAATGCCAAGTGTCAAGGGATGAAAGGATTAAATGCAAGCCTTTTTTTTTTTTTTTTGAGTAAAGATAAGAGGTCAAGTCATTCAATACATTTAATATTCATAAAGTATTATTATTGTTTTCGGGTTTTGAACCTGCGATCTCTTACACAGAAAGTATTGCTTTTTCCACTAGCTAGATCAAAGGTTGGTTTTCGAATTCTTGTTTTTCACAGCTTATTAACAAATTAGAGTGTTTTTTCAAGTACCTAAAATAGTATCAGTATATCGAGACACAGATTGCTGCATCAAAGAAATATCCCCTTGACAAGTCACGTGCTTGTGAGGTACACAATTCTAGTGCTTTCATTTGTTGTTTGATTGATCTTGGGTAAGTAGTTGGAAGGGCGGAATTGAGGTGGTTCTTAAAAATGGGAACGAACAGCTGGTACAATATAGCACCTACAGGCTACAGTCCTGCTGTTAACGTTCACAGGATATACTTTTCCTATATTAGCTAAAGGATAGCTACTGAGGACCCTTTTGTAATCAGGCCTACGTACGGGCGTTTCAATATTAAAAAGAAAAAATTAACTTGCCAATATATATACATCACATTTATGTTGCATTAATTTGTATGTCCAATTCATTCTCTAAACTTCTCTTGACTCGGATTGTTCAATTGGCCTATACCAAACCCCTCCAAGACTACCTTAATTTCAATCAACAGGTCAGGTAGCATCTTCTAAATTAAGCACTAGGATCATTCCTGAATCTCCGAATTGGTCCTTTAAGGCCTTGTCTCATACTCTCATTGTCTTTGAGAAATAAGAGATAGCACAATTGACTAGGAAAAAAGTTCTAGAGTTGTTGTACCCAAAAGTCAATAATTTGATTTAAAAAAAAAAAAAATACTCTCATTGTCTGAGTACGTACAAGGTTAGAAATGGTCAACTTCCTTGTACAAAGAATATGTGTTATTACACTTAAGTATAAGCGGATCCATCAGCTTCACAAATTAATGATTACCATTAATATACAATAATAATTCTGTTGACAAACAATTGTGAGATCTCGTATTTAACGGGCGTCACTGACCATCAATAATTGAAAAATATAATAATGAAATAACCTAAAAGATAACATATAATCTAATTAAGAAGATTGTAATGAAATAAATTATAATAATTTAAATTACTTGACTAGCTGTATGTAGACTAGCTAATTAACTTGGCCAGCTTAATAAAATGGGTGTTCGTTGTATCAGCGCTTTGGCAGCATGTAAGAAAGTCAACAAACACTAAATATATAGAACTACAGATTTAGTGCAGTGGCATGGGCTATATATGTTTCTCTACAAAGAAATTGCAGGTTCAATTATTGAAATTAACATCTAAAAAAAATACTAGAGTGTACCGGAGCTCCTTAATAGAAAACACTAAACATTAATTATTGATACAACAAATTAACATGCAATTATAAATTATATATAATTAAGAACCTCTTGTTGTTAGAAATTTAACAACACAACAACAAAAAATTATATACAAAACATATTATTTTTAGGAAAATTCCGTTTCTACCATATATATTTGGACCACAACCAATATAATTCGGAATTATCATTTCTTGAGACACAATTTTCAAAGTGATTGATGATAATTCCACGATAACCAACAATTTATTGAATAGATGGTAAATGTAATTGAAGATTTTGAAAATACGGGATAATATAATGTAATGATATAATTGTGTATTTGTGAAGAGAGATGCCGATTTTTTATTTATATCCAAAAAAAAATATAAATTTAAAAAACTAACCAAACTGCCTGTTAATTTCCAAATCTACCCAAACCGGAAAAAAAATTTCCGGTTTCAATACCAGTTTCTGAAAATTGGATCCTAAATCCAGAATAATTTTTTCTAGATTTAGGATTTTTTTTTCCTAAATCCAGAATAATTTTTTCCTGAATTAAGATTTTTTTTTATTTTTTTTTTTAGGAAATTTTTTTCCCGAAATTTTTTTTTCATTTTTCAGTTTTTATTTATAATTTATTTATTTATTGTATTGAAGTATTACAAATATTTAATATATTTTTTTAAAATAGATGGAATACTATATAATTTGATTTATTCGAACAACTGTTACAAATAATCCGGATCAACATTTTTCATGCCGGATTTTTTACGGCCGTAAGAAAAAATAATATAATATAATATATGTATATGTGTATGTATATGTATATGTATATAATATAATATATGTATATATATGTATATATAATATAAGAGGAGGGTTCCAATGCCTCATTTTTTCCATACCTCATATTTTATATTTTCGTTTTCAAAGTCCAAATTGTTCGATCCGAACCGTTCAATAAATATTTATACTAAAATATGCATGGAGATGAAATTTTATATTTTTTGGATTTTTTTGTTGCTATTTTTTAAGATAGGTACAAAATCACTATTTTTGAACCGTTCATAAAACAGTGATTTTCTACCCATCTTAAAAAATATATTATATTGTATATACATATGCATATATTATATTATATGTATATTTTAAAATGTGCATATTTTAGTATAAATATTTTATTGAACGATTCGGATCGACAATTTGGACTTTGAAAACAAAAATATAAAATATGAGGTATGAAAAAAATGAGGCATTGGAACCCTCCTCTTATATTATATTATATATACATATACATATACATATACATCTATTATATTATATTATTTTTTCTTACGGCTGTAAAAAATCTGGCATGAAAAATGTTGATCCGGATTATTTGTAGCAGTCGTTCGAATAAATCAAATTATATAGTATTCCATCTATTTTTTTTAAAATATAATAAATATTTGTAATACTTCAATACAATAAATAAATAAATTATAAATAAAAACTGAAAAATGAAAAAAAAATTCCTAAAAATAAAATTTCCAAAAAAAAAAAAAGGAAATCCTAAATCCGGAAAAAGAATTTCCAGAAATTGGTATTGAAACCAGAAAAAAAATTTCCGGTTTGGGTAGATTTGGAAATTAACAGGTAGTTTGGTTAGTTTTTTTTTAATTTATATATTTTTTTGGATATAAATAAAAAAAATGGGAGAGAGATGAATAGCAGAGTTAATTTTATTTTCTTTTCAGTGTACGTGAATAGATGAGACAAAGTGATTGCAGGAGAGAAGTTAATTTTCTCTTTCGGCATGCGTCAGGGGAGAATAAGCTAATTGATCTAATTAGAAAGAGTTGCTAAGTATTCATAGGTTCACTGTAAACTGTAAAGGCTAGTTGATAAGGATTACAGTAATGTCAACTAATTCCAGATTGTACACTTCAAACGATTAAAGGTGTCAATCAAAATAATTTGTGAGCATTAATTCGGCACACATGACAAAGTTGGAGGTAGCGAAAGCCACATCACAACGAATTTCACATCTCCTCAGGTTACCTGACTGAGTGTACATTTGAAACGGATGGTGCAGAATTTGTCTTTCAAGTTGGCACGAATCTCAAAGCACAAATTATACTGGTAAATCTGAACCGCCCGAATAGACAATAGCTGAAAGTAAATCTGAACCGTCCGTTTCAATTGTTTTGAGTTAGGTACCCGAGAAGACACAAATCCCAACACAACATGAACAAACAGTTGCCTCCTATTTTTATTTTATTTTTTTTTTAAATAAGCTTCAACTCGTATATAACTTCTCAATTGTCTGGATTACTGTTCATCTTTGAATCTGTAAATTACTTAATTATCCATAGACCTTGTGTCATGCATGATTGATGGTTTGTCACTGAGATCCAACGCCCAACGGTTAAAATTACTACCCAAAATTCATTCCCAAAAATTAAAAAAGTGTTTCCTATATATGCATCGTTCAATCTTGCGAATTGAGACTTTTAGCAGGGAAAAATGACTATAAAATAAATAAATAATAGAAGTCGCAAACAAACCACCGAAAACAGAAATATAAAACATAGCAGCATTATTCGATGTTGATTAATAGGCTGGCTCCACCGCTTTAAAGATTTGATGTTGATATAAAACATAGCAGCATTATTCGCCGAAATTTTTATTAATATCCAAAATTAATAAATAATTTCGAAATCTGTCGAGATTAAATTTCTGATTTTAGGTCAAATTACTGAAAATTTATTTTCCGATTGTAGACAGTCCGAAACCAAAAGTTAAATTTCCGGTTTCAAGAGCTAAAGAATTAATCTCAGTTCTAATTTTCTTTTTCTTTTTCTTTTTCTAATTATAAACAAAGTTAAGTCTCAAAGCTTTGCATGCTGGGACACGTATGAACACTCTCAAAGCATTGGAAACATCAAACATCAAACGACATTGGAAGCAGAAGCACCGAAATTTTTATTTATAGCAAAAAAAAATTAAATCAAAACATATTTGTTTGGTTTGAATTCGAAAATTATTTAGATTGCAGATTGATTCTGTGGATTAAAATACTGAAATCTGCACAGATAATTTGCACAGTTTTAACTTGGTAGCCATTATCAAGCAATTTAAAAAAAAAATTAATAATTTGCACAGTTTTAGACTAACGTTTACAGATTGAATATGATGTTCGGACTTTTTTTTTTTAAGAGAAGATTTATTAATAGAAAAACAAAAATATTGGCTTCTGTCAATTATCAAGGCTGGGTCCGCATAAGGTACTGAAAAATCATCCCAAAGACAATGATGGCATTTGAGTTTATGGCAGTAATTAATTAAATTTTATTTTTTTTGGTTTAAAGTCCATAAGCAATTAGTTGTTGCTATTAAAGATCCAGTCAATTCAGTTGCACATAAATCAATATTTTTGACTTTTAGTTAATAAATTTTCTAAAAAATAAAAAAAGGAAAAAAGGTGGAGCCCGCAAATTGACTCTGCAGAGTCTTGGGCAGTGAAATGGTTGTGCAAACCTTTGTATTTGAGTTCGTAGAACCAATCTACAGTCTAGGTAAATTTTGAATTTTGATCAAATGGAAGTGTTTTGATTTATTTTTTATTTTTATGCTACAAATAAAAATTGCGGGCAGAAGCATACTGGGACAAGTGTTAATGAACACTCTCAAAGTTTTGCAAATCTAACACGTATTTAATTAAAAAAGAGAGCTTAGAACCGGAGATTAAATTTCTGGTAAGAACTAAGAATTTAATCTCCGATTTCAGACTGTTTAGAACTGGAAAATAAATTTCCGGTAATTTGATCTAAAATTGAGAATTTAATCTCCGGTTTGGATAGATTTTGAAATTTGTAAGTATGGTGTGTAGATTTTAAAATTTAATATTTGTTTTTTATATTGATAAAAATTTCGGCATTGTTCGTCGTGGACACATACCGTAGAAAAAACGCAAAAAGCATTGAAAACCTTTTTTTGTATTTGTGTGCTATGCGTTGATAGCTAAGTTCAATGATGAATATTTTTCTCACCAACAGAGACAATGTGTTTGTGTCACCTTCCCAATTCCCATGAATACATGGATCTCCCATTTATTGTGAAATGCCAAAATCTTATGTCACCTCTAAGTCTCTAACCGTTCTTATCTCTCTCTTGTTTTGGCCTTTTATATTTATTTTTGTCATATGTTTGATTCAGTGGCACAGTGGTGGGATTGTTTCTCTGTTTTGGTCTCCTCTTCAATTTACAAAGGGAAGACATTGAAAGCGGGGTCCCATTGGAGTATAAATTCTGGAATAGCTGATTAGCTTATTCGAGAACTATTCTAAATTCTCTAATTCAAGTTGGACAAAAGGTTAATTTCATCTGGAATAGCATGCCATTTCGCTTTTCAAGATAGCCAAACAGACACATTATCAATAACATTTATTGAATAAAAGTTCGGGTGAATTTAGATCAAGACAATTCGTTATTCTATTAAAAATAATATCGACTTCAAACAACCAAATTGAACAATTAATCTTGATCTAGTAATTAGTAAGTCATGTATCTATATATGTTCTAAATTACAAAAAAGCAAGTTCGTTTTGTACAAAAATTAGGTCTCCAAGGTTGTTAAAAAATGAAAGCATAAAAATAATTCAATTTTCAACCTTTTTATTTTAACAAATTGAATTATAAACATTAAAAAGTTCCCATGCAAACATTTGGCCATGTAATGTAAATTAAAATCAACAATTCAACAAATTATTTGAAGCTCATCTGACCATTTTTGAGGTAACTCCCAATCACTACCAAGTTTTCAAAAAGTTTTAAATAATTGTAATTGTTTGCAGTGTCGCCTAAAAATATCTATAATTAATTAATATGCATATCAGTTCTATTTATATTTAATTTGACCTATGCACAAATTATATCATAAATAATAGAACAAATCTCTCAAGTTCTTAATACATAATAATATAATATAATATAATATAAAGCATGCATGTGTAACTATGAAAGACTGCAATGTGCTCAACTCCCTACAAATTAAAATTTATTCGTCAAACAAAAGTTATACAGTACAAAATTTATAAATTTAATATAAGATAACTATTTAAGTCTTCCACTTATTAAATTTACTTCTTCTTGCTAAATCTAAATAACGAAGTAAACAAATATTAATGCTGACGAAATATATGTCAGTTCGTAAGTGATTATTGTTGTGCCACACCAGAGCAAAAAAAATATATTAAAAAGATGATTATTAGTGCGTTGTTTATTTGAGATACATTTCATTCTAGCCTCTTTATCTTATTAGGTTAAGTTTATGAAATTTGACAAATTCAAAAGTACAACGTTTGTCTATTGCTTTGGAAATTAGTCTTCTAAGCCTACTAATTATGACCATTAAGAAAGAGACACTATTTTTTGAATTTGACAACTCCCACTAATTATTGTGTTAATACAATTTAACCATGTAGATACTAGAAAAACAAAAAAGCTTTATTACCTTCAAATTTTGATTCCGTAGAAAGAGCCAAACAAAATTTTGATCCCTATGTGGATCATGGTCACTCGCTCCCTACGCTGCTGAAGATCCAGCCCTAGAAGAGATTTAAATCTCCACAGCCCAAACCCCCCCTCTCACTCTTCCGCATGCAGCCAACTAGGGGTGCTCATCGGTTCGATTTGGTTGAAATCAAATCAAACTAGCCAAATCAAAGTTATAATTCAGTTTCAAAAATAGAATCTAACTGAACTAAAATTTTATTTCAGTTTGTTCGGTTTAAACCAAAATATATTACTTTTTATTTAAAGCAATGAATTTATAATAAGCTGAAGTATATTAAGAAATAAACTGCGGTATTAAAAAATAAATTGAGATATTAAGAAATAAACCTAAGTATTTAAATCAATTGATTAAGAAATAAATCGGGGTATTATGAAATAAACCTGCACGGTTTGGATCAAATTCATAATATATAAAAGTTCGGTCGGTTCAATTATTTTAGTTTTGAAAATTTTCAAACTAAATCGAACCAAAATTATAATTCGGTTTTAAAAAGCAAACTAAACTGAACTATTAAGCCAAACAAACCAAACCATTTGGTCCAAACTAGTTCGGTTCAAAGCCGACTAAACCGGACCCAATGGATACTCCTACAGCCAACTAGGGGTGGCAAAAAAGCTCGTAGCTCACCTAACTCGCTTACTAACAGCTTGCTCGTCATTGGATCGAGTTGTTAATGAGCCAACTCGCCACTAGCTCGGTCCAAAATTAACAAGTTCAAGCTGGGACTTAGCTTGCTCGCTAACTCGGCTAGGCATCAATTTGTGAATTTGTATGCATTTTATATTATCTAGTTCAGTTTAGCTTGGTTCAGCTTGATCCAAAAAGTTTGTATAATTAATTTTCTTCTTAAAACAAAATCTAGCCAAACCCAGCGAGCCAGCTCGTCAGCTCGCGAGCTAGCTCGGGCTAACTTGTCACTAATTCAAGGTTAGGTTTTAGCTCGAATGCCCTAGGTCCAGCTCGCTCGGCTGTTGTCACACCCCAAACCAGGAATTCTGAATTAAGATGTGATCATCCTCGCCTCATGCTTAATTAATCATTAAGCACGCAAGGCTAATCATAAATAATAAATCAAACAGCAGCGGAAGCAAAATAATATAAATATCAAGCATCAGTCACATAGCAAATAAATAAACATACACATACATAACATATAATCTAATCCATCTCGGATCCAAATAACACCATCTATAGAAGGGGATACATGATCTATCGAGCCCGTATATATAACACAGGAATACGGGACTCGTAAACCTAATCAAAAGTCTAACTCTAGCTAATCAAGTGGTGTGGCCATCGAGGACAACTCCTGACAACTCCTGCTGCGGATCACCAGATGCTGTACCTAAAATCCACGAAACAACTTGTGGGTGAGCGACGAATCGCCCAGTATGTGACCTAGAATTATCCCCTCAGGGGTCCTCTACGGTCAAAGCACTTTTATTTATAAAATGAATGCAATTGAAAATATGCACATGTGTGAACTTATATTAATATCTAATAGAACTTATAATACTTTTGAATGATGTCATAATACGATTATTCTATTATGCCAACATGCATAATAAATCCAAAATAAAATCAAGGTGTGATATCGGATATAAATCAAATCAGAATCCAGTACTCATTGCACTGTGTGCTCAAATACAATAATAATAATAATATGGATAAAGTAAATCACCCCGTGTTGTGCCAATAGGATCACAAGATCCAGCAATATAATCTAAGGACTGTGATCAGAGTGCAATGATACACGTTGCCTAGTGACATCGCGCATTGCTCCACAAGAACAGCACACTAGCCGATGGTTATATCAAAATCCGATGTGTCATCTCGCCTAACGATTCATCACCCAAACATATCCAATAGGAGAAATCATAAAATGCAAGTCATAAAAAGTTAATCTCTACCCTCATAAGCAGGAGAGAACTCTACTGTATGGCCAGACCAATAGGACACCACACATGGATTCTACCCAAACCGGTGCTGGAACCCTGTACAAGATTCTACCCAACACTACCCGGCTTGGAATCCCGTTCTAGGCAAAGTAGCTCCTAATGTAGGGAAGGAATAAATCCCGAATCGTTCGTGCCTCAGGGCTCGAGTCTGGCCCGCACACAATGGTAAAATGAATCGAAAAGAATACATAATCAAGTTTATACATATAATATAAATCCTAAAGCCATCCAAGGATCAAGTGACCCTTAGCTCAGTGGCTGTCGGGCCGTCCCATGCCAAGTGACACCAAGACGGAATGAAGTCACTCGGCTCTGCTCAGCTCTCACCAATACATGCGTATGCACGTAATATAATAATAATATATTGTCTCCACAAGAATAATACAAACTAGTATCCTAATATTCTAATAATATAAATATAGTATTAACTAATTACTCTACTCCTACAATACAGTAAATTCAGGTTTTTCAGGGCTTATGCAATTCTACCTATAGTGCAGAAAAAGATAAACATGCTCTACAGTTTTAATGCAACTACTTAAAAATAAAGTGCAGATGCCAGGTCAGATGGAACGACTGGTAAGAGTAAGCCCACGAAAAGAATAATTCAGATATCCCACACCTGAGGGGGCTGGAGTCTATGTCGCTAATAATCAGCGTGCTTCGTATATGCTCCCAACTGCGGGTCAGCCGGATCGGCCCACGGGTCGAACTCGTACAAAGTTGACTGATCTATGATCACGTAATTTAAACTAATTAAAATCTACGCTAATTTATTCTAACCCTCGTCCCAGTTAATGTGCAAGTCAATTTCTCGATTAGTTTGGTTTTATAAAATTACCTATTCAGTCAGTCTGACTGATCCGGTTAGGCATATATTAATTATTCAATTTCATGTCATCGAGCTTAGCGTTAATCTTGATTTCTTTATAGGTTGGTCAGATATTGATTATTCTCTTTGATGTAACTCAGTCTAACTTAATCCTAAATAAATTCATATTTAATAATTTAATTTGAAGGTATATTGTCTGTGAAAACTTAAATGTCGAATTACCCGCATACCAAAATAATTATTCGAGAGCTACAGTAAATTTCACGTGTTTTACTTAACTAACATATTTTAATTTCCTATCTACTTGATTTTAAACGAACTACAGTTAATTTTAAATGGGTCAAAATTCGATCTCGAAAGTTAATTTATAATTAAAATCTCTAAGGAAAATAATTTAATAAAATATATTAATTATATGATTATTGCAAAATTTATAATCCATTTTAATATAGTTAAGCTAATTTATATTTTAGATGTATAATTCGTGTTATAAAATTAAAAATAGAACTCTTAATTAGTTTACGTGTTTCTAATTAATTTATTCCCAAGTCGCACAATTCGTTATTTTTATAACTAATTTAATTTCTAAGTTTAATTAGCGGTTTTGAATCTAAGTCCATAACAAATATTTTTCGTTGCTAATTAATTGTCCTTTATTAATTAGCAACGAATTAATAACAATGAATTTTTGTACAAGTTCGAAAAATGTTTAAAAGAATTATTTTAACTTTAAAAACTTTTTATAAAACTTTTATTTTAGTTTAATGTGTTGGGTGTTTTAATTTGCTTTAAAAGAAGTATAAATAATTTACTCGATCGAAATTTCGGTTTCTAAGGCTAATTCAAAGTTTAAAGTTCCTAAACTTAATAATTGGTGTATTGGTGTAACTATTGCTAATTTGCATTTTTATTTAGTATAGTGATTTTATATTTTAGAAATGCGAAGTTTGAATTATAAAATTTTAAAGGAACCGTTTAGCTAATTAAACTAATTGGTCATTACTTTCGAAATTGTAACTTTAAAATTAAAGTCTACACACATTATTTTATTACATACCTTTCGGCCCTTATAAATTAGGGAAATTACCACAAGCCATAATAATTTCGTTTCAACCCTCAATCTTATATAAAATTACTCACAACCCCTAGATTAATTTATTTATATTTTGGTCCCTGTCAAGTCAAGGTCTGGTACACAAAAATCAGCACATCAACAACACAGCACAAGTCAAACAGCCTCAACAAGGCATCCACAAGTAACCGCAAAACAGGAAGATAGAACAAGGCAACCAGACCAGCAAAACAGAAACAAGCACCAGGTCAGGCAATAGACCCAGCAAAACAGAACAGGCAAGCAACAAATCAGAGGCCAAGCCCCCAGCCACACAAAATTTGCGCAAGGCACAGGTCAAGGCAACAGAGCAAAGAAAACACGGCCAAGGCAACAAGTCAGATAGCATGGCAATGCGGCCAACACATCGGCTTGTCGGGAAAATCAACAACCCGAACAAGCCGCAAAATAGGTAAGGTGCCAACAATTACCCAATTAGAGCTAGCACCGAGGAGAACAGCAGCACGGCCGTCAGAGATCAACACCAGCACAGCACAAGGCCACCACCAAAATAGCACCAAGCCAACACTAGCACAGAACAGAACGGCATCAAGCAAGCACCACCAGAACAGCAAAGGTTTCGATCAGGGATCACAATCGGAAGCCCTATGGCTTTGATCTCTCTCTCAATCAACATAATTTCAAATTTAGAGGGGAATAGGAAAAAAAAAAAAATCTCAACACATGAGCAAGATAAACAACAAGCAACCAAAAACAGCCCAAATGAGAGAGAGAGATAGAGATACTTATGCACAAGAGAGAGGTGGCAACAGAGGGGTACGGCCAAGCCCTCTGACAGGGTAGGCACGCCAAGGCACGAAAGTCACCAAGAGCAGGTGAACGGGGTGTCGCCTGTACAAGGCCTCTGACAAGCGAAACGACACAACACCACTCAAAAATACTCAAAGAAGCGCTAAAGGGAAGGGGGTCGGGTCTTCTCTGTTCTCTTCTCTAGCAAGAGAGAAATGGAGAGAGCATGAGGGGAGGTGGGCTCGTCGCATCAGCGACAGAAGAGAAAAGGGGCGAAGCCCCTGTGTTTGTGCGGACGTGAGAAATGGGAAGAAGAGAAAGAGAGGGGTTTGTTGGGGACCCGCTGTCAGTGAGGGAGAGAAAGGAGAGGAAATGGAGGGGATTTTAATGGATCCGAAATTTTTTTTTTATCCAATGAGTTTAATTCCCCATTTCAAATACAATTCAAAGCTCAAGGCATGAGATGACTTCAAGATTCGTGCAGATTCAAGATCAAGGGTTCTTCAAATTCAGAAGTTTATTTAACTTGATCGTTTGATCTAAAATATGTTTCCCTTGAAATTTTGAATCGAGGTTTCGTAATATTTTTATAATGTCATACAAATATATTCGAGTGTTCATAATTTGATCTTAGAATCCGAATAATTCGATATTAATTGGAGTATATATGTGTATATATATAAATATCAAATCAAATCCTTATAATTCTCAAATAAATGGAATTGGTAACTTTTATATAATTTATCTCTTACGAAAATTTTATATAACTATTCTCCTAATTAGAACTCAATATAACTATTTATTTACATGAATTAATTTGATTTGATTTATTTTCTTTCTTAGTTTCATTATTATAATGAATCTTTGATTTACCAATTTACCGGATGTTTACAATTTATTTATAGTGCCATATTTTATTTTATGTTTTAACCTTCTAAATTTTAATGTACATAATTTCATGATTCATTTATATTTTGAAATTTTAGATTCATTTTAATCGGTCAGAAAATTTTTTAAACGATCGTTAAGTAAATTAAAAAGAATATTTTATTTAAGCGAAATAATCAATTTCGCAATTTAATCATGTTTTAAAATTTCGGAATATAATAGCTGTAGCTCGGTCAAAAATTAACAAACTGAGCTAAGGTCTAGCTCGAACCGAGCCAGCTTGTTGTCACCCCTACGGCCAACACCCTTCTCCTCTCTAAAGATTGGATCTTCTATGGGGTAGGTATGTATATTTCTCTAAATAGGCTGAAAAAGTTTTTCAAGGAACCGAATTTTTTTTTCTTTTTTAAAAACTTGGTAGTAGCTACTAAGATTTGTGAGGGAGAATCGAACTCTCGATCTTTGAGTATAACAATTTTATAACATTTTTCTAGCCAATTGTGCTAGCTCTCCTTTCTCAAGAACCGAATTTTGTTGTTGTTGTTACTACGGAATCAAAATTATAAAAAAAATCAGTCTAATGGACTTTATTATAATTTCTATAAATAAAATAATCTCGTTTCAGAGCATGAAGCTGTAAGCGATACATCTCAAAAAATGTTGTAATATGCTGTATGTTTGTATCTTAATTTAAAATTACGTATTTACAATGGTGAATCAGAAGAAGAGGAGAAAAGAATTACAAAATGCTCTTAACAAAACGAGAGAATAAATTAAGGTTGAAAATATGTGCAGCAATCACAACGATAAATGATGTAAGTGCAAGAGAGAGATTGCAATTATAGAATGAGGAATACGATTTATAATTTAATTAAGTTTAAATAACTATAATGGGCTGAGATTAAATTTAATTAAAAAAATATAAAATATAATAAAAAGAAACATAAAAATGATTTCGGATTTATGCCTTAAAGTTATGAAAAAAGATTGAAAATTACAAATAACATAGCAGATGTTAAACAACAATAGCAATAGCGTGATGGTAACATTGGTCTGCTATAGCGGCTGAAGTTGTATTTTTTTTTTAGTAAAGTTAGAGAACAAATTATCTATCTGCTTTTAAAAAAAAAAATTATTCATTTCATTTCGAACCTAAAACCTTCCATACATAAAACAATGTTTTTATTATTAGATCAAAGATTGATTCTTAATAAATATTTAAAACTTTTGTCTAACACTAAAACATGCATGATCAACATATCAAATTTTCATAAAAAATAAACTTAGTTAAAACATACTCAATCGAAAGAACCAGGGAACTATAAAAGCAACCAGAAGACAGGTAATGAAAAAGCCGCAAAAAAGCTGGCTTCTCAACCATCTATTTCTCCTCTCAGACAAAGAATTTTGGTTATCTTGCATTGTCACCTCCCTTCCATCATGCCATATATCCATAAATTCTTGCCTTCCGAATCCAGTTATGTTTCTCACATTTGATCCACAAATTTCACAGCATCTGAATTAGAGATTTGAAAAGATTAATTGCATGTCATAATGCTCAAAACAAGAAGAAAACAAAAAAAAAAACAGAGAGGCTGAAAACTTTATATATAGTTTCCAATTTATTTTGTTATTAAAACTATGAGGTAGAAATAGGGTAAAGATTTTGGTAGAGCAATTTTAGCTTCATACAATACACGAATCATAGAATCCAAACATTGCTGCACGAAGCCAAAATTGCTCTGTAAAATCTTTACCCTCGGACAAATTAAAGAGTCCATATCCTCTTGAGTCTGAGGTAACATATTATATATTTTTGTTTAGATCTAGACCATCCGATTGGAATTCAGGTCAATCCGGCCTGACATGAGGTGGAATGCTCCCCTTCAATATTTGTGCCAATTTTGATCGAATGGTCCGGATCTAATCAGAAATATTATGTTACCTCATGTGATATGAATTATAGATTGAATGAGTTGACCGAGGGCAACGCAGAAACTATTATGACTGAATGCCTGGAAGAAACAATAGTATCTGTACTTGCCCTTTTTGCAATACTAATGGAAACGTATTTGCTCTTCTCAAATGACAATTGTAACCCTGATGAGATCGAGGCGCTTCCAGCTGGAGCATTATATAGAGTGAGTTGCTTAATAGAATTAATGCAGGATACGCCATTCTCCAGCTAGGCATTTAAAATATTGCAAGTTCTATTCTATTTATGCTTGCTTGGTGAACATATAAATGGACACCATACAAATAGACTGCAAGATACTCTACTCTCTAAGTAGGTTTCTTTGTTACCTTTTCATTTTCTTTTAAGAATTTCATCGCATAGGTACTATTTGGAAATAAAAATGTGTATATATTTGTTGCAAATACATCTAATATAACACATTTTGTGTGACCTACTAGCTAATAATTAGGACAGTCATAAATGTAACATTTAATGTTGAATTAATTAAATTTGATATTTAGAATGTGTTATATACAATTTGTATATCATGTATATATCAGAATTATAAAATTTAACGAAAGATTTATCTTTCATCGAGTAATTTGAAATTTACAACGGTCAATATGTCGTTGTCTTTGATAAAATATCACAGGACTTAATTACTAATTGCATGAAATTCAGTACACAACCAATCTATAATTTCATCAAATGTCTAAATAATTATATTTTATAATTACTTTGTACTTAATTTAAACAATATTATCAGAATTGTTAACCTAATCCGTAATTACATTTTAAAGTAAATTCATGATTAAAATTATGATATTCCAAAAAAAAAAAATTTCCACACAGATATTCAAATATTAAATATCCACATCTAATTTATTGAATACAAATCGGATATTATCCATACCATTTTCACCCCTACCAGCAGATAATCCATTACTCTTAGCAATATTTATCAATATCACTCCAACAAAAAATCAGTTAATTATATAAAATTTAATTTTGAAGAAAAGAAATGCAGCCTAATAAAATCATATACCTGTTACCCTTGATCTTAAACCATGTCTCAGCACAGTGTTGGTGTGCGACACTGAGCCCGTTCTTGCACCCGCATCCGAGATCAATAAGCTCCGAACCGTTACCCGCACAACCTGAACTGACGTGGCAGATACGACAAATTTTCTCGGTTGAAGAATTCGAAACTGAGCTCAGTTTAGTGCTCTGGCACTCGATAACAGTATCCTCCTCCACTTTCAGTCTCAAATCGACCACCAGACAGGGCACCAAATCGTGGTGCCCACCTGACGTGGCATCCTTCTTTGTACTCTCAGCTGTTGGATTTGAGAGAGGAGAAGGCGGGGGTGACAAGGGAAGAGATTGTATCGAGATTCGCGCCTCTGAGAAGCATCGAATCGATGGAGATCCTGGAGCAGTGTTGTTGAGCTCCATTTTGTTTGTTACGAGAGCGTCTAGGTGGCAGAGATAATTTGGAGGAGGGAGATGGAACTAACCGGCGCTCTTAAAAGTTGAAGAATATTATGATCAGGTTAGTTTCTCTCCAATACTAAAAGATAGCTGGATGGTTTGTGATTATCGGGACCGTTCTTTTCTCATCGAGTGGTCGAGTCAGATCTGTCTGGATCCATTAGCAAATGGAGTTTGTACAATGCATCTAGATGTGAAATTTTTAAAAATTAGAATTAATTTAGTATAAAGTCAATCGGTCGAAATTAGAAGGTTAATAAATTAATTTTAATGTATTCATTTTTTGAACGTGTTTTGACCGCTTGACTTTATACTAAATTAATTTAAATGTTTAAAATTTTCACATGTAAACGCATCACTCATAAGGTAATCGGCTTTCAATGATTTAAATTCGTCATTTAAAATAGATTTGACGAGTTTTATACTTGAGTTCAATAAGATACTATAAATATGAAGATCAATTGATCTTCACTTTATTTAAATTTTTTATATTAATGTATAATTTTGTATATAATTTAGAATAAAATGTTATGAAATGGTACAATTGATCTTTATTTTTTACACAAAAATTTTATATGATCGATCTTGATATATATTTGACTTTTATAATTTAAAATTTTGATTTTGCTCCTGATTACGTGTCTACATACTAATCAACACACCAGCAAATTAATAATATTTTTTCTGAATTAATCGGGAAGGATGGATACAATTCGTCAAACTGAAATTCGTTTTTTTGGGTTGTGAAAATTATAAATATTATTTGTTTGTAGAGTAGTCTGGTGTGTTATATTGAGTTGTTTATCTACTAAAAGATAAGATCACGTTTCGTATTGAAAAGAGAGGATAAAGTATACGGATAGGCCAACTTACGTTATTGCTTCTCTCTTCCAAACTATTTGTATTATTTACTGACATAAGTTGTTGACCATTCATAATTATTTTGAGCTAAGTGATGAATTTTATGCGTATGTCATGGTGCCGGAATTCTTACACTTTCATGTCCCAATAGACGTCAGTTTAATAGAAATTGCTAAAAAGTTGTAGTTTTTACTGTCAAAGGATCACCGCCTGTCAGTGGAAAGGATCTGATGCGTATTTTTCTGCCGAGTTCATCCAAAAAAATATACAGATAGCTTCTCCTAAATAATCTCTAATTGTATTTTTTTTTTTATCATGGTTTTAAAAGAAACTTAATATCCAAACGGTGTAGCGATAAGCAAAATATACATTGATGTCATATTTAATAAGTGTGAATAAAATGATGATTATGTGTGTATTTTTAAAAACTTCCAAAAATAAATTTGAAAACCACTGTTTATAAGTATTTAAATACATTTTGATTCGATCAATTGCACAACTGTTAACAATTATATTTTAATTGAAATAACAAATTGGTACTAAAAATAAATATTCATAAAAAAAATATCAACATAATAAATAAATAAATAAGAGTGTATTTTGAATTTTGTAAAATATTGTCTGTAGTGATGTAGTCTCATGATTATAAGAAATATAATAATTGCCCCTTGCTGAAACTAAGAAGGGGAGCACAACCGTCTATCCAACCAACCATAGTGTAAAGGATCTGAACGGGAAAAAGCAAAACCATAACCATTTCTTATCTTTATTTTGACTTTGAAGTTTAAACCAACAGCGAGATAAATGCCCACGTCTAGGGTGAGTAAATTGCTCAACTCCTGAGTCGCTCGTTAAAAGCTCGTCTAAACACATTCATTTATTCACTCATTTAAATTCATTCATTAACAACTCGTTCATTTACTTAATGAGCGAGCATGAGCATGACCCAACTCGCTCATAACTCGCTCCTTAAGAATTTGCCAGATCTAATTCTTGCTACATCTAATCCTATGTAATTATGTGTAACATCAACCTTGCATCATTAAGATTGATAGATAGTGAGTATAGTTTCATGTTTAATCCTGTGTAATATAGTGAGCACAATGTTACATTTAATCATGTATAATATATTAATATTCATAGTTTCATATTCATTTTTTTTTGTATATCGATAGAACAAAAACTTCCGTCTAAAGTCCAAAACAAATAATAGTCATAACAATTCACTCATTTAAATGAATTATGACAATTTGTTAAATTTTGTTATGATGACTTTTAACAAATTTTGTTATGAATCATAAGTCATAACTCGTGAGCCGCTCATAACTTGCTCATTAAAAAATCACTCATTTAAACTCGCTCATTTACTTAAATAAACAAGCATTAACATACTCTAACTCGCTCACTAATCACCCCTACCCACGTCTCCATAACCATTTCTCACTTCAATTTTCAACAAACTCACAAATACCTGCATTTCATTTCATTTCATTCAATTTTCAAAAGAACCGAAATCATGTGTACTCTCGAAAAGAGGGGTCGTGTGCTGATCCTTACCCTCACCGGCTCCGGCGAGCACCGTCTCGGCCCGGACCTCATCTCCTCGCTCCGCTCGGCGCTCGCCACCGCCAGGTCCGACCGGACCGCCGCCGCTCTGGTCACTGTTGGTGAAGGTCGGTTCTTCTCCAATGGCCTTGACCTCGCCTGGGCTCAAAACTCCAGTGAAGGGACCACCACTTTGGTTAGTCTTCTAAAACCTCTGATAGCCGATCTGATCTCTCTTCCCATGCCGACTGTAGCAGCTGTCACCGGCCACGCCGCCGCGGGTGGTATGATGCTTGCTCTGGCGCATGATTATGTGTACATGAGGGGGGATCGAGGGGTTTTGTACATGAGCGAGCTAGACATTGGATTGTCTTTCCCGGGTTACCTCATGGCTCTGATGCGGGCTAAGATCACAGATCCGAGGTAAGTAATTGGTGAATTGCTTTTGTTATGAAGAGAATTTCAGCTCACTTAATCATTTTGGTGCAATTCTGATGTGATTTGAGCAAAAATGTATTATTATTATATTATTATTAAAATTATTTCTGAGATAAGGATTGGAATAGTAATTTAGTAAACTTCATAATTATAGATTTCCTTAAGATGCTGTTGAGATTGTTATTTGTGGTCAAGATTTGGAACCATCCAATAATTTGAGAGGGAGTATGATTAGGTTTTGCAGATTTGGCTTATTGTTTAAAATATACATAGTTGTTAGATTTAGAAAAAAGTTGCAATAATGTCTCATAATAAGTCGTATCCGCGTTATTTCCCCAAGGAAAGATTGACCTTAGATTCTTGGATTTCACAATTTGCCATGTGGTAAGGTTTGACAAACCCAATATGGCAGAAGTTCCAAAACCCAAACTAGAGGAAGTTACCAACAAACAATGAAGGGTTCTGACTTCTGAGGGTGAGGCAAGCACCATACCAGTACTGGTAAGTACCAGAATCAGGGATATCAGTTGAGGATGTAATTATGATATGATCTGGCAGTTGATTTGAGGAAGTATAAGATTAGTCTCTTTTCTTGACTAACACCAATTTTAATAGTTGGGTTTCATTGCAAATATATCCAAGTGATAAATATTTACATTTGATATTTATAATCAGTAACTAATGAATTATTGAATCAATGGCAGGACACTGCGTGACGTTACAATGAGAGCCAAAAAGATAGCTGGTACAGAGGCAAAGGAGAGAGGTCTTGTAGATAAGGTGTGCCAGAGTGCATCAGAGACAGTGGCCGAGGCAGTGAAGATGGCAGAGGAGTTGGCAGGGAGAAATTGGGACAGAGGGGTATATGTGTCAATTCGCATGTCAGTGTACCCCAACTTATGCAAGTCTTTGGAGATCCCACAAGAAAGTGACGAGGCGGTTACAAAGCATTTCGCTTCCAAGCTCTGAGGGAATAATTGCCGTGTTAATGTATAGGTAATTGCTGTTGATCGTTCTCTTTGCATAGTTTTCTCACCCTGTATTTCACCGTATATGCAAATTGTAAACAACATCTTTTATGGCTGCAACTACAACCTAGATATTTGGAACCAAAACACAATTATTATTCAGTTGGCGCTTAGTTTTTACATTAAGGTGTTATCTGGAATTTTAAACCAATCAAAATTCTTTGTTTGTTGCTACTTGCTAGCAAGAGAAATATTTAATCTTAGCAAATACAGTGCTTGGTGTGTATTTGTAAAATAATACATGTGTATAATTCCTCATTATGTCCTTTTTTAGTTAGCTCTTAATAATTGTTGAATATAATGGAAAGCTCAACATGGACAGCTTGTATTGTACTACCAGTTGTGTGTTCTGTTTTCTCATTTCAAAATACAAGTCGAACTTGCTTAGTGTGCATGCAGTTAATAACTTAATATGAAACCAGACACATTTGTTTATAGACAAAATCACCAATTGCATTTATGACATTGTTCCGTCCCTCTTCATGAAAGATAAGAACATCTCTTTTTTTTTGTTTGTTTGGTAAAATGTCCCTAATTCTTGCTTCATATTTACTTATATCTTCTTCAAATTTTAAAAAATAAAAAAATCAATGCCTTTATTGCAAAATATTGAAATTTAATGGTAGGGTACAAGCATTTATGGGTTGAATTCCAAGAGTTTATGGGCTGGGTGCCTGGGTCGAGACACGAAATCCAATTTGTTTATTAAAGTTTATTGTAAAAAACATATGAAAATTCTTTGACAGTGAATACTTAAACTGAGGAGGAATTCCAAACATTGATAAAAATGCATTATCCCCTCACAATTTGCTTTCTTTTTTTTGAAAGTTACTGCCAGATATGAATTGAACGGAAATAATACATTGTTGAGGAGCTATTGGTGCTGCCTCATCATACACAACTAGCACTACATACAGCATACCATAAAAAAGCAGAAAAAAACATCACTGAAATCCAGAAAATAGAAAGCAACAGAATCAGTAAAAACAGAAATAAAATCCATAGCAACACAATTTGCTTTCATCTTCTTTCTTTGTCCTTCAATGAGTTGCTCAATTTTTCTTCCTGAAAGAAAAAATATATCCTAACCGATAAAAATAAGAAGATATAATTGAATGATCTCCTTAAAAGAAGAAGAATAAAAAAGAGAGGATGAAACAAGTTGCAAGGGAAGAATATAAATGCTTGGAATTTGTCTTCAGTTAAAGTATGGAGACCTCAATGTCAAAGAAGTTAGAATATTTTTTATTTCACCTCAATCATGGTTTTGTTACTACTATAATGACATGACAAATGGTAACAATAAAAACACACTTTAGATATTTGGAACATTTAATCATGATTTTGTTACTAATCATATGAGGTTCATATTGCTTATATAAATGATGTTATATAAACAATATAAACGTCATAAAATATTAATTTTTGTTTTTGAAGTTAGGATCGCAATTTAAATTTGCGCGAGGTCGTGATGATATAAATAAATAGATTTTGCATCGAAAGAGTTTAACAATTGTCAGAATGCACGTCAGAAAATAGAGAAAATTTCTATTTCTGAATTACTCTAGAATGATAGAAATTTTATTTCGAGATCTACCTCTTTAAGTAAGATGATTATTTTCATTAATACTTTACTAATGCGTAGTTGTAATTCTAATGTTGTTAGTCTAAAATGGATACTAAATTTCTATAAGACCTAACAATTTACAAAATGGATTGTAGGAAGAAAGGTACAACCATAATAGAGACTACTTATTGTGTATTATTTTAAGTCACACAATTATATTATGAAGCGATTTAGAGGTGAATCCATAACCAGTTAGGATCAAACAAAATTGGTGACTATGTACAACAGTGAAAGTTAGAAATCTTTTTAAGTATAGGAGAAATGCAGATCAAAATTAAGGGATACAATTACCTCATAAGGGATTTAGAACAAACAAGTGCAGCTATGGACGCAGATACTTTCTTGTTAATTTTGTTGATATAATTTTTGATTGAATTAATTGTGAAAAATGTCTACAAAGGATGTTCTTTTATAGGCCCTAATACCAAGGGATCCGTATCCTCCCAGTTACCTCACTCAACACAATTGAAATGGACGGCTCAAATTTAATTTCAGCTGGTGGGTGATCAGAATGACTATAGGGAACAGTACTATTTGTTTTTTGAGATGTGTGCCAAGTTAAAAATTTCATTTTCAGACCGTCGGATTCAATTCTACTCAGTCAGGTAACCTGAGGGGATACAAATTGAATACCACCACCCTCCTCCCCTATCGCATAATTAAACACTACGGGTATGTTTGGATGCAGCAAGAATAGCGAGAATAGCGAGAACAATGAGAATAGCGCTGTTCCGATCCATCCAAACATACTCAGGAACAGCGAGAATAGCGTTGTTCTTGCTGTTCTCACTATTTCTACAAAAACATAAAATAGCAAATGAACTCTCTCAAAGCCTCATTCTCTACAGTAGCTATTCTAAATATTCAATCCAAACAACTTCCGAATAGCTTTGAGTGTGCTATTCTTAAATAGTAGCTGTTCTCGTCTATTCTTAATCTACTGTTCTTAATAGTAGCTATTCTCGTTATTCTCTAGTGCATCCAAACGCACCCCTACATCTGTAAAAGATGTGTTCACACTGATTCAATTAAAGCACATCCATTAAATCCATCAAATGATTATTAATGTGCATTGTACTTCATGAAAAGAGATAATAGATTGAATGTTTCAAATATTTTTAATTTACTCCGAAAATTTGTTTCTTTTAATACTGGCACATTTTTAATAAATAGTTGCTACTGACTAGCCGAAATTTTTATTTATACTATAATCACAAAAAAAAAAAAAACCAAATCACCCCATATTATGGAGAATTCAAGAAATACCAAGGCCGCTAAACTGTTCTACGACCTCAAAAACTGAAAGCCACCAATTAACCCTGCGGTCTCAGTGAATGGGCCTCCAAATGAAATAGCAGCCCTAACCGAGACTTTATGACGCACCATCGTGACAAATTTTCAGCCATTGGAATGTATTAAAAAATAAATGTAATTAGTAACAAAATATTTTTATAATATAATGGTACCACACAATTGTTTGAATCTCAGAGGATGCAAATTTCAGATCCCAGGCAGAATTGACAAAAATATTATATATAGTTGCTTATCAATGCTTTTGTTTCGCTCTTGTGATCATTATTGGTTTCTTGTTAAGATTATTTTAGTCATGGTAGAGTTTTAGTCGGCACTGTATTAATTAAGGTGTTCGTTGGCTTGGTAGAATTTTTTTTGTCATAGTTATACTGAAATAGATTGAATTTAACAGAATTATATATCCCCTGATAGATGTTTTTAATTGCATGACATATATAATTTTGGACAATAAAATTTGTGGTATGCAGGCAAGGTTTTACTTCTTGTATAAATAAAATTTCCTTAAATATGTATTATGTTCACACTTAATTGTATTTTTATATCAACTTTGTGCATAATACTTTGTTTTGTTTCATTTTTATGATTTAAATTTAATTCCATATGGCCTTTAGTCTGATTTTGTATACTTGCACTGCATTGTAATATATAAGTGGACTATTATTACTTATAAGTGAATCTATTGTTAAATGAAAAATTAATTATTTTCAATATTTTTTAAATGATTAATTAACTATTTTCTATTTTTTTAGCATTTATAAGTATTTCTTTTAAGAGAATCCGAGTTTCTGGTTCAAACTCAATTGATTCTAACAATTTGTTTGAACCAGATTCGACACAGCAGCACACCAGCAAATTAATAATCTTTTTTCTGAATTAATCGGGAAGGATGGATACAATTTGTCAAACTGAAATTCGTTTTTTGGGTTGTGAAAATTATAAATATTATTTGTTTGTAGAGTAGTCTGGTGTGTTATATTGAGTGGTTTATCTACTAAAAGATAAGATCACGTTTCGTATTGAAAAGAGAGGATAAAGTATACGGATAGGCCAACTTACGTAATTTCTTCTCTCTTCCAAACAATTTGTATCATTTACTAACATAAGTTGTTGACCATTCATAATTACTTTGAGCTAAGTGATGAATTTTATGCGTATGTCATGGTGCCAGAATTCTTACACTTTCAAGTCCCAATAATGAACGTCAGTTTAATAGAAATTGGTAGAAAGTTGTAGTTTTTAGTTTTTTACTGTCAAAGGATTACCACCTGTCAGTGGAAAGGATCTGATGTGTATTTTTCTGCCGAGTTCATCCAAAAAAAAAATACAGATAGCTTCTCCTAAATAATCTCTAATTGTATTTTTTTTTTATCATGGTTTTAAAAGAAACTTAATATCCAAACGGTGTAGCGATAAGCAAAATATACATTGATGTCATATTTAATAAGTGTGAATAAAATGATGATTATGTGTGTATTTTTAAAAACTTCCAAAAATAAATTTGAAAACCACTGTTTATAAGTATTTAAATACATTTTGATTCGATCAATTGCACAACTGTTAACAATTATATTTTAATTGAAATAACAAATTGGTACTAAAAATAAATATTCATAAAAAAATATCAACATAATAAATAAATAAGAGTGTATTTTGAATTTTGTAAAATATTATGATGTAGTCTCATGATTATAAGAAATATAATAATTGCCCCTTGCTGAAACTAAGATGGGGAGTACAACCGTCTATCCAACCAACCATAGTCTGATGGATTTGAACGGGAAAAAGGAAACCATAATCATTTCTTATCTTTATTTTCACTTTAAAGTTTAAACCAACAGCGAGATAAATGCCCACGTCTCCATAACCATTTCTCACTTCAATTTTCAACAAACTCACAAATACCTGCATTTCATTTCATTTCATTCAATTTTCAAAAGAACCGAAATCATGTGTACTCTCGAAAAGAGGGGTCGTGTGCTGATCCTTACCCTCACCGGCTCCGGCGAGCACCGTCTCGGCCCGGACCTCATCTCCTCGCTCCGCTCGGCGCTCGCCACCGCCAGGTCCGATCGGACCGCCGCCGCTCTGGTCACTGTTGGTGAAGGTCGGTTCTTCTCCAATGGCCTCGACCTCGCCTGGGCTCAAAACTCCAGTGAAGGGATCTCCACTTTGGTTAGTCTTCTAAAACCTCTGATAGCCGATCTGATCTCTCTTCCCATGCCGACTGTAGCAGCTGTCACCGGCCACGCCGCCGCGGGTGGTATGATGCTTGCTCTGGCGCATGATTATGTGTACATGAGGGGGGATCGAGGGGTTTTGTACATGAGCGAGCTAGACATTGGATTGCCTTTCCCGGATTACTTCATGGCTCTGATGCGGGCTAAGATCACAGATCCGAGGTAAGTAATTGGTGAATTACTTCTGTTGTGAAGAGAATTTCAGCTCTCGTAATCATTTTGGTGCAATTCTGATGTGATTTGAGCAAAAATGTATTATTATTATATTATTATTATTAAAATTATTTTCTGAGATAAGGATTGGAATATCAATTTAGTTAACTTCATAATTATAGATTTCCTTAAGATGCTGTTGAGATTGTTATTTGTGGTCAAGATTTGGAACCATCCAATAATTGGAGAGGGAGTATGATTAGGTTTTGCAGATTTGGCTTATTGTTTAAAATATACATAGTTGTTAGATTTAGAAAAAAGTTGGAATAATGTCTCATCATAAGTCGTATCCGCGTTATTTCCCCAAGGAAAGATTGACCTTAGATTCTTGGATTTCACAATTTGCCATGTGGTAAGGTTTGACAAACCCAATATGGCAGAAGTTCCAAAACCCAAACTAGAGGAAGTTACCAACAAACAATGAAGGGTTCTGACTTCTGAGGGTGAGGCAAGCACCATACCAGTACTGGTAAGTACCAGAATCAGGGATATCAGTTGAGGATGTAATTATGATATGATCTGGCAGTTGATTTGAGGAAGTATAAGATTAGTCTCTTTTCTTGACTAACACCAATTTTAATAGTTGGGTTTCATTGCAAATATATCCAAGTGATAAATATTTACATTTGATATTTATAATCAGTAACTAATGAATTATTGAATCAATGGCAGGACACTGCGTGACGTCACAATGAGAGCCAAGAAGATAGCTGGTACAGAGGCAAAGGAGAGAGGTCTTGTAGATAAGGTGTGCCAGAGTGCATCAGAGACAGTGGCCGAGGCAGTGAAGATGGCAGAGGAGTTGGCAGGGAGAAATTGGGACAGAGGGGTATATGTGTCAATTCGCATGTCAGTGTACCCCAACTTATGCAAGTCTTTGGAGATCCCACAAGAAAGTGACGAGGCGGTTACAAAGCATTTCGCTTCCAAGCTCTGAGGGAATAATTGCCGTGTTAATGTATAGGTAATTGCTGTTGATCGTTCTCTTTGCATAGTTTTCTCACCCTGTATTTCACCGTATATGCAAATTGTAAACAACATCTTTTATGGCTGCAACTACAACCTAGATATTTGGAACCAAAACACAATTATTATTCAGTTGGCGCTTAGTTTTTACATTAAGGTGTTATCTGGAATTTTAAACCAATCAAAATTCTTTGTTTGTTGCTACTTGCTAGCAAGAGAAATATTTAATCTTAGCAAATACAGTGCTTGGTGTGTATTTGTAAAATAATACATGTGTATAATTCCTCATTATGTCCTTTTTTAGTTAGCTCTTAATAATTGTTGATGAATAATAATGGAAAGCTCAACATGGACAGCTTGTATGTACTACCAGTTGTGTGTTCTGTTTTTTCATTTCAAAATACAAGTTGAACTTGCTTAGTGTGAGAAAGGGGAGGTAATACAATTGGTTAGGAAAAAGTCCTAGAATTGTTGTACCCAAAGGTCGAGAGTTCAATTCTCCCTTCACAACTTCGCAGCTTCTGTGATTTTCAAAAAAAAAAAAAAAAAAAAAGAAAGAGAGAGAACTTGCTTAGTGTGCATGCAGTTATTAAAGAGGTCTATTTTATTAAACTTGTTAGTCCTTAAAATAATTTTATGGTTTTACCAACACTTGAATAATCAGTGTTGCAGATTATACTCGCCATGGAACAATTTTATGTAGGCTTGCAAATCAAGGGTATCAGGCCCATAAAGCATGAAATGCAAGTGCTTAGAATTGCTACATTGGTGCTGCTGGTGGGATATTTTATGGGGCCAGAATAATGTCATTAACTCAAAATTTGATATTTTTTCATACAAAAAGTGCATTAATTTCAATTGTGTGGCTATTTAATTGAGATTGGGTTTTGCTGAAAAGAAGCTTAACCTTTTGTCATTGGACTATTGAAATCTTGGTGTTCTTATGAAGATTATAAAATAGTTTCCTTGTATATTGGATAAAATATCAGTGAGCCCTTTAAAATAGTGAAAAAAAAAATCACCTTCATAGACAATCAATCGAGCTGTCGTTATTTATTTTTATTTTTTTGTGAGCATGATTCTCCACATCGTGGTTATCAATTTGTCACAGCCTCATGATAGATACGATATACATCGATTATATTGACCGCACTGCACGTTAGATAAAATAGTAAGTTAATATCGAGGAATTTGCAATATCAATAATTCCTTATTACCAGCAAAAATTGGTGATTAAGAAGAACCTAAATATAAAAACCAACAATTACTAGAAATAATTGTAGAACTTTTTATTGTTGTATATGATAATCCTGATTCAAATATGGAGGAAAAAAAATGTTAAAAGGCAATAAAGGAAACAATAAATCATGTCACCGGGTCGATATTTCTTTCAGGGCATACTTCAGAATTCAATGATTAAAGAAAAGGAAGGGGAGAGGAGGTGCCCTGCCGTGATTGAACTTGACCATGGAGTTTACTAGCTTCCGATCAGAAATTTTGACAGGGAAGAAGAGAGTAGGGGAGCGGAGGTGCAGACTCTCTAGAAAATTAGCGAATTTTTTTTTTCCTCAAATTAAAGTATAGCGGAGGTTAATTTTCACTCATCTCCTTCCCTCTATGTGCGTGTTGTTCTGAAACACAGCCTTAGAGACAAGAAAAGATTGGAACTTACTAGAACTCCTGAGCCCAGACAAACGTACTTGTATCTTTACTTAAAATTAACTTCTGTATACTACTAACTTACCAAGGCCCTACTCAGATTTGCAAAACAACAGTATAGAGTTAATATGAAACCAGACACATTTGTTTATAGACACATATATTTATAGACAAAATCACCAATTGCATTTATGACATTGTTCCGGCCCTCTTCATGAAAGATAAGAACATCTTTTTTTTTTTTTTTTTTGGTAAAAAAAGTCCCTAATTCTTGCTTCACATTTACTTATATCTTCTTCAAATTAAAAAAAAAAAAATCAATGCCTTTATTGCAAAATATTGAAATTTAATGGTAGGGTACAAGCATTTATGGGTTGAATTCCAAGAGTTTATGGGCTGGGTGCCTGGGTCGAGACATGAAATCCAATTTGTTAATTAAAGTTTATTGTAAAAAATATGAAAATTCTTTGACAGTGAATACTCAAACTGAGGAGGAATTCCAAACATTGATGAAAATGCATTATCCCCTCACAATTTGCTTTCATCTTCTTTCTTGGTCCTTCAATGAGTTGCTCAATTTTTCTTCCTAAAAGAAAAAATATATCCTAACCGACAAAAATAGGAAGATATAATTGAATGATCTCCTTAAAAGAAGAAGAATAAAAAAGAGAGGATGAAACAAGTTGCAAGGGAAGAATGCATAGATATAAATGCTTGGAATTTGTCTTCAGTTAAAGTATGGAGACCTCAATGCCAAAGAAGTTAGAATATTTTTTATTTCACCTCAATCATGGTTTTGTTACTACTACTATAATGACATGACAAATGGTAACAATAAAAACACACTTTAGATATTTGGAACATTTAATCATGATTTTGTTACTAATCATATGAGGTTCATATTGCTTATATAAATGATGTTATATAAACGATATAAACGTCATAAAATATTAATTTTTGTTTTTGAAGTTAGGATTGCAATTTAAATTTGCGCGAGGTTGTGATGATATAAATAAATAGATTTTGCATCGAAAGAGTTTAACAATTGTAAGAATGCACGTTAGAAAATAGAGAAAATTTATATTTCTGAATTACTCTAGAATGATAGAAATTTTATTTCTAGATCTAACTCTTAAGTAAGACGATTATTTTCATTAATACTTTACTAATGCGTAGTTGTAATTCTAATGTTGTTAGTCTAAAATGGATACTAAATTTCTATAAGACCTAACAATTTACAAAATGCATTGTAGGAAGAAAGGTACAACCATAATAGAGACTAATTATTGTGTATTATTTTAAGTCACACAATTATATTATGAAGCGATTTAGAGGTGAATCCATAACCAGTTAGGATCAAACAAAATTGGTGACTATGTACAACAGTGAAAGTAAATTAAAAATATTAAGTATAGGAGAAATGCAGATCAAAATTAAGGGATACAATTACCTCATAAGGGATTTAGAACAAACAAGAGGAGCTATGGATGCAGATACTTTCTTGTTAATTTTGTTGATATAATTTTTGATTGAATTGTGAAAAAATTCTACAAAGGACGTTATTTTATAGGCCCTAATACCACCGGATCTGTATCCTCCCAGTTACCTGACTCAACACAATTGAAATGGACGGCTCAAATTTAATTTCAGCCGGTGGTGATCAGAATGACTATAGGGAACAGTACTATTTGTTCTTTGAGATGCGTGCCAAATTAAAATTTTCATTTTCGGACCGTCCGATTCAATTCTACTCAGTCAGGTAACCTGAGGGGATACAAATTGAATACCACCACCCTCCTCCCCTATCGCGTAATTAAACACTACATCTGTAAAAGATGTGTTCACACTGATTCAATTAAAGCCCATCCATTCAATCCATCAAATGATTATTAATGTGCATTGTACTTCATGAAAAGAGATAATAGATTGAATGTTTCAAATATTTTTAATTTACTCCGAAATTTTGTTTCTTTTAATACTAGCACATTTTTAATAAATAGTTGCTAGTGACTAGCCGAAATTTTTATTTATACTATAATCACAAAAAAATAAACCAAATCACTCCATATTATGGAGAATTCAAGAAATACCAAGGCCGCTAAACCGTTCTACAACCTTAAAAACTGAGAGCCGCCAATTGACCCTGCGGCCTCAGTGAATGGGCCTCCAAATAAAATAACAGCCCTAACCGAGACTTTATGACGCACCATCGTGGCAAATTTTCAGCCATTGGAATGTATTAAAAAATGAATGTAATTAGTAACAAAATATTTTTATAATATAATGGTACCACACAATTGTTTGAATCTCAGAGGATGCAAATTTCAGATCCCAGGCAGAATGGCCGATTGCCCAAATATGTTCCATTATCCCGCAGAGTCTAGTTTTCCATTTCCTATTACGTGTCTTCTTATAATTCGATGGAAATGAGTGTATGGACCCCACCATAGCCTCTTAGTTTTGTTTCAGCGCCAATGTATCGTACACATTCGTGTCAGTTGGCAAAAGCTTGTCACTTTGCTGGTTCCCTTGTCTTGAGAACCGATACCTTACCTGCTTCCTTCCTAATGGCTATACAATGACTGAATGCAATTTTGGATGAAGAGCAATGGACCCTCTATGCAAACTTCCTGTGGGTCCTTTGGAGATGTAGAAACAATAAAGCATATGGGGGGTTTGTCAGTAGGCTTGGGTGATTTTCAAAAATTCTTACGAGCTATTTCATGGGAGTCTAATTTCATTGAGAGCAAGAGGAGGTCTCCTGGGGCTGAGGTATTGGTCAATAGATCTCAAATTGCTCCAACTAATGATTTCTTTTGTTATGTTGACGGATCTTGGGAGAAAGGCTGGGAGGGGGTATGGGTTTTTGCCTCTACTTCAAAGGGGATTTGATTGAGTATAGATCAACTAAGGTTAAAGGTTGCTGCCCTTTTCAATATGAGGCTCTGGCTTTGAAAAGTGCAATTGATCTGGTTAAAAGTAGGGGTATTGTCAGCTGTTGTTTTCTCTCTGACTGTAAGTTCCTGATTGAAGATATTGCATCCCCCTCCCCTCCGATTAACTCTGATTGGAGAGCTTTCATGGAAGTTATGAGTATCTGGGAAGTTCTAAGAAAGGATTTGGAATTTTCTTGTGTTCATATTGCACGAGAGCAAAATCAGATTGCTGATGGCTTATCTAAATTGAGTAGGATTCAAGGCTGGGATGTTTCTAGGTGTACATTCCCTTTATTTAATAGGATATAGCCTTACTTGATGTTTTTGTTTAGTACAGAAAGTTTTTCAGATATACCAGTGGATGTATGAACTATGTAAGCTCTCTTCTGTTTAATGAAATCAGACCTACGGGTCATTTGAGACAAAAAAAAAAAAAAATGTATCGTACACAGAATTAATGTTACAGCAGATTTTATATTAGAAGAAAATGGCCATGTAAAATTGAGTTGCTGTAAGCCGTCGGATTTTAATTGTGCACGAGCTTTGACAAGATCCAATGGTCTCTAAGTACTCGTGATACGTAATGTGAGAACTCAAAAGCTCCTACTAGTGGATTAACAATACCCGGGTAGGGTATACCCGATCATACCCGTCTGTACCCGCCGCCCGGGTATGGGTCGGGTACTCGGGTACGCGGGTACGGGCAAAAATCAGACCGGACCCATTTTTTTGGACCAATACCCGACCATACCCTACCCGAGTTTACCCGTACCCGACTATACCTGTACCCTAGTACCCGAGTATCCGTACCCGATACCCGACTACTGTTCATCTGAATTTAAAATTCAAAAATTCTGTCCCCCCAATGCCATGATTTAATTTTTGTTTTTTTGTTTCTGTTTTTTTATTTCTTTTTTTAATTTCTGTTTTTTAGATTTATTTTTGTAAATGTTAGATTTATTTTGAATAGGTTAGATTTAATTTCTGTTTTTTAGATTTATTTTTGTAAATGTTAGATTTATTTTGAATAGGTTAGATTTATTTTTAAAAATGTTAGAATTATTTTGAATATGTTAGATTTATTTTTAAAAATGTTAGAATTATTTTGAATAGGTTAGATTTATTTTTGAAAATGTTAGATTTATTTTGAATATGTTAGATTTAATTTCTGTTATTTTGTTTCTGTTTTTTTATTTCTTTTTTTTTTTAACCAGAAAAAAAACAGCAAAAAAAAAAAAAATACCCATACCCATCCTACCCGTACCCGTACCCGCCTTACCCGTTAAGGGTACACGGGTACGGGTATAGGACAGGTAGGGTATGGTTTTTGAAAAATATATCCGCCATACCCGTACCTGTATACCCTTGTACCCGTCCTACCCGTATCCGAGATATACCCGTACCCGTCCCGAGTATACCCGAGGTACCCATACCAGCCCGACTATTAATACCCTAGCTCCTACCGACTAGGTACAACTAATTAATTCCTCCGAGTACATTATATTATCAGTACACAATTTAGAAATTACATAACTATTTAAACTTTTGAGTCACAATGTACAACAAAATTAAAATAACAATATTTTTTTAAGAAAATTATATTCTGATAATATGTGTGTTGGTAATAAAATTGAAAGAAAGAGTTCATGTGCATATCAACACTGTTCCCTGAATGTGACTTATTGTTACATTCTGGTGTATTTAAATGTATCAAGGAATAGCTCGGAATAGCAGCTATTTTCGGGTTCGGAATAACTGATAATCCAATATTTCATAGGAATAACAGAATAGCAGCTAATCCGAGTTATTCCTTTGTTGAAAATAGCGTTTTTTTTTTTTTCATTCAAACGTGCTGTGTTGAGAATAACTTGCCAAAAATAGTAATTATTTCTGAGTTAGCGTTGTTCCTGTGTCATCCAAACGTACCCCTTCTACTAGCATTAGTATTGGAGAAGCTATATACTATAATAATTGACAAAAAATATTATATATATTTGCTTATCAATGCTTTTGTTTTGCTCTTGTGATCATTATTGGTTTCTTGTTAAGATTATTTTAGTTATGGTAGAGTTTTAGTCGGCACTGTATTAATTAAGGTGTTCATTGGCTTGGTAGAATTTTTTTTTGTTATAGTTATACTGAAATAGATTGAATTTAACAGAATTATATATCCCCTGATAGATATTTTTAATTGCATGACATATATAATTTTGGACAATAAAATTTGTGGTATGCAAGCAAGGTTTTACTTCTTGTATAAATAAAATTTCCATAAATATGTATTATGTTCACACTTAATTGTATTTTTATATCAACTTTGTGCATAATACTTTGTTTTGTTTCATTTTTATGATTTAAATTTAATTCCATATGGCCTTTAGTCTGATTTTGTATACTTGCACTGCATTGTAATATATAAGTGGACTATTATTACTTATAAGTGAATCTACTGTTAAGTCTTAAGAAAAATTAATTTTTTCAATATTTTTTAAATGATTAACTATTTTCTATTTTTTAGCATTTATAAGTATTTCTTTTAAGAGAATCCGAGTTTCCGGTTCAAACTCAATTGATTCTAACAATTTGTTTGAATCAGATTCGACAGGTAAACAACGTAATTTCCTTTTCATTTTAGTAATAAAAAATAATGACCTCGACTAAAAAGCCAATGATTCATGGATACAACATGTTTATATATGCTTAGATGAAAAACATAAATGATATGATTAAATGAAAACCTTGTGCTGACTTATTTATAAACCTCTGAAAGCGAATGATTAATTGTATGAAACCATCTAATTGAAAATATATGCTCTTGTTTTCTTAAGTATTAGTTGTCAAAACTTTTATAAATAGGTATATATTATATGACACGAGAGATGTACACGTGTATGTATTGATCAAGTAAGATATGTGAGATAACTAACACAGTGCAAATGGAGTTTTCAATCAAATGGAGGTATTACTCCTATTTTTTTTATTCATAGTATTACACAATAATGAATTAAATTAATTTGTGGCATCAATTATGAAATATGTTGAAAAATAGCAAGGATGGAAGGAATAATTACGGGCTACTGGCTGGTAGGAAACATAATGATCTGAGAAAAAATTATGAAAAAACACGGGACGGATGTGTTGCTTTTATATAATTTCAAAAATCATGTAATTTAAAAAAACTCAAGAGAAGCCACTAACCTTAAATAAAAATAAATAAATAAAAACTCAAGAGGCAGTTGTTTGCAGTATTTCCTCCTTTGTGTTCCTTTTTTCTCAAGCATTCATGCTAATCCAGCCAGTTTCCTTTTGTGTTACTTTTCTCTGGTTGTGTTTCTCTTCTTTTTTCAAAGAATGCTAGTCTAATGTTGGCAATGAAATTTTTGTTCAAACAGTTCATGTCTATATCTACATTGCCCCCTGAAGTTCTTCCCCTTTGTAAGACCCAGTATATTCTCACCATTCTTCAACTGGCCTTTTATAGGAAAAATGAAGTACTGGTATCGCTTTTAAGCTAAATCCATGGCTGTAGTGATAAGGAAAATTCATACTGGGGTAAAAGAAAAAAAAATAAGATATCGAATTGTAGCTAACGGGGTTTGCTCACCCTGACCTGTCATTAACAACAAGCTTTGATATTGGAGAAGCTGTACAGTAGGTTGATAGTGTGCAAATTTAGGAGCAAAGTGGCAGTGGAAGGGACCAAAAATTCACATTAGTAACATAGAAGGTGCAAAGTTGTACATAAGCAGAGCAGATGTGTTGCTCTTATATAATTTCATAAACCAAGTTATTTCAAAAAGCCGAAGACGTGGTTGCTCGCAACATAACTGAAGAGTCGATGTTTTGCTTCATCGGATTGTTTATAATATCAATTTAATTTGTCTTAATTTACTGTTTTGATTTGTTTCGCAATATCAGTAATGAGGTAATTATGAACAACAATCCCCTGGTAAGAGTGGCATTGCAAAGTCTTTAATTAGTGTTCCTTAAGTAGTTATTGTTTGTTTGCTATTTTGTTGTCTCATCCAATCACACGGTGATTATGCATATTGTCTGCATTTCTTAGTTTTGGTAATGTTGGATAGAAAATTTTAATTCTTAACAAAACAAGGGGTAGACATGTAAAATTTTGTGGAACGTTAATTATAAATTAGAAAAGTAAATTGATAACGTGGGATACTAATCCAATTTTTAACAAAACAAGGGGTTTACAAGTAAATTTTTTGTCAAACAGTAATAATAAATTAGGAAAGTAAATTGATAACGTTGGATTTTAATCCAATTTTTCACAAAATGAGGGGCAGACATGTATTTTTCTTTTTTGTGGAATGTTAATTATAAATTAGGAAAGTAAATTGATAATGTAGGATTATTAATCAAATTTTTAACAAAACGGGAATGTAAAATTTTTCTGGAACATTAATTAAAATTAGGAAAGTAAATTGATAACGTGGGATACTAATCAAATTTTTAACAAAACAAGGGTTCGACAAGTAAAACTTTTGTGAAATGTTAATTATTAATTAGGAAAGTAAATTGATGACATGCGATATTAATCAAATTTTTAACAAAATGAGGGGTAGATATGCAAAATTTTGTGGAGCGTTAATTATAATTTAGGAAAGTAAAATGGATAATATGGGATATTAATGAGTGATGATATTAAAACAACAAAAAGTTTTATTAACACAACACAATCAAAATATATTATGAAATAGACATTTTTACCTTTCAATAAGTATTTTCATTAATTAAAAACTGATTGTCTCTCTATTACCACCTAACTTTTTTCTTTAAAAGTTATATTTTATAAAGTAAGTTATTTTGTTTAAAATCTATATCTCTGTCATATGTTATTATATGATTTATTTCCTTAGAAGTCAAACTAGCATAATAAATATTCTATATTCATTTTTCATTAATTGAATCTTTATGATTTTTTTGAAAAAACTACAACAGTGAATGGTTGTATTATATTATTAAAATCTATCATTTTGTACATATTGATTTTTTTATAACTTCACAATTTTTTAATGATCCACTATAAAAAAAAATTATTTTGTCACTTAACGTTTTATCCATTCTTCGTGCAAATATAAATTAATTACAAAACATCAATAAACAATTTTAATCAAATTAGACTATATATAATAAATATCAAAATTAAGAAAAAAATTATAAAGTTTAAAAATTAAAGCAAATTTAAAGCGAAATAGATAATATGATCTAGTAGCTGTCTTTCTTTTCGTAGATAAAAAGTATCAAAATTAAAGCGAGTTTATTATAATACAAAAAAAATACATACCTTGAATTAATATGGTTTGAATGAAAATTAATGGACGGCTCAGTGCTTAAAAATTCAATTGAATTGATAGCTTTCTTGTAAAATTTGTAGTTATATATATATTTTTTTATGAGAAAACATGAAGCAAAAAAAAGATTACCTCAATAAAAAATAAATTTAGAAAGGAAAACATTATTTAACAAATATGGAAATCAAATAATTTGATAAATGATCGCTACATTAATTATATTATAGAAAAAATATGGTAATCAGCAAAACATTTAAAGAAGGTTAAAATTGTTCATACATTAAATTTTATTAAAAATGTTGTGTTAATATAAATGTGTGTGGTGTCAATATGCCTACCCAATATTAATCAAATTTTAACAAAATGAGGGGATGATAAGTAAACCGTTTATGGAATGTTAATTATAAATTAGGAAAATAAATTGATAACATTGGATATTAATCAAATTTGTAACAAAACAAAGGGTAGACATGTAAAATTTTTGTGGAACGTTAATTATAAATTAAGAAAGTATATTGATAATGTGGGAAATTAATCCCATTTTTAACAAAACGAGGGGTGGACATGTAAATTTTTGTGGAGCGTTAATTATAAATTAGGAAAGTAAATTGAACTTCAAACAAACTTGACCGTGAGGAATCTATTTTCAGGATTGGGAGATTAAACAGAGTGGTAAATAAGGAAAGCCAGAAAATAAGTCTGTTGCCAGAGCTATTATAAATAGCACACAATATCGGAAGAACTAGGTTTCTCTTTTCTCCTCCCTTCACCATACTACCACAGTTTCTATTTCTTGGAAGTGAGGTTTGCTTCCGTCTCTACCTTTTGCATCAATTTTTCAAATTTTCAGAAACTTTATATCAGGCATTTGATAATTAAATTATGATCTCTGTCGAATCTGCAGTGAAAAGGATAGTTTTTGACACCGTTTGAAGTAGAATTTTTGTAGCTCGCATAGAAAATTGTGTTTGTTTAGGAAAACCAAGGAACTTATTCTTGGTTCAGTATATAAAAGAGTAATAAAAACAAAATTACAAGCTACTGATTCTTGTTTTGATAATTTTTATAGATTTCAACATTTTTTTTCCCCATTCCCATTTAATTTGAGCATTCAAACTGTGATAGAGAACTTGATCAATGGAGGACCTATACAAAGATGACCTGAACTCTTGGCTGAGACACACCCGTTTCTCTAAGACGGTTTATCACCAGCCCAACCCTCTGCGTATACCCATCATCCCTTTAACCAAACTCAAACTTGGATCCTCTAACCCTAGATCGAACCGGGCATGTATCTCTGTCCCCGTCACCTGGGAAAACACCTCCAAGATAACTCAGACAACTACATTGTCAAGTTTGAAGTTGAACTTGACAAAGAAAAATAACCTGGCATTCATTAATGGGGTTATATCTAACATGTTTAAAGAGGTGGTGAAAAATACCGTCAGGAGTCAATTCATGGGCCCACAACACGGAGAAAGAACAGTGAAGTCATCCTCGAATCAAAAGAAGAAGAGTCGCTGGATGAAGTACCTTGACCGTGAAGTGTGCCAGGTGGGTGTACTGGACAAATCCAGTGAAGTCAGAGATGATCCAGTAGAAGAGGAAGCCGAGCAGTGTCTGTTGCCCAATTTTTAAACAGCAATATGCGGGGCCGCCAGAGTTTGGCCTTGGAGATTGAACCTGGAAGTTTTTCACAGAGAACTAGTTATTATAAGCTGTCGGAGTATGCAGTATGTGCGGAAGTCATTTTTTATCTTTTAAACAAACTTTGATTTTGAACATGCATGAATGTAGTTTTGATAATGATCTTCCATATTGTCTCACTTTTCTATGTTGAGTTTAGATATTCTGTTTCATTCAATGAGTAAATTGAATCTGAAGCAATTTTTGTGTGTTTATATGAAATATTGTTTCGCTTTTGTCAGAGAGCATTTTTTTTTTGTATGGGATTTCTAACCATCTAAGGTCGGTAGACATACAGACATCAATCGAATCCAATACCCGTTGCCGCACGAAATGGTATATTTGGGGGGGGTGGGGGGTGTGGATTTTACAATTTCATTCTGTTCTATTATTTATTTTTGCAAGAAAAATCCTTATTGATGATATATAAGAGGTTAATGGACACTGAATAAACTACATAATTAAAAAGGCTAAGTTAATTACTTGGTAGATTGGCATTGTCGAGCCCTGTAGAACACCTTTGTTCCAGGCATTTATCGACATTTTCAATATCTGCACAATCAGATCGAATTAATTGATGAGGAAGAAAGAGCAAATCAGATCGAAAAAGTTACCAGTATTTTCATATTTTAGGCCATGTAATGACAGACTAGAGGTTCTTTTTAGTCTTATTCTGAAATTATCAGTTAAGCTAAACTTTATTTCCCTTTTCTAAGACAAAAATCTTACTTTAGTAGGTTTTGTATAAGTAAACAAGAAATTGCAGAAATTTTACCTCCTTTAGCTCACTTGGATTTTAATTCAACAATTTCAAGAAATCTGGAACAATGTTAATGTCGTTCTTCTTTAATTTCTGATGATATTTTCCATCTATTGCAATAACTTCAAGTTGCCAAACGTCATCGTGGGGCATTGAGGGATAATGCTTCTCGTACACTACAAAAGGTTGCACAGTTAATAGAATTGTGGATTCTCCGGTAAAATGTTATCTATTTCAGATTATACAATTCTTTTCTTAAAAAAAATACCCCCAAAAAAAGAGAAGTACTTATTGTTAAGTTTACTTACATTCACCTTGGTGATCCTTGACTACAAATTTCTCAGACACCCCCTCCTGAAACTTTATAATAGTTCCATGGCGCTATGAATCAATACACACACAAAGGCGAAATTTCCCGCTTCTCAACCGTCTTGAATTGTCAGTGAAATGCATATCCCCAATAGTACCAACTCCTTGGTTCAAATTTACCTCAGTGTTACCAACAAGTAATGGTCCCTTGCTATCTCTTGGTTTAACAATTTTTCTACTGAATTTGTCACTATCCAAACCTTCTAGCTCTAAAATCCCCATCAAGCACCACAATTTTCACTTTTATGGGCGAGCCCCTCATTTGTGCAAATTTTGCCCATATTAATGTCTATGAGTTGGATTTCTGTGCACATTTGTCATTATCAGTGATGTTATTGCCTGTGTATATTGTTTACGGAACTTGATTTGCAAGGACGAGTTTGTGTGTCAGCAAGTCTCTGCTCCAATGGCTGGGATATAAAAAGAAAAATGTGCCGTTAGCATTTGCCTAAAATAAAAGTTTTTTTCAAAAATTCAAAATTCAAGAAGATCAAATTGGTGAGCTAAACTGAGTACTTACTGTGGGTACCGCTTCTTCTATGTAGTATTGATGATTTCTGTACGTAAAGTTTAACTCTTATATTGATATAAATTCTACATAAATCACTACTACAGAAACTTCTATCGGGTAAAAGCTGGATCTGGTAACAGATTTCTTACCGCTAGAGATCAACACGATAAAAGAAACACAAATACTTCTAGCAGTTCCATACTGATAGGAGAATATTAAATCCTGTTGAAACTTTGATTTGAAAACTCAAAATTTTCAATTCAATTGCTTAAAATCTTCATTTGTAATATTTACAAACTTGAGGGCTGAAATGTCAATCTCATATCTAATCAATTCAAATTCCGTTTCTTTTCTTCAAACGGTTATTAAAATTCCATTAAGCAAAAGGCGCTATTGAAGATGATTTTTTGATATCTTAAAATCTTTATCTTATTTATAAATAAAGAAACATCCTGTTTGTTTTATATCGGAAAAAATTCATTCCATTTGTTCACACCCTTTCTCCTATGTTAATATTCATAAAATAAAACCACTCTTTGATTTATTTTCCCCACAAAATAAACCTCTTTGATTTATTCTTCTTTTTGACTTTTTATCAATCAAATTAAATTACATCTGATCAACGGTTGTTTATTAAGAAGTTATCATTAGTTGTTTCCATAGCGTGTCTAAAGAGCAACAATCTCGGGTTATCTTGATTGTGATTTTATTTTGTACGATAAAATGGAATACGCTTAAGGACAGTGATTCGTACAATCAAGTATTATCCTTTCAACTTGATTTATTTTATTTTGATTAATTTATTTAACTATATATCTGAATATTCTGAAAATTTATCTCAACAAATCCTCCATCAGTTGTACGTTATATGCCGATATAGGGAATTTTTTTTTTTTTTCGAAATTTCATTCATAAAATTAGCCAGCCCCCCAATTTTCTGGCCAAATTAATCATAAACAAGCATATATAGATACATAAAACAATATAGACCAACATGCATCTTCATAAAATCAAATTTTACTGTTCGTAAAACATACACATCTTCATAAACAAAAAACATGCCTAAGGACTATATACTTGCAGCTAGCTGCAACGATCCCTTTAATTTCTCCTTCAGCCTCATGCTGCGGCGTGGCCAAATAGCAGCCTCTTTTCTCTTCTGGAGCCTAGGGCTGCATCGTGGCGTGTCAGTCGCCGACAGCTTGTTTCTCTTTCTCTTCTTGGGACGGTGTTTGGGTGCTACTTGACTATTAGAGGATTTACAGAGAGACAAATATGGCAAAAATCTATGTCATTTGTCAGCAGCAATAAATCCTGGAGGGATTTCCAAATCAAGAGATAGCACTGGTACATCCTTCACCTCAACTTTAACGTTAAAGCTAGGTCTTCACCTCTAACTTTAACATTGAAAGTTGGAACGGTCTGTTTAGATGCCATTAAGCCAAACTATAACAAAAAAATGAGTAAAAGACTTAAATGAGTATAAATAAGTCTAAACATAAAACGAGTAAAAACATAATCTTGAAATGCATGTGTACATGTAGAAACAGCAGGCTAAATTTCAACAATAAACAGTACATTTCTCTTCTATTTCACTAACCTAAATCCTAAATTCTACATCTAAAACCCAGGATTTGATCAGTATATAACGGAAGTTAACTTTTATGCATCTCTTTCCCTCTATGTGCGGGTTGTTCTTGAACGCAAACTTAAAGACAAAGGTAATATTGAAATATCTAGAACGTAACTCCAGAGTCCAAACAAAATCACCAATTGCATAGAGTTAATATGAAACTAGACACATTTATTTATAGACAAAATCACCAATTGCATTTATGACATTGTTCCTGCCCTCTTCATGAAAGATAAAAAACATCTTTTTTTTCTTTTTTTTTCTTCCAACTGGTTGGTTATGACGGATAAAAACGCATCCCTAGCTAATTCTCATATTTACCTGAAGTTAATTTTTTTTTTTTTAAAAAAAAAAATCAATGCCTTTATTGCAAAATATTCGATCTGTTGGTAGGGTACAAGCATTTATGGGTTGAGTCAAAACATGAAATCCAATTTGTTACCTAAAGTTTATTGTAAAGAAAATATCTAAATTCTTTGACAATGAATACTCAAACTGAGGAGGAATTCCAAGCATTGGTAAAAATGCATTGTCCCCTCACAATTTACTTTCATCTTCTTTCTTTTTCCTTCAATGACCTGCTCATTTTTTTCTTCCTCAAAGAAAAATTATATCCCAACCCATAATATAGACAGATATAATTGAATGATCTCCTTAGAAGAAGAGAAAAAAAGGACAAGTTGCAAGGGAAGAATGCATAGATATAAATGCTTGGAATTTATCTTCAGTTAAAGTATGGAGACCTCAATGTCAAAGAAGTTAGAATATTATTTTTATTTCACTTCAATCATGATTTTGTTATTAATTATGTAAGGACGTGACAAATGGTAACAATAAAAACACACTTTAGATATTTGCAACGTTTAATCGTGATTTTGTTACAAACCATATGAGGTTCATATTGCTTGTACAAATGATGCTATATAAACTATATAAACCTCATTCAATATTTAACTTTTTTTCGTAGCATCGCATTTTAAATTTGCAAGAGATCGTGATGATATAAATAAATAAATAAATTTCACATTGAAATAATTTAACAATTAGTAAGAATGTTGTCAGAAAATATAGAAAAATATATATTTCTGAATTACTCTAGAACGATAGAAATTTTATTTCTAGATCTAACTCTTTAAGTATGGCGATTATTTTCATTGATATTTGACTAACACGTACTTGTAATTCTAATAATATTGTTAGTCTAAATAGGGTACTAAATTTCTAAGAGACCTACTAACAATTTACAACATCCATTGTAGGAAGAAAGGTGCAACCATAATAGAGATTACTTGTTGTGCATTATTTTAAGTCACAAAAATACATTATGAAGCAATTTAGAAGAGGTGAATCCAAAATCAGTTAGGATCAAATGAAATTGGTGACTATATATGTAAAACAGTGAAAAAAATCATAATGTATTTCTATAAACAAAATCATAATACTATAGAGCAAATTAGAGCAATGAAATAAGTATAGGAGAAATACACATCAAAATTAAGGGATACAATTACCTCATAAGGGATTTAGAACAAACAATCGGAACTATGGATGTAGATGCTTTCTTTTTAATCTGGTTGATATAACTTTGATTGAATTGTAAATTTTTTCCACAAAGGGCATCCTTTTATAGGCCCCAATACCACCACCCTCCTCCCCTTTCAAGTAATTAAGCACTAAATCTTCAAAAGATTTGTTCAAACACTGATTCAATGCACATCCATTAAACCCATCAAATTAATATTAATGTGCATTGTACTTCATGAAAAAGATATTATATATTGAATTAGGGGTGGCAACAAGCTGTTAAAGAGGGAGCTAGGTCACACTCATACTCGGCTTGTTAGTGTATCAAGCTGAGCGAGCGAGTTTAGATTTTAGGTCCCGAGCTAAAACTATTGCTCAAGACCGACTCATGGCTTGTCTGAGCGAGCCGAGCTAGCTCGTTATTAGCTTGACAGATTTATAATTTTGTATATTTTCTTTCCAGCTATATCTTAAATTTTCATAACACATCTTATCAATTATTGCTAAAACAAAATAATATTTATATGACTAATTACTAAGAAATGTTCTTAATTCAATCGTAATTAAGCAAATCAACTATTATAAATTAAGTTTACAGCTAAATTCATACATACAAATATATCAAAATCCTAAATTCATACGAATATATTCACAGAATAAATTCATGCATATCAAATCAAACAAATTCATACAAATTAACTTAATTGCTTATAATTAATTCGCACATGTTCCATATAAAATTACCAATAAACTTAAACACAGTCCAAAGTGCAATTGCTATAACACTGGCTATAATATCCATAGACCATAATATCTCCAATATGAAGTGAACAGATCCGATTAAACTATTAAACTATGTATATTAAATAACTCGTTAACAACCGAATTGGCTCGTACCGAGCTGGGCCAAACTCAAACTCATTAATTCTGGCTCGAGTATGTAACGAGCGAGCTAATTTTAACTTGATCCACTAACGAACGAGTTGTTACCGATCGAGTCACAAGCAAATACCAAGCGGGCCACGAGCCATGAGCTTTTTTGCCAGTCCTATATTGAATGTTTTAAATATTTTTAGTTTACTCCGAAGATTAGTTTCTTTTAATACTAGAACATTTCTTAATAAATGGTTACTAGTTATATTGAGGAAAAATAAGAGTCATGCTCTCATTTCATTGATAATAAGATGTTACAAGGGTTTTGTAACAAAGTAAAGAAAATACAATGTAACTCATGATGGTGAGTTAAGAAAGGAAGAAAATCTAGAAAATAAAAGAAGCCAAAAAAAGGAACAGAAAAAATGAAAAGCAGCTGAAATAGAAACAGAAGGGTAAAATGGTAAAAAACGGAAGATGTAAAATAGAGAAAAACTGTTGCATCCCCTTCATGCATTGTGACAGCGCAGCTATGAGTTGTTTCTTATCTGTGAGTATTGATACTGCACCATTACTTGTTCCATTTGCTCCTCTACTGTTGTCGCTGATTCTCTGAAAATTCTGGCACACCGCTCCCTCCAAATTATGAACTGCGCTATAAGGAATATAGACCTCTCCTTGTCTGAATATCTCGTGCTGATCAGTGCCTTAACCGATGGCTGTCTCATGTTAAATATACTAGTTATATTGACAAAGACAAATTGTGCTAGTGTTTTCTTTAGAAAAATTTATGCAGGAAAGAATCTCGAATCGCAAATCATTAGAAAAAATCAGATGGCCAGCGTTTTCTTATAACCAGAGGCCATGTACGATTGGAATACGCCTAAACTACACTTGATCTTCTGTGTTATGTCGGAAGCAGAATACAATACAGCCAACTGAAGCTGTCCCTTTATATATAGCTTCGCAAATCGCAACCCCTCCATTTCACTTTTGGCAACAACATGCATCTGTCCACGGAGTTTCCCTATCTTTGATGAACTGGAAGAGGAACAACATGCTTTAATATTTGACAAGCTATACAGGAGTCCATGTCTCCTCAGGTACCTGGGGTACAATTTCAAAAAATGAACGGTTCAGATTAATTCCATTCATATTCAACTCAATCCGATCCCTATTATGACAGTAGGGCCGTAGGGGGTATGCTTTGAGATTTGTGCCAAGCTAAAAGAACAGTCCGGATTTTCTGCTTGCACCTCAGATACCTGGGGTGATACGGATTTAGTAAACATAAGGAGGTTCATTGCATGAGTCGGCACGGTAGAACAGTCCAAAAGTTTTACATAATCAAGAGCGGAAATGTTGCTTTTATATAACTGAAGAGCAAATGATTTACTTCATCCGATTGCATGTAATATCAATTTAAATTAAATTCTTAATGTACCGTTTTGATTCGTTTAAAAATGTCAGTAACGAGGTAATTATGAACACCAACCCATGGTAAGAGAGGCAATGCAAAGTCTTTAATTAGTGTTCCATTGTTATTAATTGTCTCATCCAATCACATGATGGTAATTGTGCATATTGCCTGCATTTTTTTAGTTTTAGTAACGTGGGATACTAATTAATCCAATTTTTAACAAAACAAGTGGTGGACAAGTAAACTTTTTGTCGAATGTTAATTATAAATTAGGAAAGTTAATTCATAACGTGGGAATTTAATCCAATTTTTAACAAAATGAGGGGTAGACATGTAAATTTTTTTGTGGAATATTAATTATAAATTAGGAAAGTAAATTGATAGCGTGGGATATTAATCAAATTTTTAACAAAACGAGGAGTAGAAATGTTAAAAAATTGCGTAACATTAATTATAAATTAATTAGGAAAGTATATTGATAACCTGGAATCTTCTTTTCTTTTTTTTTTCTTTTTTGCAAGCAACTTGTAGATTCTTGGTTCACTTTAAAAGAGTAATAAAAAATAATACAAGCTGCTGATTCTTATTTTGATAAATATGTAGATTACAATTTGGTGGGGGAGCTGTTCAATTTGAATTTGAATATTATTTTCAACTCCTTTTTTCCCCATTCCCATTTAATTTAAGCATTTAAAATGTGACAGAGAACTTGATCAATGGAGGACTTATACAAAGATGACCCAAACTCTTGGCTGAGACGCACCCGTTTCTCTGAGACAGTTTATCACCAGCCCAACCCTTCACATATACCCATCATCGCTTTGACCAAACTCAAACATGGATCCTCTAACCCTAGCTTGAACCAGGCATCGATCTATCTCCGCGCCCGTCACCCGGGAAAACACTTCCAAGTTTAACTCAGACAACTACCCTGCCAAGTTTGAAGTCGAACTTGACAAAGAAAAAGAACCTGGCATTCATTAATAGGGCTATATTTGGCATGTTTAAAGAGGGGAAAAAATACTGTCAGGAGCCAATTCATGGGCCCACTAAACGGAGAAAGAACAGTGAAGTCATCCTCGAGTCAAAAGAAGAAGAGCCGCTGGATGAAGTACTTTGACCGTGGTGAGCGCCGGGTTGGTGTGCTGGACAAATCCAGTGAAGTAAGAGCTGATCTGGTAGAAGAGGATGGCGAGCAGGGTCTGTTGCCAAATTTTTAAAGAGCAACATGCAATTCCACCAGAGTTTGGCCTTGAAGATTGAACCCGGAATTTTTTCACAGAGAATTTGTTATTATAAGCTGACGGAGTATGCAGTATGTGCAGAAGTCTATTTTTATCTGTTAAAGAAACTTTGATTTTGAACATACATGAATGTAGTTTCGATAATGATCTTCTGTATTGTGTCGCTTATCTATGATGATATTGGATATTCTGTTTCTTTCAATGAGTTAATTGAATCTGAAGCAATTTTTGTTGTGATGATATGAAATATTGTTTCCCTTTTGCCAGAGCTGAAGCATTTTTTTTGTATCAGATTTCTAACCATCTAAGGTCGGTCAACAGACAGACATCAATCGGGTCCATTACCCGTTGCCACAAAACCATCGCGAAATGGTTTATGGGAGGTAACGTTGTACGTAGCAGTACTGATAGATTTGGTTCTCAAATTTTATTAGTAAATGAATTATGAGGAAAGAATTGTGGTTGATTACACAATGACGTTTAAGATAGAGATGATGCATTAGAATACCGGTAATTTGGAATGCATTATTAGTGGATTAATTGGACGCTCTGATTCTACTCTAATTAAACAACAAAAAATACCATTATTAATGAAGTAAATATGGACCTGATCCATATTTGTTTCTCAAAAATAAAGTGAAGAAAGAAATTTTCTATTCTATTTTTTTTTTTTCTATTTGGACATGGGAATATGGAAACAAAAATGCAAAGAAGATAAATCACCTAAATCCTTCGTTCTACATGTTGAGTTAATTATTTACATCCCCCCCCAAAAAAATGCATCACATAATTAAGCTATATAACCATAGCCCCAAAAATTATCATTAGGCAATGATTCAACGGGATATTGACTTGAGGAAGGGTATATAATTGGGCTTGCTCCTGCCTCTGACTCTGCACCATTCCCATATGTTCCTCCTGTTTGTGTCCTATGAGGCCAGCCTGAGAAAACAGACAAACAACCACTCCAATTAGTTATGTGATTTCAGAAATATATCATTGTTGTAAAGAAATTATAAATTCGTTCTGTTCTATTGTTTTGTTTGTAAAAAAAAATCATTATTGATGTCATACATATAAGAGGCTAATTAACAAGAGATTGAGTCATACTGAATAAACTAGATAATTAAAAAGGCTAAGTTAATTACTTGGTAAATCGGCATTGCTCTTCAAATTGGCATTGTCGAGCCCGGTAGGGCACGTTTGCGCATGCTTTACAACTTTGTTCCATGAATTTTCCGACATTTTCAATATCTGCACAATCAGAATTAATTAAATAAAAGTTTACCTACCTTTTCCAATATTAGGCTGTGTAATGACAAGCTAAAAGTATTTTCTTTAAGTTGTTTCATTCTCAATTAAATTACCATTTTTTTTTATTATAACTTAAATTACCAGTTAAGCAACACTATTTATTTCTTTATTAAAACGAGAAGTATGGGAGAAATTGCAGAAATTTTACCTCCTTTAGCTCACTTGAATTTTCATTCAACAACTTCAAGAAATCTTGAACAAAGTTAATACCATTCTCCTTCAATCTCTGATGATATATTCCATCTTTCGCAATAATGTCAAGTCGCCAAATGTCATCGTTGGGCATTGGTGGATAATGTTTCTTAGAAACTGCAAAATGTTGCACAGTTAATAGAATTGTGGATTCTACATTTCACCAGTAAAATGTCATCTAATTCAGATTATACAATGTTTTTCTTAAATAAAAGAGAGAGAAAGAGAGGACTTCTGGTTAAGTTTACTTACATTCACCTCGGTGATCCTTCACTACAAATTTCTCTGACAACCCCTCCTGAAATGTTATAATAGTCCCACAGTGCTTTGAATCAATACGCGCACCAAGGCGAAATTTTCTGCTTCTCAGCCAACTTGAATTGTCAGTGAAATATATATCCCCAATAGTACCAACTCCTTGGTTCAAATTTACCTCAGTTTTACCAACAAGCAATGGTCTCTTGCCATCTCTTGGTTTAACAATTTTACTACTAAATTTATCACTATCCAAACCTTCTAGCTCTAAATCCCCATCAATCACCACAATTTTCACTTTTATGGGGGAGCCCTCCTCATTTGTACAAATTTTGCCTGTATTAATGTCTACGAGTTGGATTTTTATGCGCATTTTGTCAGTAGCAGTGACGTTACTATTGGTGTATATTGTTTTCGGAACTTGATTTGCAAAGACAAGTTTGTGTGTTGGCAAGTCCCTGCTCTCCAATGGCTGGGATCTAAAAGGAAAAATGTGTTGTTAGAATTTGCCTAAAATAAAAGCTTTTTCAGAAATCCAAAATTCAAAAAGATCAAAATTGTTGAACTTGAAACTGAGTACTTACTGCAGTGTTGGTACCGCTTCTTCTATGTAGTATTGGCGATTTCTGCATGTAAAGTTAACTCATAGATTAATATAAATTCTACATAAATTCAAAATCAAGTTAATGAGTTCATATTTCTTTCTTTTAGAGAAAAAAAAAATACATTTACAATTGAGCTTTGTTTTGAGTCAAAATAGCTAGAAAGAGAGGTATATAAAACAAAACCCCTACCCGTAAAGTGGATTTGAACCGCAAACAAGTAGCTGCACCTCCTCATGAACCTAAATAATTTCAGATTAAAATACCAAAATTAAGCACATAAATCAACTGTCTTTTCCAATTGAGCAATGTAATAAGAAAGGAAGCTCACCACTCTCCGGATGATTGGCTCCATAGATAAGCAAATGTGTCGTATGGTCTCAGCCAACATCGCACCTCTAATCACACTGCCATCGATATAATAAAAAGGAAACTCAGGAGCTTGAACTAATAAGCATTGTATTAATAATGTTAGTAATAATACATAGAAATTGGTAGAATCAAAGAGAGGAGCTAGAACTCACGAAAAGAAGGAAGGCGCCGTTCGCATCCGGCTCAACTGAGGCTGATTTTGGTCGACATCCAATCCAAGCTCCTCCCGCGGTCGCTTCCGACCATTTTCCATTGCTGAAATCACTTGCACCCGGCTTGACTGAGACTGATTTTTGTCAGTATCCTGTTCAAGCACTCCCCACGGTTGCTTCCTACTATTTTCCATTGATTAAATCACTCCAACTTGTTTAAAATGTCTTGAAATTTATCAAGAGAGAAAACAAGCAAATGGGGAGGTAGGAGTTGGGGTGGGGAAAAGGTAAAGTCTGAGTTTAAATTTTCAACTTGGAATTGATTTGAATTTATAGCTGTTGGAGATGGTGACAAGAGAACATTCATAGAAAGAGCTTGGAATCTTAATGGAAATACTTTCACAGGTAGTTGATTTCTGCAAGTTATCTTAGTTGAGGAAACATCTTGGATTTTTCATCAATTTACAGGTCAAACGGCGACTTCACACAAAGGTCAACTTCTGATCTATCCATCTCAAATTTAAACAATTATTCCTAATATAATATAGATATGTCGGCATGTCGTTGAAAAATAAATATTTCATCCTGTTCATTAGTACACATCACTGCATTCTTTTTCTTCCGCTATTTGTAAGGAGCCGCAAATAAAGATAACAAAAAACATTAAAGTTTCTAGCTTAAAAAAATAACAATAATAAAGTATCTACACCTGTCGCTAATTAGTTTAGTAATTTCATTTTGTTATTTTTTTATATAATTTTTCATGCTAGTGTTTGAGTCCATTGTTATACTTCGCCCATATGAATTTGTTGAATTATGTAGACAATACATTATTTATCTAATATTATGATGAAATTTCTGAATTTTTTTAATTTAATTTACAAAAATATCAATATTTTAATATGAATATTGTACTTTAGAATAATAAATTATTTCTTAATGATATTGGTATCACAATTAAATTACGATTTTTGTAACTAATTAAATTACGAACTTGCCAGTTGCCACTATCATCAATTCATCATTATAGTTTCTTTTTGGCTTGGTCTGTTGTCGGTCACGTGCCATGTTGTATGTCACACACCATGTGGCATCATATATGTGACATATATGTGGGCACTACAAAAAAGCTGGATTTTGGGACAATTGTTTATAGATGTCACCTGATACCTTCTATCGGGTTCTCAAAAAAAAAAAAAAAAAAAAAAGATGTGAGGGTTAATTATTCATAATTACACGGTTAAACCTTGACGTTGAACTTATTTAATCACTCAATATCACTCAAAAGTTCTTTTTTCAATTATTAGGAACTATCCACGAAATATGTTCCGAGTTTCCTAGAGCATTCCAATGTTGTTCATCAAAAGAAAAATAAATCACGACTTTTCTAGATAATTCCAATGTTCTTGATCAAAAGAAAAATAAATCAAAGAAAGTAAGAAACATGTAAAATTGTTAACAGCAACCATACTTTTGACTTGTTCTTTTCTCACTGAATTATACGAAATGAAATTTGAGATTTGACAGGGATGAAAATTTATTTTTGAAAAAGTGAGAACCCATAAGTATATATACGCACAAAATTAACTATGAGAATATGCGCTGAAATGTATGTTTGGTTGTACCATGAAATTAGTTGTGAAAAAATTAAATTTTTAAAAAAATATATATATTTCTATTTAAATTTTTCACCTATTTAAAATAAGAAAAGTTTTGTACAAAAATATTAGACTAAACAAAAAAAAAAAGCTGTTGTGCACGTTTGATTAAAAACTATTAATTAATGTTGCCAAAATGATCAGAAATGCTTAAAAAATATTGCAAAAAAAAAAAAAACTTTTTCGGATCCGGAGCTTTTGCTTAGTCCAACGTTGGTAAATGAACTAAAGAGAGCTCTTTATATTAACCCTTAAGAGAAAGACAACGGAAGAGAGAGAGTTACAGTAGGCATTTAAAAGATGTGAAGATTGGGAAAAAAAAAAGTTTGAGTCTAGATTTTTTAGACCAAAAAATTGTACTAAAATGTGAATGCCCGAGAATAATCCACGGAAAACTTGAGTTACATATAGAAAGGAAAAATCAATCAAGTTGCATGTAAAAAAAATTTGGAGGGAGAATTTCATTATACCCCTCAAAATTTTGAAAACTACATATTTTTCCCTCTAAGATTGTGTTTGGATCAACCAAGAATAGAGCTAATGTTGGGTTAGCTCCACTATTCTCAATTCTTGTTGATTCAAACATAAATTAGCAATTTGAATTAGCTTAAGAATAGCTCTATTCTATTAACCCATAAAAAAGGTGGGTTAGCAAGAATAGAGCTTATGGGGTTAGTGATATTAATAAAATATTTGATTCATCTCAATTAAAGTTAGTTTAAATATTAAATTAGTATTAAATATAATATAATATTAGATTAGATTAGTATTAAATAAACTATTACTTTAAAAATTAAATTCAATATAATATTATTTTAAAATGTAGATTAGTATTAAATAAATATAATATTAGATTAGATTAATATTATATAAAATGTTAGATTAAATATAATATAATATTAGTTTAAATGTTAAATGTAATATAATATTAATTTAAATATTAAATTAGTATTAAATAACTATAATATAAAATTAGATTAATATTAAATAAAATATTATATTAAATATAATATAATATTAATTTAAATATTTAATGTAATATAATATTGGTTTAAATATTAGATGTGATACGATTAGATTATTATAAAAAATATTATAAAATATAATATAATATCAGTTTAAATATTAAATATAATATAATATTACTTTAAATATTAGATTAGTATTAAATAAAATATAAAATAAAATATTACTTTAAATATTAATATTAATATTAATATAAATAACATATAAAATATAAAATATCATATTACTTTAAATATTAATATAATATAATATTAATGTAAACATTAAATGTAATATAATATTACTTTAAATTTTAGTTCATAATTCAATAAAATATTAGATTAAATATAATATATTATTAATTTAATTGTTAAATATAATATAATATTAGTTCAAATATTAGATTAGTATTAAAAAATATTAAATTAGTATTAAATAAATATAATATCATATTTAAATAGATTAGTATTAAATAAAATATTCGATTAGTATTAAAAAATATTAGTTTAAATGTAATATAATATTAGTCTAAATATTAAATGAAATAAAGTATTAGTTTAGATATTAAATGTAATATAATATCAGTTTAAATATTACATTAGGTTAATCATTATTTTATTTATTCTCTCTATCGCTATTCCAAACATACAATCCAAACGACATTTTTACTAACCCAAATAGTCCAAAGTTAGTGCTATTCTCAAACTATTCGGGTTAGCACTATTCTCAACCACTAACCCAAAAATCGCTATTCTTGCACTAATCCTTGCTCGATCCAAACATACCCTAAAATTCATAATGAAGTTAATTTTCTGGATATCGTACTCTTTATTATATCTAATATCTCATCTCGGATTTTTCTTTCCTATTTACTCCTTAAATTTAATAAATCACAATTAAATATTATCTAATTTATTTATTTTCCATCTTACCCTTGTCCTTTCTTTTTGATTTAAAAGCTAAGAGCAATGACGGTACATGAGATCAGATAGATAATACCGTATGGGAGAATTTTCACTGTTTCACTTTACCTTCTCATTTTTTATTTATTTTTTATTTTTTTCTTTGTTTTCAACTTAGACAGCACTCAGACTTCATGAGCAGCTTAGATTTCTTATTTTTTAGGACTTTACAGGGCTTAGTCTACTTACTGGTATTTTAATCCTTTTGTTTTTCCTTTTTTCCTTTTTATTTTTTTCTCTTTGAGAACACTGTTCTTGTGTACCAGTTTATCTATTAATGAAATGAGTATTTTGACACTCGTTATTTCTCAAAAAAAATAATAATAATAATGAAATTCAATCTTACAGTGTCGAAAGCCTAATGAATGGCTACTTTAAATGCCCTCAATATTACTTCTATTTTCCCGGAAAAAATGAATTTCTTCCTAATTTGTAAGGGAATTTTTTTTAGATTGATTTTGTACAAATTTCAGAGTAAACGGACGGATTGGATTTTGAATAGAAAATTTTATATATGCAACTCGATCTCAACTTTTTAAATCAAAGAGAAAAGACAAGAGTATGATGGAAATGGAAAAAAAAAAAAAATTAGATAATATTTAATTGTGAGTTATTAATTTACGAGATAAATAGAAAAGAAAAATCAAAGTTGAGGAATATGTAGGGGCTGATTCAGGACTTTCGTCAGGGGTAAGAAAATATCGAATTGGGTTTAAATAGCTTATCGGATTTAAACTCATTAACTAATTCGGTACTCAATAAAAAAAATTCTTTGACTTATACTTTCCAATACTCTACCTTGTAATTTTTGATACTTTTAACTTATAATTTTAATTACTAGTGTTCTAAATAGCTAGCTATAGCTTTTACGAACCTTAAAAGTTATGGCGCTGTAGGCAATATATAGCTAGCTATCGACACTATATAATTCAAGAAATTTATTTTGATTTTAATACTAAATTTAACCCGAATTACAAATCAAACATCCAGAGAGAAATTTTGTTTATAAACCATAATTAGAAAATAGTTTTTTATAAAACCAACATGATTTCTTTTTTTTACAAAAATCATAAGAACCGAAATGTCATTTCAGTCCCAAATTTTTTTTTTTTTGGGACCAAAATGGCAATTTGGTCCTAGGTATTTTTACAATTTTTTAAGGTATTTTTTTTCTCAAAATCTATGAAAACAGTTGGGACTGAAATGTCATTTTGGTCCAAAAAAAGGGACCGAAATGGCATTTCGGCTCTTATAGTTTTTGTAAAAAAATATATGTTTGTTTCATTAAAAAAAAAAAAAAATCTAATTATGGTTTATAAAAAAAAATATTCAAAGAGAGGCAAAGAAATTTCTACAGAGGGACAAAGTCGATAAATACCGATAAATCACCACTAAAACTCAAAATTCAGGGGAGGGGAGAGAGCGGCTAAACACCCCCCCACCCCCCCCCCCCCCCCCCCCCCCCCCCCCCCGCGGGTATATGCTAGGTCCACCCTTAAAAATATGCTAAATATAACTAAGAGCACGAAGGTAAATAGAAAATTGGAGAATTCTTCAAAAATATCTAGAAAATTAACCCTTCAAAGTATCATATTTACCATTTGGAACTTCAACAATTCACAAATTTATCCATTTTATTATCTTCTCGAAAATCGTCTAATTAAAAGATTAATATTTTTTTAAAACATATTACATTTTCTTTTCAATATAAGATAAAATGTGTACTTCGTAAATTTAAATGAGTAGTCCATTTCATTGATGAACGAACGCAACATCATGAAACATCATCGGAACAAAGTTGGACTCTCTAATGAATAGATTTCTCTACTCTTTATTTTTACGCAAGTATATACCTAAATGTCATTGTCTAAATGTTGAAAGTAGAGAAATGATCAATTTGTTCTCAAAAATCGTCTAATTAAAAGATTGACATTTTTTGAAACATGTTACCATTTTTTTTAAATAAAAGATAAAATGCGTACTTCATAAATTTAAATAAGTAGTCCATTTCATTGATGAATGAACGCAACATCATGAAACATCATCGGAACAAAGTTGAACTCTGTAATGAATAGTTTATCACATTACACCCACACACACTTACACTTGTTCTTTATTTTGTTTGACATACAACCCCACCTGTTAGTAGAGGTGAAAACATATCGGATATTATTTGATCGAATCAATATTCAAATTTTCATGCAAATAGTGGTACAAATATAATTTTGAATTTTAATTATTTGTATTTAAATAGTAGATATATGTTAAAAAATATTTATGTATATATCTATAAATTTCTAACATCCAAATATATATCAGTCTAATATTCAATTTGTAACTGTATAAAAAGAAAAAAGACAGACACATATGGTTTTACCACTATCCGATTCGTTTTCATCCCTATCTATCAGGGATCCGTATTCTCCCAGGTACCTGACTCAACACAATTGAAATGGACAGTTCAGTTTTAATTTCAGCTGGTTGGTGATCGGATGGCAGTAGTGGGCAGTACTATTTTGCTTTGAGATGCGTGCCAAGCCATTTTTAGACCGTCCGATTCAATTCTACTCAGTCAGGTAACCTGAGGGAATACGAATTCACCTGTCAGCCCCTTGAGACTTTGAGAGTTCCTTTTTGAATGAGCAAAAGCATCCAAAATTAGCGCGAAATTTTTTAATATCGACTTAACTGCCCATTCTCTCTTTCAAATAACCTCCTTCGTTGAAACCAAAGAGAGCAGAACAAAGTAACCAACCAGTAGTAAGAGACACCGAGCAGAGAAATCTCAGTGAGGCATTTCGACGAACAAACCATGTGCACTCTCGAAAAAAGGGGTCGTGTGCTGATTCTGACTCTCACCGGCTCCGGCGATCACCGCCTAGGCCAGATACGATCTCCTCGCTCCGCTCGGCACTCGCCACTGCCCGGTCCGACTCGACCGCCGGCGCTTTGGTCGTCACCAATGAAGGTCGGTTCTTCTGCAACGGCTTCAACCTCGCCTGGACTGAGAACTCGAAAGCAAAGCTCATGACTTTAGTTTCCCTCGCTAAATCACTAATTGCCGATCTGGTTTCTTTTCCCATGCCAACTATTGCAGCAGTTACAGGCCACGTGGCGGCAGCTGGGGTGATGCTTGCTCTTGCGCATGATTACGGGTACATGAGGGGAGATCGAGGCGTCTTTTACTGTAGCGAGCTGGACGTTGGATTGCCTTTCCCGCCTTATTTCATGGTTCTAATGCGAACTAAGCTAACTAGACCGGGGTAAGTAACCAGGGAATGACCTTTTATTGAGTGGTGTCTAGTAAATATTAAGGGCTGGAATTGATTTTAGAGTTCAACTCGCACAATAGAAATACCCTGTTTATGTTTGTTATTTGGGCCAAACTTGCAATTTCAGTAGTAGATGAACATGAAATTTGAGATCAACAGAATACCCATATGCTACTATTAATACTGGGCCTAACTAACATCCTACCAAAAATAAACAAAATCAGTACAATTTAAGCAATTGATAGGTTGCCCGGCGGTAGTCGTTGCCTGATTATTCGTAGTCTGGATGACTGTACCATGAGTATGATTTTCTAGTTATAATAGCAGGTGAGGTTAAACTTCATATCCCTTAGCGTACCTCACTACTAGGGGCAATATCTAGACTGTTTTTCTTGAATCTTAAAGCTTGTCGACTCCTTAAATGCTATACTTGCATCCATGTGTGGTTCTGAAAGCTACATTCTATAACTCTCAGTTCTGAAAGTATCTCTTTGTTATGTATCTTTTATCTGCCTGTTCTTGGATATTTTTTTTGGTAAAACCAATTCTTAACAGATAAGGATAAAATAATAATCAAGCCAATTTTATGGAACCCCTTTACCACCCGTTAACGGCACTGCCAAATGAAATAAATATAGCAGCAATAAGCATATTTGGAGAGCACTCGTTTGGATTATTAGTTGATAAAAAGATGAAAATTCAGGGCACCAAGTAACAAATCCAGATGAACACCATGTTAAATTTGTAATTATCATTTCATTAAATCTGTACATATTTAAAGCCACTAACCTTCAAAAAATAAATCTGTACATATTTCAGAAATTACAAATTCAGACAAGTTTTTCACAGTTTTACCCCTGTAATTCTAGGGCACTGCGTGACATGGCACTAGGAGCGAAGAAGATAAATGCTATAGAGGGGAAGGAGAGAGGTATTGTAGATAAGGTGTTTGAGAGTGCCTCTGACGTGTTGCCGGAGGCGGTGAAGATGGCAGAGCAGCTGGCTGGTAGGAACTGGGACAGAGGAGTATATGCGTCAATTCGCATGTCTATGTACCCTGACTTGTGTAGGTCTGTGGGGATCCCTCAAGAAAGTGATGAGGAGGCCGAAAAGCATTTTGCTTCCAAGCTCTGAAGAAATAATTGCTGCATTTGCATATAGGTAATCGTTTATTGTTATTTTTATTTTTTAATTCACCTTCACTGTGTTTGCAGATGTAAGAACCAACATTTTAACACCAAACATCTTATAATTTTTTTGCAAAGATACCCTACTGGCCTTGGTTTTTAACAGTTTGCTGTCATTTGCCATAATTACTTTACTTCTGGTGCTAGTTGCGTGACTAACAACTGTTGGGTTATCTGCAAGTAAAATCAAATTGGCAGTGTAATTCACAGAACTTAAACTATATATTTAAGGCATGAGCTTTACAGTTCAAGAACCAATCTGTACTGGCACTTAATTTTGATTTTCAATTAGACACTGATTTGCTTATAAAGTTCAATTTTTTAGGACATAATCTATGGAGCCTCCAAAAGTTAATGTAGTTTTATTCTCAGAAAATGTATATTACTTATTTATGCACCTCATGTTTCTTCATGTCCTTCAATTTAACTTCTGTTCAGACATCCTATTTATTATTTTTCCTTTTTTGTCCTTTTAATAACTAATGATATAATCTTCCTTGTTGCAGGTTAATGCTAAACTGTTATGTTGGCAACATCAGGACTTTTACCAATAAAATGTCAATGCAACTGCTTAGTTGGTAGATGTGGTACTTCCACTGGTATAGGACCTTTTAGGGTTTAAATAATGTCGTTGTCACAGTATTTGATGCTTACCGAAGCAAAAGGTGCTTTAAATTTTAACCATGGCAATTTTTTTAATTGGATTATGCAATTCTTAATTTGTTGGTCATTTTGAAGTATGGAAAAGAGTTGCCTTCTATACCAATTTGAAATATACTGGCAAGATGGTTCATAAGCATGGAAAAATGATATTTATCAGTTCATAGTCTTATTTTTTAGTTGCGATTTCATCTTAATTATTAATTTTATTTTGTATATATGTTCTATTATCTATATACTTTTGGGTACCTCTTCAGGAACCCTGAGTTTATAATATATTTGTCACGTGTCAACTGACACTTCATTATACGGGCAAACATGCCGAGGATTTGTATGTGCAAACTGCATAAGGTTAAAATAAACCTCAGTTGACGAAACAAATCAAACTACTATGTGAAAACTAAAAATAAAAAAGGAGAAATATACTTCAGAAAATTAGCAAAATAGAGGGTATAGGGTGTCAGTTGAGTTGACTGGAAGGTATCTGACGACTGACAGGTTGGATTTGGCACGGCTGTATACCTTCCAGTCCTTGCCAGGAAAATTATTTAAGTTGTCATTTTCTCAGATGTAAATATTTGGGTGGAGATTGAATTGTAGATATCTTAATCAGATTTTTTTATGAATAAACTACAAAAAAAATGTTATCACAGACTAAATTATATACTTTTGGAAAGTAATTTAACATTATATTTTTAGTTATCTAGTAAACATCAGCCTGTCATCTTATTCTTTATAGTTGGTTAGTTGGTACCATACAATTTTGTATTTGTTTATTATTTTTTTTCTTTTGGCACTAATCTGTTGTATTTCATTTGTTGCTTTGATGGCAGAATAAAGATGTAGAACTCATTGAAGGAAAATTTAAAAAAAAAAAAAGAAGTCGACTATTCGGACCCATGTGACTCCAGAATTCCAGATAATATGACGGCTCGCCAATTAATTCGTTCTAAAATGTCAGAGTATGTATCACTAAGAGACCGAATCCTCTGCCCCCCGGGGGGCAGGAAATTCCTGCCCCCAGAGTCTATGCGGGTGGGGCCCATTTAAAAACAGTAACAAAAAGTTAAACTCTAAACAGTAATCAGTCCCACCCCGGTCCCACCCGACAGAGCCTCTGGAGGCAGGAATTTCCTGCCTCCCGGGGGGCAGAGGATTTTGGTTCGTATCACTAATCCATATGGCCAGTATAGAATATAGATTATGTTACAGGAAGAACCCCTCATGTGCGTACAACGGAGCGAGTCAGCTCTATGTTGCGTGTAGAGCCCTTCATGCCATGAATTAATTTATTATGCTGTGGGTCCCCCAGTCTTGAATTGTATCCAACCGTTCCGCTGGTCCATTGCGCTGTAATTCGCTTCTTGTGGAAGTAAAAGACCAAAGGTGCATGACCAGTGACCGCCGAGAAATGCATAGAGGAAACTTCTTAATCATGTAAATAAATGATGACGTGATGTCATTAACACATTATGATAATACTTTGTGATTCGTCACGTCATATTATGACATGTCATGTAATTAGTTTTTTTAAACGTAACATTAATAAGATGATTATAACTATATATGACATATATAATTAATCAAAACGTATCTAATCATGTTCAAAAAAAATTTCAAGGATTAATTTATTAGTAAAAAATAGAAAAATATGAAAAAAATACAATTAAATTAAACAAAAAAAATGTATGTCACGTGATCATATTAGTTTTGATGACTTGATGTGATGTGTCATTTATAATTAAAAAAAACAATGTTCTAAATAACTAGCTATAGCAGCACTAGACTAAAAACGCTAAGCTATAAAATAAAACTGCGCTAACTCAGCTATGACCATACTACTATGCGAATGCGCTATAACTACCGCTATGTTGCATTAATTTTTTTTTTTTTTTTGCAATTTATATAGACTTCTGTACTTCTATTTTTATTTCTAATGCTACATGATTTTTTACAATAAATATGCTAAATCAAACTATGTGTTTCTATTTTTATTTGTGATTTATTCTCTTATTCTATATTGAGAAATATTCAAATATTAATTCTTCATTTTAATTGTTTTTTATATATTATTCATTTGTAAAATTATTATCATTAATTTCAATTAAAAGTTTATTTTGATTATTTTGATTATTATATATATATAATATTTAAAAATATTTATTGACTTTATTTATCTATAAAAATTATGTAAATTTAATATCGAACCGTAAAGTGAGGACCATTCTTTACAGAGAGGATACGAATCCCTCCCCCTTCTAATTTCGGTACAGTGAAGATACTTCGAAAATCCCTAATCACCTGTTAATGCTCCAGGTAAAGCACAAACCTCCTTTCTATACCGCCCCACTCTTCCTTCTCGTCAAATATCTAGTTACTCCAGTTGTACCAGCTCATTCAAAATTAGAAGGTTCTCAAGTGAAGTTTTCCGGTGGGTCCCACATACATCATTCTCAGAGTTTTGGTGATCTGTACACCTAGATCAGGAAATATCTAGTAGTTATCCCCCTGTGGGGCTCGAGAGCGAGAGAGAGGGCCCAGGCGGAGACTCCCACAAGTAAACTAAACACGGCCTCTCTCTCTCTCTCTCTCTCTCTCTCCATCTCGACTCGATCCCCTATTCTCGATTAACTACAATTGTAAAGAAAACTAATCCAGCACCAAATAGACCGACTTGACTGATTATTAGATTATCGAGGAAAAGGATTCAGAGGGGTTTTTTTTTATTGAATTAGATGGGAGACGAGAAATTGCCTAGTTCGATGGGAAGTAGGGAGAGGGATCGGGAACTGCTCATCCCCGTCGCCGGCGACGGCCCCTCCGGCGATCCCGACATGAAAGCATCCTCATCTTCTGCCTCCGCCTCCCACCACCTATCCACCTCCAGCCGTGAGGTCTGTCTTGAGCTTCACTTTAAATTACTTGCTTTAAATTACTTACGTGTTCTCAATTTTCTTTGTTGAGCTTCGACAGAGTCGATATTTAGTCTAATTGGGAAGGGGAACTAGGGTTCTGCTAGCTTATGCTTCGGGGACTGAAAGTGATTTTGATTTTGAACTGATTTTATGTGAGAGTTGGATCAAGATCGAAATTTATTTGGCTTTTGGCTTATTAAGTTAATTATTCGGCCAGTGATGATGTATACTCTTAGTTAATTATTAGGTCAGGTTTAGTGGTAGGTTGCATGGATAATTTACATTACAAATTTGCATAAAAGACTAAACAGAAGTAAGAATAGAGTTTTGTGGCTCTACTTTAATCTGATTGATAGATGCAAAACTGCTAAAAAAATAATGTAAAGAGAAGAAATGAAAAATGAAATTTGGTGCTGTTTTTGTTTCAATGCCTTGACGTGTTACATACGTAAGCATTAATTTAACCTCTAGTAAATGGGTCTGGGTTTATGTGGTATTGCTGAATCATGTGCTCTCCGTAAGCATGATTATTTGGTGCTTCAACTTATTGTTTTGTATATGGTTCACTGATTTCTGTTTTTGGATAGCTTTTGGGACAAGCAAGTTTTCATATAACTAAAGTACTTTGTACCATTCTAGAGGGTACTTTGGAACGCTGTGAAATTGAACTCTTTATTTGAAAATAAAATTGAAGACATCAAGTATATTTCACATTGATGACCTATTCAAATGTCTAAATTATGTACTTGATGTTACTTTAAACTTGTTATTTAATTTGCTTCAACTTGCTTTATGTTTCATCTTTAGGCATTCCATAAGGTGATCCGAAGTTGGGCTTCAAAAAAGTTCATGACTGGATGGTAATTCTTGTGTTATTTATTGCCCTTTACAAATCATCAATTTCAGTTGTGCCTCTTGCAAACTTATAAATATTGTCTACAAGGTTATCCCAATTTTTTTTTTTTTGAGTAAAGGTTAGAGGTCAAATCACCTAACTATCTAATACATTTGTTATGACAACAAAGGATTTCCCCCCATTTGGATTTTGAACCCATGACCTCTCACATAGAAACCACGTGCCTTTGTCACTAGACCAAACGCTAGTTCTAGGTTATCCCAATTTTGAAGTGTACATGTGCTATTTCAATATGTTGCAGGATACAAATGAAGTGGCTCCTTTTTTCTTTTCCTTCATATTTAAAGTGTTTTTGGTTTTTTGTGCTTTCAGTGTAATTCTCTTTCCCATAGCGGTGACCTTCTACATAACCTGGTGGTTCATTCATTTTGTTGATGGATTTTTCTCTCCGATCTATGCCCAGCTCGGGATCAACATATTTGGTTTGCTTTCTCTCTCTCTCACCCCCCCCCCCCCCCCTAAATCCCCCTCTCCTCTCTTGACTTTTAATGTTGTCTATTTTGCTCTAGAGGTAATAATAAACAATTATTATGTTTTCTTACTCTGGTAAAAAGATTATAAAGAGAATTATTTGTTAAAATTGTGAAATAAGTAAAAAAAAAATAGTATTTTGTTTCCTCATAGTATTGGAGGTCAAATCCTTACAAATTCCTCTTTTGGTGCGCTATTTGGTTGTTGAATGTGGGTTTTCTTATTAACTTGTGCAGGTCTTGGATTTATTACCTCGTTAACTTTTATATTCTTGGTCGGGGTGTTCATGTCTTCTTGGGTTGGTGCATCCATACTGAGCCTTGGTGAATGGATTATTAAAAGAATGCCATTTGTTCGTCACATCTACAATGCATCAAAGCAAATCAGTGCCGCCATCTCTCCTGGTACTCTCTCTCTCTGTCCCTCCTCCCTCCCTTTGTGTGTGTAAAAATAATAGCAAATAAAAAAAGCGGACAATTGGGGTTTTAAGGGACCTGTTCAGCAAATGCATGGAATAGTGGAAAAGTGGAAAAAAAGAATACACTTCTATTCCATATTATTTCTTTTTGTGTTTGGGAAGTTTGGAATAGTGGAATTGAACTTATTCCAACATGTGAAAAACACCACTCTTACTCAATTCCATCTCCCTTATGGAATAATGGGGTGGAATAGGAAGGGGCTAAAGTCCAAAAAGAAAAGGGTTTGACGGCATATATCAATTCCAATTCTACTTTTCGTCTGTTCCATATTTCCGTCCAATTCCACCCACGTTCATCTGCTGTTCCATCACAATTCCACACTTTTCCAATATTCTTGCCTTGCCGAACAGGCCCAAGGAGTTGGGATTTTTTTCTTATATAACAGCTGTACGGCTCTGGATACATCAGAGTAATGGCATCTCAAATAATTTAAATGTGACTCATGCATAGCCTAATAATCCGAAAAGTGTGTTGTATTCTCAAAAATAGCATCTTTCTTATGCTGGTTTCAATTTCTTGGAAAGGAATAAATAATTGTCTACATTCTTGCTCAATTATGTTGAAAGGGACTGGAAGAATGGAAAGGATTTGTATTACATTCATGTTTCGCAGGGTTATGCACAATATATTTCCCTCTTAAGTTTTAATTCACTATACATATCTTAAGGATTTTGCCAGGACACACAGGAAACAAACCCTGAATAATGTAGTGGCTAGTTTTTTCTTATATTTTGTGAAAAAAACTGAGCTTGTTAGGGTTTTGCATGCAGATCAAAACAAACAAGCCTTTAAAGAAGTGGTCATTATAAGGCATCCACGGGTTGGCGAGTATGCATTTGGTTTCATCACCTCTTCTGTTGTTCTCCAGGTTCTTTAAAGCGGCATTACTATTCTTCCTCTTTTTCTTCTCTCTTTGTAGGTTTATCTAATTAATTCTTTTTAGATGCAACTAATCAGTTATTCTCTGTCAATGCTGTTATGACAGGGTTATTCTGGTCAAGAGGAGCTGTACTGTGTCTATGTGCCAACCAACCATTTATACATTGGAGATATCTTCATGGTCAATTCTCGAGATGTGATCAGGCCCAATTTATCTGTTCGCGAGGGAATAGGTAAAGCCCTACTATTTTATTTTACAACATGAGTTTTAATACAGCTGCCTTCTCTTGTTGAATTGAATCACAATTTAGTCTGATTAAGTCTTGTGATCAGCCAGTAATTAAATTATTTGTGCAATAATGTCAGAACTACGATTTATTCATGCTCAATCTATCCTCAAAGATTCTCAACTTAATCTAAATAAAAATAAACTATTTTGGTAGAAATTTGATCAAACTGGTATTATTTAGTACGAAAATCAGAATTTTGATTTTTGGAGTACTCGTACCAATTTATTTGATGCATATACTTATTTTTCTATTTTTTTGTTGGGTACAGAGATTGTAGTGTCAGGTGGGATGTCAATGCCACAAATTCTGTCAACACTAGATCCAGAAATAATACTCGAGAGTAGAACTATTGTCTCAAGAAGTTGAGGTTTATTCATTCTTCTTTTAGGACTTTAACGGAGTTATCTGTTGATCTTGAATGTCAACAGTATGAAATTGGTTCTATTTGGAGGCTAGTTAGGTTCGTGCAATAAGCTTTCAGTATTAGGCTTACAGTGCTGTATTGTATATTATGTAAACTAAGTTGGCTATGCTTTGTGGTAAGGTGTTTTGTTTGGCAGTCCCTCTTTTTTCCTTGTCGTAGCAAATATAATTTAGAATTTGTGTTCCACAGTGTGAATTTTTAGTTAAAATTGTCAAGATAACCAATCCCTCTTTGATTAATAGGTGCTGATTTGGCATTTGTATTTGCTTGATGTTTGATTTCTAGATTACAATTATTGTATTCTTGTAGTCGTAGTTACTTGAGAGTAGTATTTTGATTTAGTTTATTCAAATTTTTGTATCAAGCTATCGTGATTTTGTTTTTATTTCCTTTTGAAAGAAACTTGTCATTTTCAATTGGTCGTGTTATGTTAATTGGAAAATTTTATGCTCTGTCGTTTGCTGAATGTTCTGACGATTGTATACATAAGACGGGTCTGTATTTTCTCCAATAGCGTACAGAATTTATTTTTCTCTATTTGGCAAGTATGTATTCTTTTTGTTCAAATTTGTCAAAAGAAAATATGAGTAGCATGAAAGTAAATTAATGACACAACTAGCATTTGGCGTTCTGTGCAATTGAGTTTGTGGCTGTACAAAGCCGTGATTTTTATTAATACCCTAAAAGAAAAAAAGAAATATCAAATCTGTCCTCGCTTTGAAATTAATTTTAGAAATGTCATGACCGTTCAATGTTGGGGCTGTCAACTTTTTTCACCAAACCGTTTAGAATTTGGTGCTCAGGTTTAATTTTTTTGTTTTTTTTACCAAACCGCATAGTGTGTGGGCGGTTAATTACGTAATTTTTTTTAAGATATCTTAATATTTTTATTTAAAAATGAAAAATAAAAAATGTTAAATTTTATAGCAAACATTCATTTTAATATTTTTCTTAATATTCAATTCAATGCTAGAAATGAGAAATGTCAAGGCAATACCCCTGCGTTGTGAAACCTTTGGGTAATATATCTAACTTGAAAGACAATAAAAAAAAAAAGACATCAAAACATTCATTTTAATGTCCATCTTTTATAGCAAACATTCATTCTACACACTAAACATCTCTAAAAAAATGTTTAGTTGATCACCTCACAGTGGGGCAGTTTGCTATAATTTATTTATTATTTAGAGATGTTTAATGTGTATAGAACGAATGTTTGCTATAAAAAACTGATATTTTACATGTTCAAAAAATAAAAAATAAAAATTTAATTGGAAACTTCAACTCAACTTTGGAGACTCTTTCATTTATTTTTTTGCAACTTTGGATATGCATTTGTCAATTTTACATCTCCAATGGATGCCTGGCAACTGTTCAAGTATTTGCAATCTAATTTGACAAATTAGAATACCTCTTCAAAGCAATTTAATCTGATCGATACAACATCACATAATTTCTCTATGATTACAATTTACTCATCTAGGATAGGTGTCATATAATATACATTTTAGATGAAATATTAAAATATTTCTAAAAAAATAAAATAAATAAAAGTTACTATTTAGTAGACATATGTAAAAAAAAATCACAATCATTTTAAAACTAGTATATATTTGCTGGTATAAACTAGTTTGTACTTTGGTAAACATATGAAAATATTAAAATCTTCAAAATATATATATTACTGTAGCTGACGACCCTAAAGCTAAGAAGTTTGGTAGAAAAAGCTAACTCCCCAACGTTAGGCGGTCAGAATGTTTTTAAAATTAATTTCAAAGCAATGGCTGATATTTTTTTGTAGGGTTTAATAAAAATCACGGAAATTTCATGCTTTATGATTAGGCGCTAAAAAGATTTAACAATACGCCAAACTGTCGCTTAGATTTTTCCGTCCTCATCCCCTTCCTTGGATTCTGTGTCCAAAATTTCCAAATGTACGAAATTAAAAGCAAATCGAACAACCCATAAATCCCCATTCCCTTCTCTTCGAATTGAGATCCAGTCAAATTAGACGATCCTGATCCAAAATCCAAAAATTGAATTACTTTAGGGATCTGAACCCCTCTCCTTCCCTCCCCTTTTCTCTATGGCTCTGCACCTCAAACTCAGGCCCCATTCCCATTGCTTCCCCCTCCCCTACCTTCGCATTGTAGATGAGATTAACTTTGTGCACAATATTGCGTAAAAAAATATTCAACTCCAGCTTAAATGTTCTGCTATTAAGTTAGAACTTAAAACTGATGATTTGAGACTGAGATATAAGGAAAATTAAATAATATAATGAAGGGAAAATTAATGCATGAAACGTCGACTTAAACCAGGCTGAAATTCTTCGTTTTCTATCTCTGTAACAGGCCGACCTAATAATATCCTCTCACAAAGGCTGTGAAAGGCCCATTACGAGGCCTTTATGTATCTGAGGCTGGGATTGATCCTCTATTCACCTCCAGATCCGTCGCTAAAATCCCCAAACCCTAATCAGGGATTCCCCGCCTCTCTATAAGTATCCACCACCGGCGCTTAGTCTCTGCAATGGACTTCTCTATCTCTCTCTCTCTGTTATTTACACTTTACGGTTCTATTTTCATTTTCATCGTTGTAATCGTTGCTTTTCAATCGATCGTAGAAGGGGAATCGGACGGTGAAGATTACACTTTAGGTCTCGTTCGTCGTAACGGCGATTTGCGCCTTGACGACCACACTTATATCACCACCCATATTCAGAGTCTTTGATTCTCCGATTTCAACTTTTGGATCTCATTTTCTGATTTTAGTTTTTTTAATCTTTTTCTGAGCAATTTGACCGGTGATTAATTTAAATAAAGACAAGCATATGTCTGAATTTCATGTGGAAAAGTTCTAATTCTATGAGGTCATTTATTTTTCTTAGATGCCAAATATAACTCGATTTTTACTTAGTTTAAAATATTTTCTCCCTTAAATGGTCGGTGATGATGTTATGGAGTAAACGTGTTATATGATATTTTTGTGATTATAAAACCCTGTTGCCTTCCTTCTGAGACCTTTACCTTGTATTTGTTGTTTTGATGTTTTTTTTATTAATATTCTTATTACTGAATTAGATTCGTTTTCTGGTTATTGAGGTCGTATGATGAACATTATGCATAGTTCAAATGACAACCTTTGTTAAGGTTATGATTACTTTGAAAATAGTCTTTCGCTCCTAACTGATGACCTCATTTTTATTAGATCTTGTTTTATCTCAATTATTTAAGAAGATGATTTTTTTGTTCTTTGTTATTGATTTCTCGGAACTTGCTAAGATATCTTGCGATTTTCGCCACTGTCTTCGAATTTATTGCTAAGATAGTTGCATCCTTCAGCATAAATCTGCTTTTATTCCAAAGCATGAATCTTGAGAATCTTTTATTCAGGTACCTGGACGCAAATTTAAATGAAACATCCTAGTTTGTAAGTTTTAAATGTGAAGAACTCAGCATTTATAAAAATAGTTAATTTAAAATAAATTAAGATTGAATTGGGTTGAATTTCATCAGGAAGCAACTGAGTTAGTATCATTTACTCGCATTGTTTTTAAAGTTTTTATTGTAAAGTTGCGATCTTTAATTTAGCAATTATCAAATATAATAGTCAAAATTCCTTATCAAAAAATTGAAAACCGGACCTAACTATTAAAAAGATTTTTAGAATTGAATCGGACCGATTCACTTAATCGAAAAAAACGAACTGTTTAATCAATCAAAACTCAATCGGTTCAATTTTCGATAAGAAATATTGATTTCTGTACTTTTGGTGACAATTGGTGCAACGTAAACTCATTTGTATCTTCAACATAGCCCGGTTTAGTGCTACTCAGCGACTACCTGGCGGAGTCGGCTGGGGCATTAATATTTCAATATAGAAAATAAAAAAAATTATAAATTTTTATGTTAAAAAAAAAAAAAAGACAACTGCAAATAATTTTTGTGGAAAGAGAGTTTCGAGAAAATATCTGCAATTTTTTTTTTTGCAGAAGCTAGGTCCAAAACCACAAAAAAACTGTATTTTTTTTTTTTTTTTTTTAGCAGAAGGTAGTTCCAAAATCACAAAAAATAATTGCAGTTTGAAATTCTAAAACCGTAAAAAAAAAAAGAGTTAGGCTGGGGTGCTATGGATAGCATAGTGGCCTTTATGCTACAGCTTCATATTCGAGTTTTTAAAATTCAAACGGTCGATCCGAACCGTTCATCTTATTCTCCATATTAATATCTGCTTGGAGACCAAATTTTATAATTTTATGAATTTTTTTACTATTTATTAAGCCACTTTGAAAATCGCTAATCCAACGGTTTTACTGTTTTGTGCAGCCACCGTTGGATCAATAATTTTGTAAAATACTTAATAAATAGTAAAAAAATTCAGAAAAATGTAAAATTTGGTCTCCAAGCAGATATTAATATGGAGAATAAGATGAACGGTTCGGATCGACCGTTTGGATTTTGAAAACTCGAATATTGAGCCGTAGCATAGAGGCCACTATGCTATCCATAGCACCCCAGCCTAACTCAAAAAAAAAATTGTAATTTGGGTAGATTTTGAAATAACACGAAAACCTAGATAGTTTTGAAATTCTTTATTTTTAGTATATTAATAAAAATTTCGGAAGGTGACTGTATTTACTTCTTTGATAAAATATTTTCAAAGTTTCAGTTCTGCAGGTACCACATAATGTCGGTACAACAGAAGTGGTACCATGTCCCTTTGAAAGGGGGTCCACATGGTTTGTCCCTGTTCTCGACCCAATAGAGTTGGCTCAGAATTGATGATGTGGTAGCCTTTGTATGTGTTATATGCAGTGTTTTAATAATCGGTTCTTATTCGGTATTCGGAAAGCCACCGAATACCGCATATACGGTATGCGGCCGCATATTCGGATTTATATATTCGGATTTTCAAATAAAAATTCATATTAATTTCGTACAAAAAATGTATCTAATTTCTTCAAACACAGTTTAATATTCAAAAGTCTTTGCTTTTAACTATTGGTTTTATAAGAAAATGAATATTCGGTCCCATGTGGATATCTGCTCAACACAGTTTTGAATATTCAAAAGTCTTTGCGCAACACAGTTTCATTTTCTAGTCATTCATAATCTCTCCACTTGTAAGTATTTGAATTTATTTTTCAAATTTGAACTTGAATTATTCAGATTCTTATTTTTTATTTAAAAAATTCGGCTGAATATTCAAAACTGAATATTGGACCGAATATTCATTTTCTATTCGGTTTCCAACCGAATACGAATATTCGGTCTAATCGGCCGACTTTTAAAACACTGGTTATATGTTTCTGCTAGATTAATGATATAGTTTTGTTATTGTAGTACTTTTAATGACAGTTTAATATAGTGATTAACTTGTATTTGGTATATCTCTTGAGCTGAACGCCTGAACCTGTCAGATGGAGTTGCTATCTATTGCAATCCTAAGTCGCGCAAAAGAAAAGGAAAATGAACAAAAACTTATTACGATTTTGTAACTAGTGAAATAACAGTGATTCAAAATGTTCTAGTTAAGTGCTATCTTATTGCTAACTCAATGAGAATATTTGATTATAACTACAACTTGAATTTTATCCGTAATTTCATCCGTATGAAAATTTTCAAATGATAGCAAGTAGTAAATATGTTAGTTATGCTGAATGATTTAGAATTTGGTTGCAGATTAATTCAAATTTCTGTTAGCAAGTTTCTTTGATGAACTAAATAATGGAGTTAACTTATAATTTGTGATTTATAAGACTCCTTTCCGACAACCTCAGCAAGCTTCATGCCCACTAAATGTTTGCACTCTTAGATTTTCGTTAGTAGCTTGTCACCAAAATAATTTTGTACAAATTATTTGTTACAATGGTTTCTTATTGCATGTAGCCATCATCTATTTCCATGCAGCATGATTTTGCACGTCACCAGAAATTTTCAAGAGTTAAAGGTTGTTATGGCCTTTGTTCAGCCGCTTCAAAGTTGTTTAATAGGCAACCACCTTTGTACCAGAATTTTGCACGAAGAGCGTTACAGTACCAGAATTTGGACTTCATAGTACGATCTGAGAAAGGAGGAAACGTAAAACTGAACGGCACCTAGACAATCTGAGAAAGGAGGAAACGTAAAACTGAACGGCACCTAGACAATCTGAGAAAGGAGGAAAAATACTGCAATGTAAGACTAAACGGCACCTAAATATGATGTATCCATTTTGTTTCTGTTGTTCTAAACTCCCTGTGTAAAATCTACAATCCTTTTTTTTTTTTTTTAAATCAAATGGCACCTGCCATATGAAAATAACAGCTAGGTGCGCAACATAGGATTCCCACTCGTATGTATTGTTTAAGAAAAGATGAATTTACCAACAGATGGTAACAGGACAAAATATGCGACCAAATTACCCAGCACCACCATCACTGCTTAAGCACATAAATGCATAATTAGGTCCCTGATTGTACTTCCCAGTACATGTGTCACGAATTATGGTCAACAAACAATACGAGCTGCAAGGTACATTGGTCAAAGTTTCATAATTACCTTATCCCACACAAATCGTTTACCTGTCAATATTCAATTCAAAATTTAACAAATAAGGGAGTTAAAAGTGTTCGTCTCTCAATTCTTTTAGCATTTCAAAATTGCTTTGCTGCACTGAGTTGCATATACACACATTACTTTTTTCTCACCCAGTCACACATCTCTTCTACTCTTTGTAATCTCTATAACATTAATTCAATGTCCCGATCTACACCGATAATAAAATAATATAAAAATAATAAAATGAATAACTAAAAAATATCCTATAGACCCTTAAACTACATAGTCTTTGAGGGGCTAATATCTCCATCTATAATGGCATGCCGCATCAATACAATCTCCTTAACTAGATTCCGGTATGTGAAAGGACGTACTGCTGCCTTCAAAAATAAACCAGGCGGTATCTTACTTTTCACCCTCTGCTTCCTTTCCTCCTCCCTCTTTCTTTCTCTCTCCTCTTCCCTCTTTCTCTCTTCATCAGCAACTGCATTCTCCATTGCCTTTTCTCTCATCATCTCCTCTTGTTCCATTTGTCTCTTATAAAACTCGGTTGAGCTTTTCACGCTCCTCTCAACCAACTTTTCCATTTCGCTATTGCTCTTCATTGCCTTCTCCCATAGCTGATCCCAATACTCCTCACTCTCCTCTGGGGTGTCTTCTTCTCTATCTTCTTCTTCCTCGTCTCCAACATCAATAACCTCCTCCTCATCGTCATCATCATCATCAACAACATCCTCTTCCTCTTCCTCTTCTTCACCATCATCTTCGATCCACTCTGACACATGGGTCCCATCTGACTCTTCAGTATCGCTGTCTTCGTCAGGTGCATCACAGCCCAATTCCATCTCCTCCAATTTCAATTTCCATTCTTTGGTAAATGGGTGGAGTAACTCAGTTGGGTGGTTGCCTAGTAAAAACTGAAGGCATCGTGATTTGCCCTCTTCGTCTAGTTTCTCATATGCTTTTACCACATCATCCACATAAGATTTTGGGTTCACTTTTAAAATCTTGCAGAGGCCTTGAAAGTAGGTGCAAGGTGGTGAGTTTGGATCAAGAATGAAGAGAAAATCCTTCTCAGTCTCCGGGTCTAAAATGGGGCCGAGAGGCCTAAAGAAGTCAATCTACAGTAAAACAAATATTAAAATTAATGAGATATGCAGGACCAATTTATAAAAATAAACTTGAAGGTGGTAAGAAAAATTGTGGTTTTGACACATGAGAGGATGTCATTACAGGTACCATACCAGAACAGTCATGTGCTAGTGCTAGAGCATTTGGGGAAGCACAAGAGGCATACAAGTGTTGTATGGTGATTGATACCTATACTTTTCAATGGACATTGTTTTCAACTGCGTAAATGAGCAAAACTAGAACTCGAGTTTTCAGTTTTGCTAAAATAAAGGAAAAAAAAAATTAATGAGATCTAACTAATCTCAGTAGTGAAAGTTATAAAATTAGTAAATTGAAGGTTTTCATGATAAAATGCACAGGATTCTGGAGATTGCTGACAAAAAAAAGATATATATAAACGGAGGGACCAAAATAACAAGTCAAGATGAATAAGAAATAACCTCACCTGAGGCTCAAACCTGCACTGGTATATTGGCTTCTTGACATATATAATATCAGGCCGACACCACGCAGCACATTGTGTAATTGCAGCCCGTGTCTTATTCCCAAGGCGGAGCATTAATTTCCACTTATCTGTTCTCTCTTTCCTACTGGCCTCGACTGCCACCTCAGCAACTAATGTCCACTGCTCCCAGGGAGGCTCTGATGCCCTCCATCTCGGATGCCGCACAAACACCCAATAGTGCTTTAAACCAATTTTAGGATCCATTCTCTCAAGATGATGCGAGTACTTTTTTGCCATCTCAAATTGTTCAATTTTTTCCCATTCCTCGTGATTTGAAGTTTCTGATATTAGGGTGACAGTATCGTCAGAGAACCGGCCTCGGATTGGTGGACCCACCACTATGCCCCTCCAAGAGAATGGCCCGTACTGCCCGTACTTGTACCTTAATTAAATGCAGGGCTTTCATTTAGTTTCATATTGGAAATTGGAATAAATTCTCTCTTAATTTATATGACTTAGCAGTAGTTTTCATGAAGTTGGCTACTTATGCATCAGAACTGTGAGAGATCAATTCTAGCTCTTCTTTCAGATTTGTAGGGAAAAAAAAATTCCCCTCATACCAGCCAACTTGTACAAATTTCTCAAACTATTAAACTTCTATCCTGATATATCATCATTCACCAATGATTTGTATTTTGTACTAAAGAGCTAATTAGATTTCAATGTGTGCACATACAAATTTGCAACAACAACTTTGTTTTAATAGGCACAAAGGATTTGCAAAAAAATCCACCAATGTGGACATTTATGGATATTGTGTTTTCAAGCTCTAGGTTTTCATCAAAATAAAACCGAAGTTGCCATATTTTCTATGTGTGTGTGTGCACCCTCATAGAAAGATATAAATATTACATGGTTTTTATCTTGTTATTTCAGTTTGAGGATTTATTTTATTTAACTATTAAAAAATAGAGGCATGAATATGATGGAAGCACAAAAATAGAACCATTTTCACACTGTTTGCAATCTATTCAAACTTTTACTTCTATAAAAGAAGAATAGGGGTATCTACATGTGCTATAATATATCTAATATGGCTTACTTTAGGGAAGTCCTCAACCTCAAGTGATTCATCATAATAATTTCTCTAGCTGTGATTGCAAATTATCATATGGTTACATCAGCATTCATATGGGCATATTCATCACTGCCAGACAGTGACCACAATAGCAAATAACCAGTTATAACTTATCCATATTCTAACTCTGCTTATTTCATATATCTATGGATCATATTTTATTTTATTTTTTTGTCATAAGAAGCGATTAAATCAATCCCCAACAACCTGATAAGCAATTGTTCACATGTAACAATTTCCTCTCCTTTTTTTTTATTTCTAAATGTTACACCTTTCAATGGTACAACTACAATGTGTTATATTGGATAAAACACCGTAAACTCTGTGGAAGAAAGAGTGTCAAAATGATTTTGGATGCACTTTCTTACTACAAAAATTTCCACATGAGAAAAAAGCACTGGTACAGTACCAGTCGTAGGGGTGGCGAAGCCTGGGATCGTCGGGCCCGTCCATAAACCGTACGGCCCGGTCGTAGCCCAGGCCAAGTATCTCCAGTTCCTCTTCGGTGAACGAGTCGGCCTGGTTCGTCGCCTGTTTGTTACGTCGGTAGAACTTGTTCTCCGCTATGCGGCGGCTCTTCTTTCTAGCCTTCTCCTTCGCCTCACGTCGGACCTCGCCCGGCCCCTCGATCCGCCCGCCGGTGTGTTTCTTCTTCTTGCGTCCGGCGTGGAGAGGGGTGGGGAGGAGCTTAAGAGGGGGTTTGAGGAGAGGAGGAGGGGGGAAGAAGTGTAATTTGGTCGGCGGGGGTTTGAGGAGAAAGAGGTGGAAAGATGTTGCCATTGGTATGGAATGGATAGTTTTGGATTCGAGGTTTCACTGGTGGTTTAGTGGGGTTTCTCGGAGGTTTTAGGATAACTGGAAGATAGGGAATTTAGATCCAGTACAATACCGCACCGAATAGAATGAGATCTGAATTGTTCGTTTTAATGCAGCACAAATCACAAAACGCACCCCATGTTCTATAGGCCGAGTAGTGTATGTGGTCCGGTACCGTAGAGGACATGGCTGGAAGTTTTCATGCCAATCCCTGGAACATAATTAAATAATTTTAGTGCTGAAAGTTCCTCTTTTGTTTGTCTAATTGTCTTTGGACTCTTTTCTCTGTTTCCGATGAGATATCGCAAAATTTTGTTTTCAATTACGGACATGGTATTTGCAAAAAGATTGAGGTAGTTAACAAAAGTGTTTTTTTTTTTTTTAACGTTAATGAAAGCACCACTCAAATTATACTCCTTTCTTTTTTCGAAACAGTATGAAATGGGTTAATTAGAGTGTTGAAATTTAGTACCGAATTTGTAATGTTAACGATTTTCAATTCATACCGTTTTTCGTGTTGTGGTTTCTTTTTTGAGAGCTCGTGCAAAATTAAATGGTTTGCAGTACAATGATTAGATATAAGTCCGATATAATGTGGTGAGTTGTAATATAATAATGATTTTATTTTAGGGAGCATCTAGTTATCTCCGTAACAATTCTTTATTTTATCCTCCAGTCATTAACTACTTCAATAACTACTAACTATTTAGGGGAGTCACTTACTATTTGGAGATCACATAATATTTGAAAGATTTTACAACTGGCGCGCGCAAGTATTCATCTGTAATGTATCAAGTATTCATATATAACACATCAAGTATTCATATCTAACATATCAAGTATTTAAAAAAAAAACTGGACACATTTTTAGAGGTAGGATTTTTTTTTTCGTTCAATCTAATCAATATGTCTGACGCTTGGTGATGAATTTTGCAAATCTAAAACCATGACTGTTTTTTACATAATTTTATCTTTAAAATGAGATCCATTATGATATACTTTCGAGTTGTTCGTTGTACAAGTATTCATCATTATCAAGAAAGTATTCATCATCGTCGTGCAAGTGCAAATATAAAAACTAGACACATCACTTATCCATCTTTTACACGTTTTTAGAGGTGGATTTTTTTTCTCTGTTCAATCTAACCAATATTTTTGATGATCTATGAGAAATTTTGTAAATCTAAAACCACAAACATTTTCTACACAATTTTATCTTTCAAATAAGATCCATGATGACATACTTTCGAGTTGTCCGTTGCACAAGTATTCATCTCTTATAGATAAAGTATTAATTCTCATCGTGTAAGTGTAAATATAAAAATTGGACACATCACTCATCTATTTTTTACATGTTTTTAGAAGTGGGTTTTTTTCTCTCCATTCAATCTAACCAATATTTCTGACGATCTGTGAAGAATTTTCCAAATCTAAAATCACAAACGTTTTCTACACAATTTTATCTTTCAAATGAGATCTATGATAACATAATTTTGAGCTGTTTATTGCACAAGTATTAATATCTTGTCACGTAAGTATTCACCCTAAGATATTAAGTATTAATTTATACACATTGAAGTATTCATTTATATACCTCTATTTTTTTCAAAATTTATTTTTATGTCATTTATTTAATAAGCAGTGGCCTAATTCACCATTAATAAAGTTTTGTTCTTTGCAAAACTTCCTACTTCATGAGGAAGGGGAACATAAACATGAAAATGATTAATTGCATATACATATACAAAATTATTTTGATACAATCGACAGTGACGGATCTGACCCAGTAGAGACGTGCTATAGTATTCATTCATACACATTGAAGTATTCATTCATACACGTTGAAGTATTCATTCCTGGCACGCATGCTTGATTAGGATGGAGTAACGGATGATCTCCGGCAGAACGTTCGTTAGAACGGGAGCAACAGGCATAGATGAAAAAAAATCGAGGCGAAAGTGTAAGAGGGAGGGAGCTTATTGTATTTATCATTTCGAGGTGGGAGAGGGTGGGAGGTGAAAGAGGGAAGAGAGCTTATCGATGGAAAAACGGAGGCGGAGGAGGAGGTGGGATGCGGAGGTGGGAGAGGGAGGTAGAGGCGGAGGTGAGGTGTAGGAGGTGAAGGCGAGAGAGGGAGGTGAGAGGCGGAGGTGGGAGAGGGAGGTGGAGGTGAAAAGAGAAAATAGAGGTGGAAGAGAAAGGGAGAAAGAGAAAAGAAATAAAAGTTGTTAGAAATAGTAGTTATAGTTATAGTTAAAATAGAAAGTTAGTTGGGAAATGAAATGGGGGATGGATAGGTGGGGAAAATTATAATTACCCTTTATTTTAATGTAAGAGCTAAATAGTATTGATTTATGTTAAGTAAACACTAAAATACTGATTGAATGATTACTTTCGAATAAAATTTTGGTTATATTTAAATGTTAAAAAGGAATATGATTGAAATGTAAGGTAAGAATTTGTTTCCCTCTTAGCTCATAAAAGCCTTTTTTTTTTTTTGGAGTAGAAAAATATCAATGGAAGGTGAATGCAATTGCACTCTAAAAATGCATTTGAACCACCATGGCAATATTTGACTTCAAAATATATTCTAACTCATTAATACTCTTTAAGTATATATAATTTTATTTTTTTTCGAAACGATGTTCATAAGAAAATACTTTTATTTAAATAAAAGGTGGCATGAGTTTAAGTTCTCTAAAGTGGTCTGTGAGTTTATTCAATATGAATCATATTAAATTTAAACGAGGAATTAAAATTGTTGAAATTTAGTTGATGCGCATTCACAAGAAAATATTTTTATTCAAATTTGTAAAATTTTGAGCTCATTCGATATTAAAGTTAAATGATCGTAAGTTGAAAGTTAAAAAAAAAAATAGTACCACTCATTTTTCATCGTTAAATTAGAGCTCCAAAAGATATTAAATTATCATTAAATTATTTTATAAAATCATAAATTAAACAAGTAATTAAATATACTATCTGTACGGTTTGTACTTGTTGTTTAAAACTAATCAAATATATTGAAACTAAATTCGTAAACCTTGAAAGTTCGGCCATTTTTATTAATATCCCTAAAACAAATGAAAATTTTACAAATGCCCCTGCCCCCAATTTTTTTTTAAATATGCCCTGACCCCCCGGACCTGGGGCGGCCCAAATAACCTGTGAGGCGCCCCAGGCTGGGGCGGCCCACAAGCCAAGTGAGGCGCCCCAAGGTGGGGCGCCTCATTTTTTTTTTTTTTTTTTTTTTTTTAGAGAAATCTTAGTATTTTGATTTGAATAATTTTGTGAAAAAAAAGTTTTCTTATTTAGAGTGTATGCCAAAAAATAAAATATTTGATATATTTACGAAGTGATGTCGTAAATTTTTATAACTTTAATTTTTTTATTTTTATTTTTTTGGTGAATTTTGATTTTATTTGTCATTTGGATATCACAAGTCTAAATATAACACTAATTAAGGACTTGAGCTTTATTATGGTTTTTATAATATATGCATAATATATACATATACACATATACATCTACATCTACATCTACATCTACATCTACATCTACATCTACATACACATCTACATACACATACACATCTACATACACATACACATACACATACACATGCACATACACACACACATACACACATACACACATATACACATATACATATACATATACTAGTATTTTGATTTAAATAATTTTGTGAAGAAAATGTTTTCTTGTTTAGAGTGTATGCCAAAAAATAAAACATTTGGATATATTTATGAAGTGATGTCGTAAATTCATATAATATGTAATAATTTTATTTTTACGAAATTGATTTTCAGTGGTTCGTATAACAGTTATACAGATTCAATTAATTTTATGTATAAATATTTTCTTATAATTTTGAACGAAAATGATGCAACACTCAAGAAATTGGAAAAAGTAATGGAAAGATAGATTTGGTTCTGAGATCACACAGATTCTCAATTCTTTGATAAAACTGATACATCAAAAACTAACTTCCGCCAAAAGACATGACGTATGTTTAAATATAAACCCTAAAAACAGAAAATACATAAACGATACATAAAAGACCCTAAAAACTCTAAAATTCTAAAGAAAGGTCCAAAAGTCCATGAAGGAAGACTCGGATCGCGAATCTAAGCCCACGAATGGCGAAACCAATCATAGATTAGTTTCTCGTGCGGCTTTGGGCTGTGGAGTTCCTGTCAAAATTTCAGCCCGATCCGACGGACAGATCAAAAGTTACGCCCCTTTTAGTGAAGCATGCGCAGGACCATATTGCATCAGAAAATTTTAGCTGAGAATTTTTATTTTTTATTATGTATATGTGTATGTGTATATGTGTCTGTGTATGTTTGTGTGTGTGTGTATGTATATGTGTATATGTGTGTGTATATTATACATGAGGAGGGATCGGAGTACACCTCATTTTTGGTGACATCGGGTGACAATGTTCATTTTTGGAATTTCAAAATCCAAATAGTCGATCCAAACCGTTCAATATGATGGATATATTAAGAGTAACTTGGAAGTCAAATTTTACATTTTTCTGAATTTTTTTATTATTTATTAAGTATTTAACAAAATCGCTATATTTAGACCGTTGAATTTTTGAACCCCTCTGAATAAACCCAAAAAAAATTCAGAAAAATGTAAAATTTGATCTGCAAGTACATTTTAACATATCCATCAACTTGAACGGTTTGGATCGACTGTTTGGACTATGAAAATGGACGGTGTCATCCGATATCACCAAAAAACGGTGTCATTTGATCCCTCCTCATTATACATATATTATAAAAACCATAATAAAGACCAAATTCTTAATTAATGTTATATTTAGACTTGTGATATCTAACTGACAAATAAAATCAAAGTTCACTGAAAAAAGAAAAAAGAAAAAATCATAGTTATAAAGAGTTACGACATCACTTCATAAATATATCAAATGTTTTATTTTTTGGCATACACTCTAAACAAGAAAACTTTTTCTTCACAAAATTATTTAAATCAAAATACTAGTATATGTATATGTGTATATGTGTATATTATACATATATTATAAAAACCATAATAAATGCCAAGTCCTTAATTAGTGTTATATTTAGACTTGTGATATCCAAATGACAAATAAAATCAAAATTCACCAAAAAAAATAAAAATAAAAAATTAAAGTTATAAAAATTTACGACATCACTTCGTAAATATATCAAATATTTTATTTTTTGGCATACACTCTAAATAAGAAAACTTTTTTTTTCACAAAATTATTCAAATCAAAATACTAAGATTTCTCTAAAAAAAAAAAAAAAAAAAAAAAAAATGAGGCGCCCCACCTTGGGGCGCCTCACAGGTTATTTGGGCCGCCCCAGGTCCGGGCGGTCAGGGCATATTTAAAAAAAAATTGGAAACAGGGGCATTTGTAAAATTTTCATTTGTTTTAGGAATATTAATAAAAATGGCCGTTGAAAGTTAAACTCACAATAACTTTTATTTTTTTCATTTGGTCACTACAAATTTTATTGCTTCGAAAATCCCTCGTATAGTCGTATGGAAAAAAGGAGGCCGGAGAGTGCGCGTGGGACCCACTTTTACAGGGACACATTTGTCAGGTGTTAGGTCCGTCCTAAGAGCATCGCAACCGTCCATCCAACGGTCCTACGCAGATACAGTCTTTACCAAAGTTCGTACCAAGAAATATCTAGGGTTTTAGTTCGTTAAACCCCTTTGACAAGTCGTCCTTTCTCTACCAACCCTTTCTATCGCACCTGATCAAAGCGCGCATCTCTCTAATGGCGTCCAAAGCATCAAAAGGCAAGGGAAAGGTGGCGAAGTCGGGTCGGGGCGGATCAGCGACGGCGTCGGAGGGGAGCACGGCGGTGAAGTGCGTGAAGGTGTGGAGCACCTGGGCTATGAAGAAGGCGAAAGTGGCGGCGCAAATCGGATTCATCCCTTTGATTATTGTCGTAGGCATGAACTCAGATCCGAAGCCGTCTCTTTACCAGCTCCTTAGCCCCATCTAATTTGATCGGATCTGATCAGATCGGTTCGGATCAAGTTTTACAGTGAGAAAATTGAAATTTATTGGTAGGTTTTATCTTTTGTTTAGAAAGCTGGGTGGTTTGGTTCTTTGATGTGTTGACTGTTTAGTAGAAATAAATAGGTCATTTCCAAATCTTGTTTCTTGATAGAGTTGATTTGCTCTGTACCGGAAATACTACTTGCAATATAAGTTTGTTTATTTCTTTCAAGAGTTTTTGGTATGAATTTTGAGTTTACATGCTTTGTTTCCTGTCTTAGTCTGTGCTTGTGATGTGATGCTGTCATTATCAAGGTCATCAGATAATGATTGCTTGATATGGTGTTTTGATTCGTTGACATTGATGTTATTAACGTAAGAAATTGTTTTTTGAGTGATAAATTATAAATTTCAATTGTTTTTTGAGTGATGCTTCTGTGGAAACCAAATATACAGTGGTAAATTTGTTTAAACAAATCAGAACCGTCCACTTAATTAAGGGTAAATTTGGTATTCCAAAGTGTACCCCTGTTAGTTTATCGATTCAAAGGTGTAACAAGGGTTTAGTGGGCTTTTACACTTGATTAGGGTTTAGGATTTTATTTTTATTTTTTTTTAAACCTCGGCAGCGGCAGCAAGCGGTGTCCGGATCCCCTGTAAATCAATTTTTTAGATTTTTAATGTTCAGAAAATAACAAATATAAAAAAAGTTAGTATGAGCATGTAATTAGTTTTCTACTTGGTAGCTTTTATGATTATTATCTAAGTAGATGAAATAATAAAATATATCAATAGGAAAAAAAACATTTTCAAACTAGAATCAGAAAATTACCGTCAAAAGCTAGTTTGAACCAGTGTTGTAAATAAAATATGCGCTTGTTAGATAGACAGGGTACCGTCAAACGATTAGTCGGAAATAATAAAAAATAATTGACTATAATTAGAAATAATTGACCGATTAATTAAAAATAATTGTAACGATTTGATTACTGTCAACAACTAATCAACTGATTAATTGGTCTCAACGATTGTTTTTTACAACACTGGTTTTAATGATCACAATGAAAAAAAACTTAATAAACCAAATTTACCAACCAAAATAGTTGAAACATGAGGGGTGCATTTGAAAAGAATCACGATGCATTAAATTAAGACTGTGCTCCAGAAATAATCTAAGAGGGGAAGGGAAGGGAACGAGTAGGGAGGGAAGGGAGAAGAACAGAAAGGGCGGGGATATTTTAATTGCAATTGCTCCTCAACTATAGACGAAGGGAATGCATACCGTGGAGTATCTTTTGATATTATCATGTATTTTATTTAGTTGACTACTTTGCCCTTGTTTACAATAACATTGAATCTGTACCGATTTCACTGATATGGTGTATCAGTATAATATAGAACTTTAATAATCATCTCACGCACAATGAAGATAGAGTAAACATAAATAATTTTTTTTATAAAAGCATTATTACATATTTTTATGAAAACATTATTTCTTTTTTTGAAATTATGGGTTGGAGGTCAAGCCACCCAATATATTTTCAAATTTCTATGTATATTATAGAAGATTTTCTCACTTGTGGATTTCGAATCCATGACTTCTCACATGAGAGCCATGTGCTTTTACCATTAGATCAAAAGCAAGTTCTTGAAAACACTATTTCTGAATGAAACATTTCTATGAAAATACTAATACCAGTACTCTGTATCAGTACTCGGGTACAAATGAAGAATGCTTTACATCAACAAAAATGAACGCCACTAAAACTTATAAAAATATGGAGAATACTAAAGATTGTGAAAATTATGATTAGATAAACGAAAGCACTAATATCAGCGAACTGCTCTTTTGTACAAATATCACCATAAACAATCAATGTTATTTTTTACTTCACCATCTTTTGCAGTCAACTTTATGTACCAGAATTACACCAAAAACTGATTTTTTGCAATTTTACCCCATATTTCATCAGAATTACACCAACTTACAACCAACACAAAAAATATAACTATGTAGAGGTTCAATATTTATTTGTATTTTTCATTTAATTATCAAATGCAATCTTGAATCACAAAACATTCATTTTTTCAATTCAAGTCCATATTTTGTCCGAATTTTCGAAGTGTATATCTTGAAGTTTTTGAAATCCCACTAATCTTCACTTTATTAAGTAAATAAATTGAGTTATAACATTAGAATCTCACCTCATAATTTTGCAAATATCATAAATTCGACCAAAAATCACAAAATTTCAAAAAGTGCAAAGTGCAAATTGTTATTTAAAATGTAGGGATGACAGAAGAGGTGTAGGGGCGGCGGTGCGGAAGCTGTTGTAGTTGTGGTTGCGGCTGCCGTCAGGGTAGGGATCCAAGAGGGGAAGCAGGACGAGAACGGGGCCGGTCGGTTCGAGGGGGCGACGGCGTTCGACCTTCTCCTTTCCTTCTGTAGCGGAGCGGGAGAGAAAAATCGTGGGAGACGGAGGGACGGAAGTCCTGAAGCGGATCTAATTCGAATTTGATGAATGGATCCCTTAATCCGTTAATCAAGCGAAGAATTGAAAATTCGAATCTAACGGTGGAAACCACCCATCGAACCGAGTTTGGTCCGATGGGCATCTGACACCCTCCTTTCCCCTCGCTCTCACTCTCCCAGGCTCCCAGCGCTTAAACCTAACCTAGCCGACGTTCGCTCCTCTCTCCTCCGATACTTCTTACCACACAGACCTGGGTACTTCTTCCTGTTACGCCTCTCTCTTCTCCTCTGACTGGCGCTTAAACCTAACCTAACCAAGCCCTCCGACTCGCGGAGCTCTCTCCTCCTGTTACGCCGGTGAGTTTCTTCTTTATGAATAATTGTTTTTAGCTTTTGGTTTTGGGGACCACATTCATCATTCTTTATGAATAATTGTTCAGATAAAGCAAGGATCTCTCACTCCTTGGATTTCGAAGTACTGAATTTCGAACTATTGTCTCAATTTCGAACTACAGAAAATTACTGAAAATTGGTTCTCTGTCTCAATTTCGAATCGAATTGAATTAGTTCGAATTATATCGAACCGAATTCGAACCTGTCTGTTAGGTTTGAAATCATTTCAATTTCGAACTGGGTTCAATTCGAATTAATTTCGAATTCGAATTCGAACATGGGCAGATTCGATTCGGTTCGGTTCGTTTGCAGGCCTAGTCCATAGCAATTAAAGAGTCACTTAGGTTTAGTGTCTAATACCTGTTATTATTTCATTGTCGAGTGTACTTTTAGTACAGATCAATTTTAGGAATGTTGCATGAAGAGCTTTTAGTTGGTTTAGGTTTTTCATCTTTTTTTCTTGGTAATGACTATGTGAAGTAAAATTGATTTTATTTTTTGTAGCTTTTGAATTTGTGAATTTATATGTCAAAATCGGGGCATAATTGGATATATATAGAATGGAAATTTGAGGCTAGCCATCTACTTTATCATGACAAGCACAATGTTATTTGATTGAAATTGGAATATATCTTGGTGATATATGTGAGATACACAAAGAAAATTTCTTTTTATTTACTTCTGATTTCTTTGTAACTTTACTAGATTGTCACAGACCATTAGTTCTTTTATTTCAGATGATTTTTGCTGTGTTGCCGGAAAATATACACTTCATTTCTACTCTATCTGCACCGCTCTTCTGTCAGCAGAGGTAAATATTGAAAAGAGCCTACACATTTTCTGTTATCTACCTATCTTCTTGAGGCCTTTGTAAAATTAAGTGTTTGTGTAATGCCTCACATTGGGCTGTTATGTTTGTGCAATGCCTCACATTTTCTTGAGGCCTTTGTAAACTTTTTTTTTTCCCCTTTTATAACAGTGGGCTGTTATGTTTCCCTAGTGTAAGGCAAGGGTTATAGCAAGTAGAAATTCTGTTCTGTTTAGGCAGGTATAGTATTGATGAACTTGGTGTTGTGTTCGTACTAGTTTTGAGACAGTACACTTGGGGGCCTATTATCTGGTATAAGAAATAATAAAAAAAGGGAGGAGGTACTGGTTCAAATAGGCCATTAATTACATTTTATATGTGCAGGTACTGCTGCCATCCCGACCCCTTGCGTGACCTTGTTCCTTCCTCTCTCTCTCTCTCTCTCTCTCAATTTGGTGTGTGGGCTGGAGGCGTGGTGTTCTCCCTAAAACTAGTGCTTGGTCCTTCCTCAACCTGGTGCCGCAGCGGCTCTCTCTTTCTTGCTTAAGCCCTCAAGAGTTAAGACTGCCCGCGACTCCAAACCTTCTCTCTTAGTTTGTCAAGTAACCAGCATTTCTCCGACCTTCACCTCTTCTCAAATCTCTGCCAAAAAATGGTGGTGAATGATGAAATCCCCGCAGACCTTTACCCAACAGAAGCGGATCTACCCTACGAAGAAGAGATTCTCCGGGACCCCTTCAAACTGAAGGGTTGGTGGCGGTACCTCGTCGCTCGTGCTTCTGCTCCCTTTAAAAAGCGTTCGATTTTGTATGAGCGCGCTTTGAAAGCTCTGCCCGGTAGCTACAAACTGTGGCACGCTTATTTGCGGGAGAGGCTTGATGCAGTTCGACCTTTCCCAATCACCCATCCATCCTATTCATCTCTTAACAACACATTTGAGAGAGCGCTTGTTACCATGCACCGTATGCCGAGGATATGGATCATGTATCTCTCCTCCTTGACAGACCAGCGACTGCTAACTCGGGCTCGCCGCACCTTCGACCGTGCGTTGCGTGCCCTGCCGGTCACACAGCATGATCGGGTCTGGCCACTTTATCTGAAGTTGGTTTCTTTACCTGGTGTGCCCGTGGAGACCTCCTTCCGGGTTTACCGCCGCTACCTTGTTTTTGACCCGTCTCATGTGGAGGATTTCATTGATTTCCTTCTCCAGTCCAAGCGGTGGCAGGAAGCTGCTGATAGGCTTGCTTCTGTCTTGAATGACGACTCGTTTTATTCAATTAAGGGGAAGACTAAACACCAGCTCTGGTTAGAGCTGTGTGATCTACTAACTAAGCATGCTACAGAGATATCGGGTCTGAAGGTGGATCCAATAATTCGGGGTGGGATCCGCAAATTCACTGATGAGGTCGGGCGGTTATGGACGTCTTTAGCTGACTACTACGTCAGGAGAGGTCTGTATGAAAAGGCACGTGACATATTCGAGGAAGGAATTAGCACAGTTATCACTGTGCGGGATTTCAGTGTCATATTTGATGCATATGCGCAGTTTGAACAAAGTGCACTTGCTGCAAAATTGGAGGCAGCAGAGGATGATTCTGAGGGTGAGATGGATGATGGAGAGGGGGGAAACGATGGGGTCGAGAAGTTGGCAAAGAAGTTTCTAGAAGGTTGTTGGTTGAATGATGACGACGACACAGATCTGAGACTGGCACGCTTTGAGAGGTTGTTTGACAGGAGGCCGGAGTTGCTTAATAGTGTTCTCTTAAGGCAGAATCCCCATAATGTCGAACAATGGCACAGGTCAGGTTTCTTATATAATCTTGGCAGTTTACATGTAAGCACAAGTTACCTTAATGATACTGATACGATCAGTACTTGTTTTTACATACACATGCTCGACTGTATGAAAGTAATCCATGACAAAAATGGAAATAAAGAGAGGTTGCAGGTTACAATGGTCTTAATTGTACCAGACTGGACTTGCATGCTACTTAATCTTAGCATGAAATATCAGAAGCACGAGTCACTTCTGGTTTAGTTTTAAAGTGAGTAACACTGTTAGTTTTCATTGATATTAACCATATATTGAAGGAAAACAGGCTATTCTCACATCAGGTATTGGCCAGATAATGTATGAACCAACTTAGACCAGTACCAGTATTAGCGTCAAATGATGATTTCAACTGTCGTTCAACAGTTTTCTAACAGCAATACTAATGACAGGCGTGTGAAGCTATTTGAAGGTGACCCTGCTCGTCAGGCCTCAACCTATGTGGAAGCCGTGAAGACGGTAGACCCGGCAAAGGCGGTGGGTAAGCCGCACACACTTTGGATTGCTTTTGCTAAGATGTATGAGGAGCATAACCGACTTGACAGTGCAGAGGAGATTTTTAAGAAAGCAACTCAGGTTAATTATAAGGCTGTTGATCATCTAGCAACTGTGTGGTGTGAATGGGCTGAGATGGAATTGAGGCATAAGAACTTCACAATGGCTATAGAGTTGATGCAACAGGCTACTGCTGAGCCATCAGTTGAGGTTAAAAGGAGAGGTAATCCATTTGCTTTATTTTAGTTATCTTTATGAAATGTTACGCATGTTGCCTAGCATTGTTGTTCTTCCCTGGAATTTTTAAAAGTGTAATTTGTTGGGTTTGATGTTGAGTTAGTTTGGCGAGTAAAACTCAAGAATTTTAATAGTAGGGGGAATTTCATGTATCCCCTTCAAAAACCTTGAAATTACATATTTCCTCCTCTAAAATTCATAATATCATATTTACCCTTCTAAAGTTCATAAACTCACAAATTTACCCAATTTATTAATTTTTCAAATAAAACTCATTTTAAATTTATAAATTACCCATCTTACCCTTTCTTCATCTTTTCTTTTTATTCTCTATTCATTCCCACAGAAATCTCAAGCAACGCACATACAGTCATACATACCAATCATTTATGTCTATTGTTTTTGAGGGGGTACATGAAACTCCAAATTCTGCTTGCTTGGAAATGAAATGACGTAATTATTCTTGTTTGCATATGATAGTTGACCACTGGGCTAGATTGCTTGGCAGGATTTGTTTGCATATGATAATTTATAAATGATGTATCTCATTTCTATTGCGAACCTGACTGCCTCCAATAAGGCCTTGACCACCGCTTGCAGAGGGCATGAAGCCGTTGATGCCTGCACTCATGCCAGCAACTATTCTCCCTTGTGAAAAATAAAACCCAACCCACTATCCCAGTTTTGGATCCAAGAAGCATCCGAAAAGCAAACAAAATCAAAGTTACCCGGACCTGTTACTGTAGCACCAAAGGCCCTATTTCTTATTTTCTTATTCCATGCCAGTATAGACTCACAATCAATTTGACTGAAATAAGTCCTGAACTGCTCAATGGAGGGTCACTGGCCCTGATAGGTCATGTTGTTTCAACACCTCCAAATCACCCATGTCGCGTTTGTGAACACAAGCACACTAAAATACTGTGTGATGATTTATTAAAGAACCCTGGTTTAGTTTATCCACTTTGGTTTGAATTCGTTACATACAGTTGGATGACGCTGAGATATTTGTCACAAACTGAAATATTCGTTACATACAGTTAGAAAGGTAAATACTGTGTGTTGCTTGGAATGAAGAGAGACGATAAAAAGAAAGGATAGAGAAGGATAAAATGGGTAATTTACAAATTTTAAATGAGTTTTATTAGAAAAGTTAATAAATTGGGTAAATTTGTGAGTTTTTGAACTTTAGAAGGGTAAATATGATATTATGAAGTTTAGAAGGGGAAATACGTAATTTCAAGTTTTTTGAGGGGGATATATGAAATTCCCCCATAGTAGTATTGCTCGTAATAGATTTTATTTTAATATATTTTCCCAGTAAAACTCTGGAATTTATTAGAATAGCTGATAATAGATCTGAGCACCTCCATACATATTCAAACTATTTCTGTTCTATATTGCTGGCTGCCCTATTGGTGTTTATAGTGCTAGTACTAGCTTATTATCCTGGTAATTTAGTTCAATTGTTGTGCACCATTTCTTTATAGTATGCCTAGTCAAGCTTGTGAACCGAACCAAGAATATTTGATTTACTGATTTGCTGGTCTTAACTTATTCTTTAATTATGCAGCTGCTGCTGAAGGAAATGAGCCAGTGCAGATGAGATTGCACAAATCACTGAGGCTCTGGAGTTTCTATGTAGATTTGGAGGAGAGCCTTGGCACACTAGAGTCAACTCGTGCTGTCTATGAGAGAATTCTTGATCTGAGAATTGCCACTCCGCAAATCATTCTCAACTATGCTTTTCTTCTAGAGGTACAGAAATTTGTCTATAACAACAACAGAAGAGTTGTACCTTTAAACTTTTAGGCTTTATTTGTACTGAATAAACTGGTATCTGGTATTAAAAATTTTCAACTGTCTCCTCAGATATCATTCATTTGCAAGATATATAAGATCATTAAAAAGAGTGTTTTTTTTTTTTTTTTTTTTGTGTAAAGGGCAACACTGCACTTAAGAATTTCGGCACTGGGTGTGAAGACATCTTCTCCTTTTTTGCTAACACTTATTTCGTTTCTTTATTTTGTTTCTACAGGAAAATAAGTACTTTGAGGATGCATTCAAGGTTTATGAGAGAGGCGTGAAAATATTTAAGTACCCACATGTAAGGGACATATGGGTTACATACCTTTCAAAGTTTGTGAAGAGATATGGGAAGTTGAAGCTGGATCGTGCGAGAGAACTGTTTGAACAAGCAATCGATCAGGTAAATAAATTTGATATTAAGCTAATTCCTCAAGTGATAAACAGGCATTTTAGAGAGCAATGCCATCATTTGGAGAAAATTTTAAAAAATAGCTTTGTGAGCTGAAATTAAGTTGGTATGACTCTCTCTATCTAGTACAAATATCATAGAAATAATATGGTAGTGATTGGTCAGTATGAAATGACAGCTAACTGAGTATTGTGTTTCCTGTGGGAAATAACTTAACACTTTCTCCAATTTTGTTTTGTCAGACTCCTGCTCAGGAGGTCAAGCCACTATTTCTTCAGTATGCAAAACTTGAAGAGGATTACGGGCTAGCGAAACGTGCAATGAATGTCTATGATCGGTCTGTAAAGGCAGTTGCCGACAATGAGAAGCTCAGTATGTATGAGATTTACATTGCACGGGCTGCAGAGATCTATGGTGTACCCAAAACTAGACAGATTTATGAGGTAATGTTCTGTCATATGAAACCTCTCTTAAATTTTACTTGATCAGTTTTGTTTTTGGCAACTAATAGTCTGGGTTGTAAAAACATAACCTGGGTCAGTTTCATTGCCCTGACCTTTTGTTACATGGAAAAACAATGTTTATACAGTGTGTAATTGTAGCGCATGGGTTGGTATGGGGAACTTTTAAATTAGGGTTTTAGTGAACTGACTGCTCTTTCTTTTCACCTCCAACAGCAAGCAATAGAATCTGGTCTGCCTCCAAATGTTATAAAAACAATGTGCTTGAAATATGCCGAGTTAGAGAGGAATCTTGGGGAGATAGACCGAGCTCGTGCTATATTTGTGTTTTCATCAAATTATGCTGACCCAAGATCTGACCCTGACTTCTGGAAGAAGTGGAAAGATTTTGAAATTCAGCATGGCAATGAGGACACATTCAGAGAAATGCTACGCATCAGCCGTAGCGTCACTGCCAGCTACTCTCAGGTTGGTTTGAAGTACTTTTGGATAGTAGTGTTAATAGGATTGAAAATGGAGCGAATAATATTCGATCCGTATTCGAAAATTAGATACAGATATCCGAATGTCCATGTGGATATGGATACGGTTTTAAATATTAATTATCATTATCCGAATAGTTGATATATACCATATAGTTTAATATATATTATGAAAAAATTTATGTTATTCACCATTATAATTAGATAAATATTATGAACTTAGGTATTATTTAATAAAGCTTATATATTTTTTGTTGGTACCTTTTGATTAAAAATATGATTATATTGGTGATAAAGTTTATAATGGGTTGTATATTTTGTAATCCGATCCATATCCGTATCCGAAAAATAAAACGGATACGGATATGGTTTTTACCAATATCCAATCCGTATCCAATTTGTTTTCGCCCCTAAATGTTAAGAATTTTGGATTTTGTTTTGTTCATTCCATTCTATAAAGTCTCGCTAAACATAAATCAAAACTAGAAGTTTACTGAAAGCACCTCATACTATATAAATTTTCAAATACTGAACTAGCATTAACTTTTTCACCATCTATCTTTGCTCTTAATTGCAGACACACTTCATCCTACCCGAGTATTTAATGCAAAAGGATCAGAAGCTAACTGTAGAGGAGGCTGTTGACACGTTAAAGCGTGCTGGTCTCCCGGAGGATCAAATGAGTGTTCTGGAACGGCAGCTAGGTGCTGATTCATCAAATCCTGCTGCCAACAAGGATTTATCAGCTCGAGCTTTGAATTTTGTGCGTGCTGAGGTAGCAGAACCCGAGCCTGACACAACCAAAATGGCAGTTGCAAATGTGGAAGAGATTGATCTTCCAGAAAGTGACTCTGATGATGAAAATATAGAAATCGCTCAGAAGAGCGTGCCAGCTGCTGTCTTTGGTGAGCTAGCAAAGAAGGTCACTGACGAACAGGAAGGAGAGGATGAGGGTGCTGCTGCCAGTGAAAGTCAGTTAGGTGCACTGGAGAGAATCAAGAGGCAGCGCCGGCAATAACTTGGATGTGAAAAGGAAAAAGAGAAATTGCCATGTTGTCTGCCTGTGGTAGTTTATGCTATAGATGTAGTACCATTTTTCTGCTAGAACTAGAATTTTCCCTTGCTGTTTTTCAATATATTAACTCAGGTTTTGGGGCTTTGTAAAGATTTTGGATATTTAATAGTTTACTAATTGTTAATTTGGCGGTAATGCCAAGAATGTTACTACGGGTAGTTTTTATGTTATATGGATTTTCAACGGAAAGGAGAGTTGTCGGTGTTATTCACAAGCACACTACTTTGGAGAAAGTAAAGAAAATTCTCTATTTATCATCTGACGAATTGTTCTCATCTCCTAAAATTCGACATAGCTCGACTATGTCTTTTGAATAGGTTGGCAATTGCCTACCAGTGATTTTTTTTTAAACAAGATTGAGCCAGATGTTCAAGTTATGGGAAGCGATCAATTTTTATGCTGCGCGTGAGATCAATTTTACACTACCCAAAAAAAAAATAAGAGTGAGGTTATGATAAACATAATGCAAATTGGTCTGTATTATGTTTAATATTTTAATTTTCAAACTCCAAGTGATCGATCTAAACTGTTTATCATGTCATATTTTTTTGAACCTTTTTACTATTTTTAAGATAGACAGAAAACATCACTACTACTAAATAGATTTTGTTTGAACTAGAAAAATAAAAAAGTTGATTTATAGTAGCTCATCTCTCGCTCTCGCTCTCGCTCTCTTGCGCTCTCTCCCCCCTTGACAGGAGTTTGGATCTCCTAAAGTAACTCAATTTTTAAGTTTAGATCTAAGCCGTCAGATTAAAGAAGCACCGTGCGCTCTATCTCGGACTGAATTGGCCCGAACTTTTTTTTAGAACATTTTAAATTTCATCTCTCTATAAAGATTTTCTCTAATTCTGTCTCTGAAAATACATACATACATACCATATAGTATATACACATTAAAATAAAATAAAATAAAATAAATACTATACTTTCTATCATATCTCATTTTATAATAAGAATAATTATATTTATCTCCACACTCATATTTTCTACAACTACAATTTAAAAATGTTGTACTATAATCTCCACTAATTATTTAAATAGTTTTAAAATGATTAATAATGACAACAATCCATCCAAGGGACAATTTCTTTATTTATCCATACAAAATGAGAATGATAATCTCAAATGCTAATTTTTTTATTAGAGGATTCACAATAAATGTTGCTCATATTTACACAAAAAATATATGACAAAATATAATCGTAACGATAAACATATATGAGGTGTTTATTCAAAGTATTTTTTACACATGTATAAATACTCTAGTGTATATGTAATAAATACTTATAATACATGATATTAATACTTTCATATGTCAGTCAATGTCATATGTAAAAAATACTTGCATGACGAGATATAAATACTTATTTGACAACGAGCCCGAAAACATATCATTATGGATCTTATTTGAAAGATAAAATTGCGTAGAAGACGTTCGTGGTTTTAGATTTGCAAAATTGCTTATGGATCGTCAAAAATGTGAATGATATTGAACAAAAAAAATCACCTCTAAAAACATGTATGCCCTCCACGTAGTTTGATATTTTGTTTGAGAAATAATTATTTATGTAAAAATTATTCACTTTATAGATATAAATACTTTTGTTCTTAGGTATAAATAGTACTTTCGTGCATAAATATTAATACTTTAAAAAAAAATTAGTGTTGGAGTTTTTATGGCTCTCCATAATAGTTATGAAAGTTAATACGGGAATAAATATAAAGAGAGAGTGAGAATAATTATCAGAATTCTTATAATAAAAATGTTGAAAATTCAGCTGTTTGTGTGGCTTCAACCGCTAAATTACTACTTAATATCTAAAAAATAAAAATGCAATTTTTTTCAAATATCTCTCTCTTATTTCAAAATTGTCAACAATCAAGTGATCAACGTATTCACAAAGATAGAAACGAACATCTGAATAATTCAAATCGAAATTTATACAGATTTAATATATTTTTTATTTATTTAATGCAATGAATAAGAAAATCCGGAATCTAGCGGTCGTTTTGAGATTCGTGTGAAATTAAAACGGACGACTGAGATCTCAGGTATTGCACTGGATATGTATTCTTTGGACTACTTTATCCACTCCCTCTCCCCCGTCGCCATTGCCAAGGTGCTCTCTCGTTTCTATCTTCAAGCTACTAACGATGCTCCTTCAACCGCGCCTTCTCCCTCGCTTCCTCTCCATTTCAACCAATCCCCGCTTCTCTCCATTTTCTCCGCGAGCAGCTCATTTAACAACCGTCCCTCTCCCTATCCCCTCCCCACCAATCCTCTCCCCTATCATACCCGAATCGGAGCTGGACCTGTCAGTTCAAAACCCGATAACACTTCCTCTCCAAAAACTCTTTGTTCCTCCCGAGACCAACCTCTCCGGCGACGCCAAGTCAGCCCACAGTCGTGTCCTGACAGGATCTAACATCGTTTTGGGTCCGTACGCGCGCGACTCGCAAGTGGCGAGCGCCGAATACGTTAAGAGCAGTGCACGGACAGCTGATTGCCCCTCTGACGGCTTGCCTGAGTTCGCACTTATCGGCAGGTCGAATGTGGGCAAATCTTCGCTCCTTAATTCACTTGTCAGAAGGAAGAACCTTGCACTTACATCCAAGAAACCAGGTTCGTTAATAATGAAGAATATATTTTGTTGAAGCATTGAAAGTTATATATATTTATAACATGAGATTTAATAGTTTAATTAGAACTTAAGTTGGAAAGCTCAACTTTGTAATTAAAGTGGGGTATTGTTGTATTATTGTAAATGTATCTAGTTTTATATTTGTAAACTGATTAAGTGTGTACCAAGTTGCTTCTCAGAAAGACAAAACCACAGTAACAACTAAGAAGCCTGGTTTATCAGCCTTTTATCTTCTAACTTGTTAGTCTTTAGTCTTATTTTATTAAAAGGGTTTTGGATTTGTGTGTTTACCATTGTATTGCTCTTAAGGGTATAGGATTTTAGGAAAGGTTGGTTCTTTTGCACCTATTGTGCTTATTAGAATAGTTGTTTTAGGAGAGAAGAAACTAAATTTAGTTCTCCAAAACTGGGGATTTGGTTCCCAACTTGGGTAAATATTAATAACGGATGGATTGAAATAATTAAAGAAAAATGGGTGAGGATCAGCGAATTCATCTGACCAAATTTAGTACTTCTGGTTTCTTTTGATTCAGTTTTTTTGTGGGTGGTTAAATTCATTTCAATTCACATCTTTCTTGTAGGGAAAACACAATTGATCAATCATTTTAGGATAAATGATAGCTGGTACCTTGTGGATTTACCTGGCTACGGGTATGTGCCACTCTTTATATCTTTTTTCTTTTTATATTGTTTCAAGGAAGTTTTAGTGCCTTGTCCTACCAAATGTGTATATTCTTCTCTCTCTCTCTCTCTCTGTCTCTCTGTGAAGTGGCCTCTCTCTCTCTCTCCGTCTGTTTTTTTTTTTTTTGGTTTTGACTTGCTTTGTAGGAGTGTCTGATATTTTTCAATTTAATGGATAGGCATGGTTGTTTGAGGCTTTTCAGAGCATGATTAACTTTGGAAATCCCAACTTTTTCAGTACTTGCAAATAACACACCATTTCTCATATCTGCAATGTGCATACAAGTTTTGTTACATTTTTTGTGAATGTGATTAAGCTGGCAGACAGACAAATATAGTTTGAATGGTTGGTTGTTAGTCTTCGTCTCAGTAAGCATAAGCAGGGCGGATCTACACTTAGCCCAGGGGTGCTAAGCCACCCCCATGATTTTGAAATTCTTAATCACGTTGGTTGAAATTGAATTGAATTTTCATTTCATTAAAGTTTTTATATATACTTCAGCAATCCTCATAAAATACTAAATGTGTGCTTATAGTCTACTGGTTAAGGCTCTATTTTGTGCTTGGGAGGTCTTGGGTTCAAATCCCACTAATGACAAATTAATAATTTTGCATTTTAAGTTTCAGCCCCCTCTTAACTAAATTTTCTAGGTCTTAAAATGTTGTAGAATCTAGTGTTTAATATTACATTATTTTGGGCTATAGCAATTTTTTCACCAAAACATGCTGTTATAGCAAACTATTCATTGAACACCTTGTTCGCACTGAACATAATATACTCAACATAGGATTAAAGAAGTGATACAAGGCACTGTTTTAATCCTGCCTAAACAAAACTTACCATGACAGGTATGCATCTGCACCGAAAGACTCAAGGTTAAATTGGGAAGAATTTACAAAAGATTACTTTCTTAAGAGAGAGCCATTGGTGTCTGTTTTCCTACTTATAGATGCAAGCATCCCCGCAAAGCAAATTGATCTAGAATACACAAGCTGGCTTGGTCGGAATCGGGTATGTACCCTTGGCATTGTTAATTTTATAAACATGAATTGAGCTTTTAAGAGCCCTTCAGCGTCATAAAATAAATTAATTAAGACAAGTGACCCAATTTTTCAGGATCAACTGGTTAACCAAAATTTTGGTATTGAAATCCAACATGTAATTTCTTGCTAAAGCATACTAGTAAGAGGTAACAAGAAAAAAGAAAATAAAGAAATATCATGGATTTTAATAATTTTGTATGGTTATGCACTTATTTTGATTTGAGGGAGAACTACAGTTGAGTTCTTGACAGATAACAAATTGGTATCCGCAACCCTGATTCCTTTAATACTAATAGAAAAAAGAATTCAAAAACATAATTGGGATGATGAATTTATTCTGAATTGGCTTATCATAAGAAAAGTTCAAAAAGATTGCTTGAAAAAGAGATCTCTTCACCATGTCATGTGCTGTATTTGCTAGTACAGGTTCCCATGACACTCATATTCACCAAGTGTGACAAGAGAAAGAAGAAAAAGAATGGTGGCCGGAGGCCAGAAGAAAATATCGAGATTTTTCTAAGCTTGATCGGCAAGTTTTTTGAGACGACACCACCATGGATCATGACCAGTAGTCTCACAAACATGGGCCGTGATGAGATTCTTCTTCACATGTCCCAGCTCAGAAATTACTGGCTAAAGCATTAGTTAGTAGAGCAAAATTGTACCATTGTATATAAAATGACACTGGATGGGTACTCTTGAAGTGATGATAGTAGGGTTAGGTTTGTGGCAAGTTAATGACTGTTCAAATTTTTGACCTGACAATTTAATAATACAAATGATCAGACAATTTTTTCATATATAAAGGAGATTTAGATTTTTGCTAGATAACCTAGACGTCTCTGCTTCGTTAATTGGGACTGTAATTGAGATTCTCATTCACTTGTGCTGTTGTGCAAGCTTTAGTAATTACCAGTATAAAAACTAGCTGTTTCACCGCTGTGACACAGTTATGTATTAGCAATACCCAATTTCTATATTCTAATGATATAGAAAAGCTATGATATCGACAGAGATGTATTTCCTTCCTGCAGCGCACCAGTCATATACTTATTTAATTTTGACTCATAACTCATGTGATGGATGAAGCCAAACCAGCTCTGTCAATATATTTTAACCATTGCTGATTTTGTTGTTTTACCTAACCTGGTAGCGGTCAAGATCAAGACTGGAAAGGAGTGCAACCCGTTTCATAGACCACCCTTCTAAACGGACCTCCGATCCAAAGCAGACTTCTCATATTCTCTCATATTCTTTAAAATAGGAATAGACAAATCCATGGCTTTGCATAGAAATATATATTTTTTACATAATAATCTTTTCACGTAGACGATTCTCTTTTAGAAAAGTTGTTGCATACGGCACAATATATAAGAATTGTTATCTTCATGATGCTGTTCGTTAATTTTATCTTTTTTTTATTATTATTTCATAGTTTTGCCCACTGAAAAACAAGTATTATACTGTTGGTGTTGTTCAATTAATGGAGTACCACAATAACTTGAATGAGCTAATGTATTTGTGTATTGAGGAAGGTTTAAATACTTTTATTATTTATTTACTTTTTATTTTTAGTAAGTTATGTAATTTTTTTTTTATCAAATTAATGAATAATTTTTTTGGATGTAATCTATATTATTTTTCTACTCACAAAATAATTTGGGATGTTCATTTTTCATTGTTTAAAATAAGTACATAAATATGTTCAAAATATTTCAGCAGCAACAGATTTAATAAGATTTTAACGCCTATCAAAACAAAATAGATGCACTGAGTTTACTGTGGAAGTGGTATAAATTGCAGGTTGTGGTTTTGTTGTTATTTTTTTAGTTCTAGGTAATTGTTGCAAAAATGAAGTATTTAAATTCTACTCTTGTCAGTTATACAATGTAGCAAATTCTTTTTTTCTTTTAAACGTATCAGATATATCGTACAATCTATTAAAATTTATTTAAGGGGGAATTTCATGTATCCCCCTCAAAAATCTTGAAATTACATATTTCCCCCTCTAAAATTCATAATATCATATTTACCCTTCAAAAGTTCATAAACTCACAAATTTACCCAATTTATTAATTTTTCAAATAAAACTCATTTTAAATTTATAAATGATCCATTTTACCCTTTCTTCATCTTTTCTTTTTATTCTCTATTCGTTCCCACAGAAATCTCAAGCAACACACATACAGTCATACATACCAATCATTTATGTCTATTGTTTTTGAGGGGGTACATGAAACTCCAAATTCTGCTTGCTTGAAATGAAATGATGTAATTATTCTTGTTTGCATACGATAATTGACCGCTTGGCAGGATTTGTTTCCATATGATAATTATTCTTGTTTGCATGTGATAATTTATAGATGACGTATCTCATTTCTATTGCGAACCTGACTGCCTCCAATAAGGCCTTGACCTCCGCTTGCAGAGGGCATGAAGCCGTTGATGCCTGCACTCTGTATGCCAGCAACTATTCTCCCTTGTGAAAAGTAAAACCCAATCCGCTATTCCAGTTTAAGATCCAAGAAGCATCCGAAAAGCAAACAAAATCAAAGTTATCCGGATCCGTTACTGTAGCACCAAAGGCCTTATTTCTTATTTACTTATTCCATGCCAGCACAGACTCACAATCAATTTGACTGAAATAAGTCCTGAACTGATCAATGGAGAGTCACTGGCCCTGATAGGTCATGCTGTTTCAACACCTCCAAATCACCCATGTCGCGTTTGGCGAACACAAGCACACTAAAATAATTAAAGAACCCTGGTTCAGTTTATCCACTTTGGTTTGAATTCGTTACATACGGTTGGATGACGCTGAGATATTCATTACATACAGTTAGAAGGGTAAATACTGTGGTCCTGATACTGTGTGTTGCTTGGAACAAAGAGAGAGGATAAAAAGAAAGGACAGAGAAGGATAAAATGGGTAATTTATAAATTTTAAATGAGTTTTATTAGAAAAATTAATAAATTAGGTAAATTTGTGAGTTTTTAAACTTTAGAAGGGTAAATATCATATTATGAAGTTTAGAGAGGGAAATATGTAATTTCAAGTTTTTTGAGGGGGATATATGAAATTCCGCCTTTATTTAATAACGGAGTCATAATCGTGTATCTTACAAACTCACTATTTAGAAAAAGCCAAGTCGCAGACAAAATTATAAATGCTAAATTAAAAAATATAACATCAAAAGAACAAAAGTAAAAGAAAACAAGACACAAAATTACAAAATCACCAGCTTCATTTAACACAAATTAGAAAAAGGCAAATTTTCTAGTGTAATTTGTTTATGAAAATTTCTTGATATCTGATATCTCTATACAAATTTAACATTCTTTTTTTATTCTCTTTTATTCATTAAATTTGTTGTTTACAATTGAAGTTGTCCCTTAAAATTAACAACATGATTGAATTGAATAAGAGGAAAAAGAAAAGAGACGCTTCATCTTCTCCATCCAGTTGTATATGCCTTTGAAGTTTACCTTGCCTCTGCATGCACAGTTACAAAGGCTGAACTGAAAAGCGGGTGGTGATTTATGATCAATGAGAGTGGAGCAAAGGCAGATCTGGGAAGAAAACACGCAGCCGTTTTTCAGGCAGAGTGACTTGTGTTGATTCCATGCTTCAGAGGATTTCAATTCAAGTAACAACTCGTGGCAATTTTATACTGGTATGAATTGTTTATATTTGACATTAAGGATGACCATGTGCCAGTGGAGAGCCAAGACACCATGATTACATATGCAAGTATACAACCTAACATCATTTTAATACGCTTTAACTTGGATTGTAAGTTATATCGAACACAAAATGCCAAATCACATGATAAAGATTTTGCAGTTTTATGTTACCATCTAAATTTAAATATAATGTCCAGCGACTTCATGTTTCGTAAATAGAATAGATCAATTCTTTACTCCTTCCAGTCAATAATAAATTTTGTCGATTGTGTCTCGAATTCATGTGGAGAAAGCTGTTATTGGTATTGATATGTACTGACAACATGCTAGCTATTCTCTGTAATTTAAAGCGAAGATGAAGGGGTTTTTTTTTTATTTTTTTCTTCCTCTTATTCAATTAAATTCTATTGTAATGTAAAGGGACGACTCCATTTGAATTAGGGAGTATATTTGTCAAAAAAAAAATTTAATGCTAAAGTTTGAATATATTATTGGAATTATAGATGTCAAAATTAAATCCTTCACAAAGCGCAAGTGATTCTGGCTTCATGGACAAATTTGGTTAGGAATTCGATGTTGAGTTAAACTAACAAATGTGTGGGGATATTATATAAAACATTGGTTTTTTGTCTTTACAAAAATTCTAAATATTTAACAATATTTTTTTTGGTTTATGAAGTTTGGCATTATCATCCTTATTTATTTACTTTTTAAATACGTGTCAAGTCGTATTGAACTCATACATTCATATAGCTGAAATATGCTAATTTTTTTTTAATAACAAAATAAGCAGAATGGTTGTTCACCATTTAACTAAATCGAGAGAGTTTAGATTGAATATTGAACACGCAATTCATTCTGGAGACTGGTTCACGATCTTGCATTTATTTTGTTTGTTTTTGTACTTGAAAATACTAATTATTTTTGTCAAACTAATTTAATCAATGATGTTATTATTAACAACTCTATAAAACAGGATGGACTTTCACGCAATTCATTCTGAATGACAGGTTCATTATCTTGCATTTAATATGTTTATTTCTATACTTAAAAATATTAGATATTGTTGTCAAACTAATTTCATATGATATTATTATCAAAGATTTTAAAATATCAGGATGGACAAAAGGTTTCAAAATGATGGGTGCTTTTGTGTCTTGTTCAAGGAAAGGTAGAGAAATTTGTATACCAGTTGCATTAATATATGACATAATTAATTAATTAATTAATTGGAAAGGACAGTTGTTAGCCGTGAAAGGTGGTCACTGAGAATTGAGATGGCCACGTGGCTAGGTGACATTTTGTGCATGCTTAGCATTTCTTACCATAGGATTTGCCTCCCCTCCCTCTTTCTTGAAACTATAATCTCTGGATTATTGAAGCACACGTCTGGTAATTACTTCTAAACCACTACCCCATTTCTAGGAGCAATAAATTTATCTCAAACAACAACCACTTGACTTGATTGTGTATATGATTAGGTAGATTCTGTTCAAATTGTATGAAAATTTTGGCCTGCTTCAATGTTATCCTCACACAATTATTTTTTGGTTTATGGACATCAAGTTTGGTTGGGGTGCTATCAGCAGTACAATTACATGTTATGGTCTCAAAAATTTATCAGATAAATTTCAAACATAAAATATAATTTGTTAAAGCTGATTTATTTCACGAATGGTATATTTACATCATTACATGTTAAATATATAAAATTTGTAAATTCATCTAGCACAAAAATAAGATGAAAAATAATTACATTAAAATTAACTTATTTTTTATTGCTTAATTTAATACTAAATAAATTTAAATTCATAAACTATGCATGTAAACAGTAATCGGGAAATATATTGATTGGTTATTACTATGTACTATAAATCGATAACACGCTGGTTGGTCAAATTCTATGAATATGTTTACATTTTTATCTGAATAAATAACATATATTTCAAATATGCAGTCTGAATCCTAACTGTCAAGTGACCACACACACACAAAAAAAGTGACCACAAGACAAAGTGCACTTGTCTGGTGCAATCTGACACCAAGTAGCAGTCCCACTGTTGTAATCTCATGTCTCGGCTCGCTCCAAGTCTCCAACTACTTAATCACGGGACCTCTGAGGCTCCGAGCCGCAATCTGTCTGATTGATGGCTCCACCCGGTTCTAACAATATTTTTTTATTTTTAGAAATTTCAAAAATTAAATTATAAAAAATAAGATAACTTATTTTTCATTTTAATCTTATAGATAAATCAAACTAATGATTCAATTCGTTGGGTGTTCACATGAATCTACAAACGGTCCGGTCTCAACAGTTTTTGTTAGTTGCAGAATATTTTCACCACAAATAATCCAAATACTACATAATCCAACTTATTGATTCAGTTCTAATAGAGACTGTGAATTTGTAGCCACCACTGAAGAGGAGAGAGACCAATACCAATATGACCGAATCAATAGAATTTTTCATAATGTGTGGTTATTGATGCGGTAAATTTTAAAAAATATTGTTTCAATTTTATTGATAAATTATGTATTAATAAAATATATAATTAATCTTGTTTTCACAAATTAATTTTAAATTTCTAAAAATAAAATTTTGTTGTTTTAGTCCTATCCAGCGGGCCCAGCTACTTTTCAGGAATAGACAGACCGGCAATAGTTTGGTACAATATAAAACAAAATTTACATTTAATATATATACACACACACATACACACACACAGATCCACACACATATAGAGATGGACTATGGTGCATTGCAATGCATAGGTCATGATGTGCATTGGATCATAAATCACCGATCCAAACCGTTCATCTTGTTCTCCATATTAATATGTGCTTGGAGACCAAATTTTATATTTTTTGGAATTTTTTTACTATTTATTAAGCCACTTTGAAAATTGTTGATCCAACGGTGACTGTTTGGAACAGTAAAATCAGAAGTCACCGTTGGATCAGCGATTTTCAAAGTGGCTTAATAAATAGTAAAAAAATTCCAAAAAATGTAAAATTTGGTCTCCAAGCACATATTAATATGGAGAACAAGATGGACGGTTTGGATCGGTCATTTGAACTTTGAATCGGTGATTTATAATTCAATACACACCATAACCTATGCATTACAATGCACTATAGCCCATCTCTCTCTCTATATATATATAAAACAGAATTGCTTTGCGAGTACGCGTACCATATCAAAGGTACCTCCAATTAATTTCGCTATATTGTGGTTAGGTACAAAAGAGACTATTTTGCGCAATAGATAATTTTTTTGCGTGCTTTGTTGGGAAGACTTGGTGAAGGTGAAATATATCATTATCATCATTATATTTTTTTTATATGAGTTGTTACCGTAGGGAAAATTCAATCAGCACATGCACCTTACATCAATAGGGAAGATAATGCATTAGCATACAAACTTGCTAATTTGGGTAGTCTCGCTAGCATAAGCACAAGTTATATTGGATACACTCTTTCCTTATTATTATTATTATTTTTTTTTTTGAGAACTTGACAGAAGCTGTCAAGGCTCTCTCTTTCCTTATTTTATGGAATGTAACAATTGATGTACTCCTTTGTTGAATGAAAGCCTACGGGTATTTGAAACAAAAAAAAAAAAAGTGATATATAAATCAAAAGGTATAAAATTTGTGATTTGGATACACTTAAGGGACATAATTAGAATTTTGAATTATAGAAGTCAAATACATATATATTGAGAAGTCAATTATACAGAATTTTCATGCTGAGAATAGAATTAATTTACAATATTTATGATATTTTGCTCTAAATTATATAGAATATCATATATAAATACACAAAAAGAAAAGTGAAGATGAATTGACCGTATTCTTTGTTCTTCAATCTACCCTTGAATACACTACGCAGAGATCATAAATAAAAATAAAAATAATATATTGTTAATTATATAAATAATACATAACAATTGAATGATGATTATCAGTGTTCTAAATAGCGCGCTATAGCGTTTTTGGACCCTAAACGCTAAACTATGGCATAATACCGTGCTATTTGAGCTATGGACGCTATAGCGGTAATAGCGGTCCGCTATAGCGCATAGCGTGTAGCGCAAATAGCGTCTATGCAACATTTTTTTTTCAATTTATATGAGCTTTAAATAATGGCTCAGATTAAATTTTAACCGTATTTTTTTTTTGCAATTGACGTTCTAAGCTTTATATTAAACTATTAAATATTTAATGAGAGATCCATCAAACGAAATCAAAATAAGGTAGCTACAACCCACTATGCAACATGAGCTTCTTTTTTTTCAATTTATATGGAGTTTAAATAAAGACTTAGATTGAATATATGAAGATATTTCTTGAAGTAACAAAATGATACTTACTATACAGTAGTTTGAATATTTTGAATATATTAAGATAGTTAATTATGTCATAATGTCTAGATTATTTTGAAATTTAAATAGAAAAAAGATAGATTATGTCATAATGCTGAATATATTTTGAATAGAAAAAGATTGATAGTTTATGATACTAGTATTACTATGGATATTTTGAGTCGCAATTTGGATTTTGTATTGGTTCAATATGAATATTATAATTTTTTAATCAATTTGATATTATTTATTGTTCTATGATACTTAGATGAGGAGGGATCAAGTTACAACATTTTTTGAGTTACAACAAGTTACAACAAGCTTTTTTTTTTTAAATTTGAAAGTCCAAATCGTCGATCCAAACCGTTAGATATGATCTCTACAATAAAATGTGCTTGGAGACCAAATTTTATATTTTTTGAAATTTTTTTACTATTTATTAAGATGGGTACAAAAACTAGTCAAATTTAGACCATTGAATTTTGTACCCATCTTAATAAATAGTAAAAAATTCCAAAAAATATAAAATTTGGTCTCCAAGCACATTTTATTGTAGAGATCACATCTAACGGTTTGGATCGATGATTTGGACTTTCAAATTAAAAAAAAAAGCTTGTTGTAACTCAAAAAATGTTGTAACTTGATCCCTCCTCTACTTAGATAATATTGATATTTAGCACAAATATATGATATAATTTTTATAAAAATAAGAAAATGCTATATAACATAGTTTTTGTTATAACTTTTTTTTGTAGACTTTCCGTTATGATGCGATAAACGCTATTTATAACCTTGATAATTATCAAACGTATTGTTGTGTTGTTTGTAGAAAAATAACTAAATTAACCTTTCCATTTAATTATTACACTTTGTTATTTTCTTGCATATGTGGCGTCCTTGTCCCAACTCCCCGACATAAAATAATAAGCATTTCAGACAACTACATTTTTGTTTATAAAAAAATGAACAAAATTGGTTCGTGCAAGCAAAATGTTCAAAGAATTTTAAGAAAAGTAAAAACCCTCAGCACCAATTATATAAGAATACAGTACCAATATGACATTTTATGAGAACATAAAAGGTGTCTCCTGCTGGGGTACTCCCCTCCAATTAAAAGAGAAGTAAAAATCCTTGGGAGTAATCATTAAATTATACAAAAAATGAAGTACCAATATGACATTTTATCCGAACATAAAAAGTCTCTCTGCTGGCTGTTGGAGAACTCTCCTCCAATTACATTTTCTTACCAGTACAGCTATATGCCTATATGGCTATATCTATACAGAAAGAAAAAAAAAATCAATAATAAAATACAAAACACCAATCAGCAAAGGAAGTAGTCTATTAGAGATAACAAAACCTCCTCCCCAGGCAACAAGTCTCTCTTCTTCTTCTTCTTTCTCTCTCTTGATTCTACATGGAGAAACCAAGAAAAAGCTTCAAAGACCGCCTATCCAAATTCCTCCTTCGCTCAGCTTGCTCCAACACCACCACCTCCACCACACCATTCAAACGCCTCCAAAGAAACCCGCAACCCAACATTAAATCCGGCAAGCTTGAACGACACCTCTCCTTCCCTGCCCATTCCGATCGACCAGTCATACAAATCTCAATTGATTGCGCTGGCCGCCGCTCTGTCGATGCAGCTCTGCCAAGTGCAAAATGCAATGAGAAAAAAGAAAGGCGGTTAACTGAAACCGGGTTTTTATACGAGACAGGTGATGGTGAAGGTAGAAAATGCCCGCCTGCTTCGCCTTACTCTCCGTCAAACTGTGTGCAGAAGCATCAGTATCTCTCTAAATCTGAAAGGAAAGGCAAGGGAGTCACAAAGAATTTGTTTTACAAAGGTTACACCATTAGCAGTTCGTCTTCAGTCGGGAGCGAAAATTACAACGAGCCGGAATTCTTCAGTAGTGATAGAGAGAAACAAGAATTGATTTCATCAAGGAGCTTTTCATTCTCTTCAGAATCATCAGAGTTTTACCGGCACAAACGCAGTTTAGCGAGGGAGAACAGATGTTATAAAAAAGGGATTGATGAGGAGGTGGCAGTGGAGGAGGAGAGCGGGTTTGCGGTGGTGAAGCGATCAATTGATCCTTACAAGGATTTCAGGAATTCAATGGTGGAGATGATTTTGGAGAGAAGGATCAAGGGTGCAGATGACATGAGAAGGCTGTTAGAATCATATCTTGAGTTGAATTCGCCAGAGCATCACCCAACGATTGTATCGGCTTTCGCCAATGTTTGGGATGCTATTTTTCCAAAATCATGATATAATTTTTGTTTGTTGTTTTTAAATTTTTTTTTTTCCAATTTTTCTGTTATGTGTAATTATAGGTAGCTAGTTATATTGAAACTTGTTGCTATGTTAATCTCTGTTTGTTCTCTGCTCATGTTTCTCAGTTGATGTCAGTAATAGAATTCATGGAGAAATTAGAAATTGTTGGATAAACTAATTTTGTCTGTAAAGAAAATGAAATAAATTAATTTACATCCAGCGATAACTACTTGCCTTGTTTTTATGTTTCCTCTTTACCTTTTTTTATTTATAAATATATAATTAGTGCCTTTTGTAAATACAGCAGGATAGTACCACATTACCAATACATTTGGAAGTATTACAAAAGAAAATCATAGCGCTAATGGAGAAGTAGGCATAGTTGATTGTTTACCAGTAAACAGGGTCTAAAATTTCTTCATTAATTATCTTACCAGATAATTTACTTCTTTTTTTTTCTTTTTCTTTTTGTCAATTTGGCACTTTTAGTCATCTGACCGCCGGGGATTACTTAAATTTTAATGCATAAAATAAAAACGAACATGGATTCAACCAAATTGCTCTTAGTCAAACATTCAATTATTTATGTAACCCAAAATCGCCGCGTTGCATCGGCCAGCCGGAACAAAGAAAAAAAAAAAAGAAGTTAATTCAAGCCTTTCAAAATTTCTTTTGGATATTCCTCGTTGAACATATGTTATCATTTTTTCTTTCTGCGATTTCTATATTGGTCCTCCTTATTCTTGAAATTATGTAAAGTTAATTAATATTTATTCTTATCGTTGTTTGAATTAATTGCTTGACCATGGAGTAACTTATTATTATTCTTTTGCAATATCTTTTAGTTATTTTTTTTTTCATTTTCGTTGTGTTCATGTTCTTGACTTATTTATGATTTTTTCAATTTTCATTTCAGTTTTATAATTGTTTAATTTTAGGACTTCACCAATTTCCCTTTTTCCTATTTGCTATTTGCTTTGTAGAACACATGTTTTCTCTTAAAACCTGAACCATTTCACGCATTACTATAACAAATGAGGGCTTTGATCCTCATTTTTTTTTAAAATTAAAAAAAAAAAACTTATTTATGACCAAGTTGCAGTCACATAATTTTTCTCTGTATTTTTGCGTTTACATTTTTGTTCAAGGTTACATTTAATGTAGGAAAGCAAAAGCGCAAGGAACCTACGTGTAGACTTCTATGAGATTGCAATAAAGAAAATTTTTGTCCAACGTGCTTGTTGTCTTGTTGTGCTAGAGATGTTATTTAATCCGGAAATTAATTTATTAATTATTTGGGAATCTTGGATTTGGTATTGCATTAAATTAGCTCCGTCCTTGATCTACTTAATTTGCATGAAGGGCACATAAATGACTCCAACTAAACATCTCCCATTGTGACAAATGAAGACATGTTCTGTTATTGGCTTTCATTTTATAAAATTTTCTAAATTGTAGGACAAAGGTAGATAAAGATGATGTAAATCACTCTAAAAGTATATTTTTATTTTAACATAATTTGTTCAAGTGCGATGATACTAACCATGTCAACTTCATTAACTAGAGTATTAATTCATCTTTACTCTCAGATGCCATACACTTTGTTATATCATTTTATTTGTGACACTTATTCTTTAGTGTCTTTTTTCTTTCTTGGATCTTGCATGTCAAAATTAAGAGCTAAATCGGAGCACATGTAAGAATTCTAATATGTGCTCCGATTTAGCTACTTCTACTTTTAATCTTCTTCTTCTTCTCAAATTTTGCATTAGGTGGAAGTAAAAACTAAATGATAATGTAGACACTAAATTAGCTAGTTCGATTCATTATTAATCCTAATTCACCTCTTGTATATATATTTTGTACTTTGAGGTTTATCTTTACTCATATCGAAATTTACTAATATGAACTCATATACTTATCACATTATAGATTTCTTCCTGATTAACTACTGAAGAACCTTTTTTCAAAATACATTTTTTTTTTATAAATATACTCATAACTTGTCTCATATATCAATTTAATTCAAGAATCATTCTTTTATAACTTATTTTTTTGTACTTCTACCCTTTAATAAACTATTTACCCCTAAATACTCCATACATTATCTCTAAAATAAAAATTAAAAATATCCTAATTGTTTGCAACTTGTGATTTTTTTTCATTTATTTTGTTTTTAAATTTATCCCTTACTTACCTCAATACACGTCCAATTTATTCATAATCAAACCTATATTCATCTTCAATTTCAAACTTAGAGAAATTGGAGTTGCAACACTTAGGGTATGTTTGATGCACCAAGAATATATAGAGGTTATTCAAGAATATGGCTATTCAAAATAGTAATGTGCACAAAAATAACATTTTTGATATTTGAAATAGCTAGAACAGCTTCTATTGTCTATTCCTTATAAATGTTGGAATAGTTATTATTCGGAAGTGTGAAGAGAGAGACAAAAAAAATTTTTTTTCTCAGATTTTCACTAACACAGTCATGAATTGACAAAGTTCACACCACTTTTGTTATCTCTACGTCGTGATAATTCGTTTGAGACCCCACTTGTCTGTGTTTTCTCTTAATTACTACCTTGTTAACATTGTTCTTTCACTATTATAACTATTCATTGCATCCAAACAATATTTTTAGTAATCTAAATAGCATCATTTTCATAATAATATTAAAATCACTATTTTTTCTCTATTTTCATCTACTAATCTCAAATTTCACTATTCTAGCCATTCTATTAGGTCTCATCCAAACATATCTTAGTGACCAGGGGTGGATCCAACACTATACAGGGGGGTAGCTGCCCCCTGGATTTTGAGTTTTAGTAGTGATCTGTAGGTATTGATCGACTTTGTTCTCCCTGAAATTTTTTTTGCCCTCCTTTAAATGTTTGGTTTATAATTCAGGTTAAATTTAGTATTAAAATTAAAATAAATTTCTTAAATTATGATTGGTAATTAGAATTATAAATTAAATAATTATAAATTACAAGTCAGTGTATTGGAAATTTAAGTCAAAGCAATGTTTTTTTTTATCGAGTACCTAATTAGTTAATGAGTTTAAATTTAATTAGCTATTTAAACTCAATTTGATATTTTTTTACCCCCCATAAAAATTTTGGATCCATCTTTGTTAGTGACTAGTATAATTACATATTTTGGCCATTAGTCCAATTAATTTTTTAACTCAAATATCTCAACTAAAATGTTTATTGCAATGTTATTATGATTGTGCAAGACAACTTACTAGATAGTTTGTTTGACTATATATTACATATGAAAAGAACAAAAAATGTTTGTAAGCTTAATCATATGGTTATAAAAGTGATTTCTAAAAATGTTCAATCATCTAAAATATGAAAACTAATTGAATGATATTCTTAAATTAATAATATTGTACACTATTAGTAAAATTCTTTTCTATTTTAGTTTGCAAAAAGATATATACGAGAACCAATAAGCAATTGAACATCACATTTTGAGATTAATGGAAATTGCAATACCCATTTAATATGTATGGAGAGAAGTATATAATAATTATGTAATATATAGATATAATAGTAAGTGCAATACGATATTTCATGAATCAATAGTAGTGACACTGTTAAAATTGTAAAGACATTTACATCGAGTCTTTGTTATACAACTCAGCGTATAAACTGGGAGATGACAAGCATTTTCTAGCGGACCTAATGAGGTCTTATTACCATCAATGCATTTAATTTTTTTTTTTTTTTTCTGCATCGTTTTGCCCTTTTTAAACAAGCACAAGCCGACAAACACAACTCGCCATAGTCCTTTAAAAGCAAACCACAGATTCTGCCCTCGTAAACGCGTATTAATTCTCTGTCATAATTAATGTACCTGTGTGAAGAAATTAATATCGCGAGTCATAATTAACGCCGCATGCAATTTATATCTGATATTTGTATTGACGGCTCATAATTAATGTTTCAAATATCGTAGTGCTGAGATTTTATTGAGATTATTAGAAGTCATGATGATTACATTGATAGCTCTGTTACTAAAAGAAACTAAAATAATATTATTAAAATAAAAATCTTTGACATTTCTTTATAAATAAATTGTTGATATGCTGGTGAATTGTTTACAATATTGAACGTAATGTAATGTGAATATTAAAAAAAAGAATCACTAAAAAAGTCTACCAAAAATAGATATATAAGAATCAAATACTCTGAAGAACACATCTAAATTCATTATGTAATGCAGAATTTGGCTAGTATAACATCAGTGTCATTTCAGCCTGTATAACACAAATTCTAAAACCTATCAAATTGACTTCGAACAATTAATTCAAACCGTTCAAACTGATTTACATTATGAGTGATGCGTTTACATTTTTTTTTTTATATATTTTTGAGTTATTTTAGTATCAAATCAAGCTGTAAAAATATTGAAAAATTAATGTATTAAAATTAACTTAAAAACTCACATATTTGACCACTTGACTTAATACTAAATAAATTCAAAATGTTATAAATTTTGCATATAAACGCACAACTAAGCAAGTAGATCAGTTTGAACGGTTTGAAATCACTATTTGAAATCGATTTAATAGGTTTTAGAGTTGGTGTTATGTAGGTTGAAATGACACTGATGTTATACTAGCCAAACTCTGTAATACATCTCTAAATATAATACTGTAAGATAGAAAATTTCATATAAAAATAATTTAAGATAAACACTTCACTTCAGCTACAAGATCAGATGAAAGGTTCAGATCTTAAATGGCAGAGACTCGCTACACAGAATATACCAGACAATATTATATAGGAGATGACAGCGTGCAAACCCATAATTCATTAATGGGGCCAATGTATGGGTTTGTTATCTCTATGCGGCGCAAATGATACCTCAATAAGACATGCATGTCAGTCTGACTATATATTAATCATGGGTTAAGTGCTTTAACCTATTGATTTGTTCAGAAATTAGAATTTAGAAGCATAAATCAGGATAAAAAAAAATGGATTACAAAAATCTCGTGCGTTGGTTGATGGAATACCCGGAGACATATGGATAGCTGATTACATCTGCACATGGAGGTTTGGTGAAGGAATAAAGTCTATGAACTGCTGCTTTTTTTGGGGCCTGATACAGTGAAGTGTCCTCTTATGTTAGGTTAGAACCGTTACAAAATTAAAACCTTAATTTTTTAATATTTTTTTTTTTGAATATATATGCTTATATGCATGGACGGCATTTTAATTATGAAAAATATAATGACAACAAGACTTGTAATCATGCACCAAGTTCTAACAAAAGAAGAATATCTTATTATGTAAAAGTTACTAGGGACATAAATATAACAACAAAAATGTCAGTAATTAATATGCTCTTTTTCTATTTAGTTTGGTGCCAGATGAAATAGACCAAAATCATTTAAAAATATTAGTAAAACAGGATGCGAAGGGGATGTCAAGTGTCAACAGGGAATTAGAATTGGAATTGCCAATGTGGCAATGTGGACTTGGACGTTGGCATTGTCAAAAGTCCACAGAAGTTTTCAATTTTACTTTAATTTTGTAGCAAAAAGCTGGTGGTGTACTCAAATGTCCTTTATATATTTCAATATTTCTCAGAACATTAATTACATATTTACATTTCTGTTTCCCAAAATTTAAGATTTAATTTTATATGTCATTCCATTGGAAAAATAAACTTTGCAATTTTTTTTTTAATAAAATTTTTAATTAAAGTTTGTACTCGTGGACAACTTCTTAAAGGCCCCCCTACAAAACGCCAAAGTAGCATATGCACCCTTGTAAATTGAGGAATACGAATATACCACAAGCCGTTAATAAAATCAGGTCTTGCTGCTATATATCTCCTAAAATATCAGGATACGATGTTCTTCGTTGTTTTTGTTTGATAAAGGTGGGTGATATCCACCGATTCTCATTAAGAAAACAAAGTGTAACTGTGTTTGGTACCAAGAAAAAATCTGGTGCCTTTTTGTTTCTTCAATATTAAGAAAAGAAATGTATGACGAACACAGTTTCTAAAGTATGTATTATTCATAGAAGTACAGTATATTTAAAGGGAAAATTGTGAAAATGCCACTCCAAAACCATCAAATTGTGAAAATGCCACTCTAAACTTTGAAATTGTGAAAATGCCACTCCAAACTTCATTAATTTGTAATTTTGCCATTTATACTCAATTCTTATACTATTTTTATTAAAAATTAACTGAAAAATATTAATTTGAAATACATATTTCAGAATTACACAACCCGATACAGAAATACATATTTCAAAACAATATTTTTTTCAATTAATTTTTAATAAAAATAGTATAAGAATTGAGTATAAATGGCAAAATTACAAATTAATGAAGTTTGGAGTGGCATTTTCACAATTTCAAAGTTTAGAGTGGCATTTTCACAATTTGATGGTTTTGGAGTGGCATTTTTACAATTTTCCCATATTTAAATGCTTGCTGCTATTTGTAGTTCAGATCGAGGAGCACTTTAGTAAGCCAGGAGGCCCAAGTTATAAAAGTTCACTAAAATAGTCCAGAACAAATTAGTTACTGTTTCTTAAAAGATGTGGCCCAACCCAAAATTTAACCCAAATATGGGCTTTATTGTCAGAATTGAATATACAGGATATACAACGCACTTGAAGCCTTGGGCTTAGTATCGTCCTTAGAGAAGTTTGTAATGGCTTTGCTTCTGCTGCGGAATCCATATCCTGGTAACATATTTCTGTTTTAGCCAAGATGGAATGTATGGCCCCTTTAATATATGTGTGAATTCTGATAAATTTTTTTTTTTTGGACTAAACATAAATATATGAGAGCCTTTTTTTTCGAATTTGTAAACTTGGTACTTCATCAAGATTGGTTTAATTTTAAGGTACATCTAGTTATTAATTATTGTCAATTTAATGTATGATTAAAATTATTAAATATTTTAATCAATGTTAATTAATACGTGCTTATGTGGACTATGGAGTATACTTAATTAAATATACGAAACTATTTACTTTATTGTGTGTTCATTTATTAACTTTTTTTTATATATAATTTTAATCTACATTTTATTTTCTAGTATTTGTCTTCATTTAAAAATTAAAATCTTTCTTTATATATTTTTATTTCTTAAGACGAAGCCCAAAAACATGTTATCATAATTGTAGAAGCCGATATAAATTACAATTTTAATTTTAAGTTTATTTAATTAGAAATATGTATAGAAGTGTTATATTTGTTTGTAATTGATCTATAATTGATAATTAGGGGTTCACCGTTGGATCAGTGATTTTCAAAGTGACACAATAAATAGCAAAAAAATTCCAAAAAATGTAAAATTTGGTCTCCAAGCAGATATTAATATGGAGAACAAGATGAACGGTTCGGATCGACTGTTTGAATTTTAAAAAATCGAAAATGGGTTGGCAACACTTCGACCGAAATGCTGCCGAAAGCATATTAGCCTGTCTCTCTCTCTATAAGCATTTAGTTAGCAGATCCTTGTCGTAATGGAATGGCTTTGAATACTCATAAGTCCAATACCATTGATGCCCAATAGATTTTATAGTAACGGCAAACGCTAATGCGTAAAGAGCAACCCGGAAAAGATATGTTCTTTTTATATATATATATATATATTTTTTTTCTGAACAGCTACAAGTTAAAATCTTTGATTCCTAAAGCAATCGCTTTGTTTTGTTTTGCTTTTTGAAGAATCAGGAAAAGCTTTCTACTACGAGTGGGTAGATTTCTAATATTTTTTTATTTCTTTTTTCAGAAGCTAGTTTACTTTGTAATTAACTAAGCGTAAATGGAGGTTTGATTCTCCTAGTTTGGAAAGAGACGTCCATTATTTCATAATTTATACTGAATGCTATTTTGTTACCATAATCATATGCATGCTTAATATTTCTTTTATTTGTCTCCTACTTGGGAGAAACGACTTTTCGTTAATTAACATTTCAAACAAGCATCCAGTTGTATAATTCCACCAAAATATCATTGCAATATCAATTTTAACATTATTCTATATTATATTTATATTTTTTACTAAACTAAAAAAATAGTTGACACTTTTATTTGTGCATGCCTCCTTGAATTAAAAGTTAGCTTACCTATTGGAGGAGGCAACAAGAATTTGACCGAACTATTTATTTATTTATTTTATTCCAAAAGGTCACAAACACACATCAAGACAATCTAGTTTAAGTTTTGTAAATTGATACCAAACAATTATTTTTGTCAATTTGATGCATATATTATAGATTTATAGCTATTGGGGAATGAGCTGGCCGTCTCAAATTAATTTTGAATACATTATCCATGGAACAATCTTTCTCCAATTAGTTCTGAACTTTTAAAACATATTGTTTTGTTGATGTCCTTGATATTATTAATTCTATAACCACTTGACAAATTGGGAATAATAAGATAAATTAATATAAGAGAGGATAAAAAAGAAAACGAGTTGAAAAAGTTGAAAGATCCTCATGCAAAAATTCCAGGGGAAGTGCAAGAAATGAATTATTGTTTATTCATGTGGCGTAAGGTCATGTTTGATTGCTGCTTAAATTATAAAAAGAATACTTACTCTTTCTTATTTTTTGCATTTATATTATATTTGACATATTTAAGTCACGATTTAAATTAATTTGTCTAAATTAAAGAGTAAGATGTTGAAGTTGAATATCTGTTTAATTATGAAATTGGACTCTACAAATATAATAAGTGTAGAATAAACTAATCTGTATAGAAAAGTAAAATAACTTAGTCCGAATAACTCACCTCTTACTTTTACTATTTCTGTTTTGCTCCTTAATTATTTAATAGTATAAGTATGGAATAGTTAATTTACTCAATCTCTTAGATAAATTGTGATAACATAATTGAATATATAATTCAATTCATTCATTTTTTTTTGGACAAAAGTGAGGGAGACCCACTAATTTTATATTGAAATCATGAAGTGATATCAACCATATGTTACCGTATAACAACCAATTCATTCAATTAAAATCAATATTTCTGGAATGAACTTAAAAAAAAAAAACAACAACAACAACATCTGTCATATATAACAGGGCACATACGGATTAAAATATATATTAGTAGAATTTGCCGGAACAGATTTATGTCATGACACAACATTTCCTGTCATTACAATTAAAGTTAATATGTATCTATCTGCATGCTTTATTCACCGTTAAGGTGATATTCTTGTTCTATAATTTCTTTCGAGGTATATATATATAGAGTCCGGCTAAATTGCTGCTGGGGCTATATTTAGCCGTATGATGTCCAAACAATAAATCCAAACTGTTAGATGTTTAATCTATATTATAATATACTTGGAGACCAAATTTTATATTTTTTGAAATTTTTTTACTATTTATTAAGCTGGTTTGAAAACCGCTATTTTCAGTAAATTTCTGCAGCATTGAAAACAATGGTTTTCAAACCAGCTTAATAAATAGTAAAAAAAATTTTAAAAAATGTAAAATTTGGTTTACAAGTAGATTATAATATAGATTAAACATCTAACGGTTTGGATTTGTTGTTTGGACATCACACGAATAAATATAGCCCCGGCAACACTTGGGCAGAACTGCTGCCAGCAGCAATTTAGCCGGACTCTCTCTCTCTCTCTCTCTCTCTCTCTCTCTCTATATATATATATATATATATATATATATTTAAACTTAGCAATATAATATGAGGAGGGTTCAAATGCCTCCATGTTTTGTGCCTTCACCATGCCTTCATTTCTTAAAACTTTAATAACTCAAAATTTAAAACTTAAAAGTCAAAATAAAACCATTAGATGTGATCTATGTTATTTTTTTCTAGGAGCTTATAAAAATTTATGACATTTCAATTTTGTTTTTATGTAAATCAATAAGTTCAAAAATCAACGTCTATAAATCATCTACATTAGTGTTTTTTTTACAAGCTCTTAATGACAATTAAAATAAAATTAAAATGTCATAATTTTTTACACGTGCATAGATATAATGTTGTAGATCAGTTTTATTTTGACTTTTAAGTTTTAAATTTTAAATTATTAAAATTTTTAAAAATGAAGATATGATGAAGACACAAAAAATAGAAGCATCTAAACCCGGCCTCCTCTATAATATTTATGGCCAACTTATAAGATACCACTTATTGTTATGGATCGTTCATATTAATTAGTTATTATCCCTTGATGGCTCTAATTGAATGTTAAGATGTTATTATTCAGAATTTATTTAATTAAGGTGTTTATTTTAATAGACGAGTAGAGCTGACAAAATCTAATACAGCCCGAACAATCGGTCTGATCCAATCTGAATGATTTAATTTGTTTTTCTTTAAAATGATAAATTAATTCAAACTTGACTTAATCCAATTGGAATCTGAAATATCTGAATTCCTTTTTAAAAGGTTTAGCATGACTAGCAAGAGTGTTTGAAGTAAAATGATTTACAATTACATGCATCCCATAAGAAAAAAACAAGCAAAAATTATGCTACACTTTTTTTAAATAAGGAGAGGTCAAACTCAACTATTTAATATTCACAAATCACAAGTAGGAATGACAATGCGTTGGATCAAGCTCATGGTCGACTTGCCATAACTATTGAGCAAACTGAGTGAATTGAGATTAAGAACTCTGAGTTTAAATCTTAGCTCATATCGTCATGAGCCAATTCAGAGCTAGACTGAGCTGGCTTGTTAGCTCGCTGTGTTGGATCATTAATTCAACATTGGACTAATATGTAAAATAATTTTGCATTATATACTGTCAATTTTATACTAAATTAAAAGTGGTCATATGCGTTGTATAACTTATTGAGCATTAATGTGTCATATAGAATATGGATCTTTAATGTGTAGAACTTAAGATATAATATTCAATTTAATGATGAGCTGAATTGAATAATTACAACATAAGTCAGACATGAATGTCTTGGGCTGTATGTATATAATTTGGTCCCCATAATACAAGACTATTTGAAATCATTTCTCTTATCCCATTAAAGAGAATTGTGAGAGACTTTGGAGAAAAACAGTAACAAAGGAAACTCTCTAAAGAGCCTTGATATTCTGCAAGATTCGGATCAGCAGAGTTGCTCTCACGCCAAAAAACTCATAGATTCAGGTATGCTTCCACTACTATACCTATACTCAACATAGATGGTCTTATTGGTCATGATATTCATTGGCCTCAACACAATGGACTTTATCAGACCACTATCATAGAAATTTGGAAAATAAAATAATAAAGCTCATCAAACAAAACATAGTTTACATCATATATTAATTCCATAGCTTGACCACTCGTAAAGTAAAATAATTTCAACGGTTTGAATTTCTTGTTTAAAGTTAATTTAATAAATTTTAAAATTAAGTTTACAAAGAAACTTAGTGAATTCAGGAACATCCCTAATTCTACTCTTCTAATAATTGTTATAGCATTCTTTTCAAAAGTGCCACCACCACTGGTTCAAGGTACCACGTCTGACACGTGATTTCTTTTTACTTTTTTTTTTTCTTTTTCTTTTTCTAAAACCAGATCATTTAGTAGCAAATTAGAATTATTGAATAAAAAAATCATTGAATATATTCATCATCAAATGCATACATCAATTATCGAATACATTCTCCTTTTGTAAACAAGCATACTATATTAATTTTAGAATAGGAATAGGATCAGAGTCTCTTGTCATATCTCCGATGCGGAAACTGAATCTTAAAACATGCAACTTCTTATATGAAAATAATATTTTAATCATTAAATTAGACGTGATTCTCACGAACAAACCATATATACGATTAGTTTTTGAGCTGATAAGAATAGACAACTTTTTTTTTTTTTGAAATAAACTGGGCAGAGGCTGCCAGGATTGGGATTGCATTAAAGAGAAAATAAACATCCAGCAGAAATTACATTGTATACTTATCAGAACCCTTTCTCTGTGCCCACTCTCCTCTACTTTAGCCTAATGTAAATTCAACACAACTATGAGGGTCCCGTAATTACTATCACCAGCCATACTATTCTAATAACAAGAATTAAATGCAAATAAATGCAAATAAATGAAATGAAAACTTTCAAACTGTCACAGCAGCTGTTCTTCTTCTTCCTATACTGCCACAGTTAGCTTCCCATAGAATTGCCTCACGTATAATCCAATTGATTGCCACGTCTACTGGTAGCCTTTTCCTTCAAAAATTATTGAGTTTCGCTGTCTCCAAATTGCCCAGCACCCTGCTGAGAAGAAAACCTTCCATCTATTTCTAGCCATCTGAGAGATCTGCGGAATCTGCTTGAAGACCTATCCCAGATCAATTCAACTGTTCCAGTGTTTACCAGAATAGGTGCTCCCAGGTATGCATTAATACCTTCCCAAATTCTGATTGAGTAACCACACTGGAAATATAGGTGCAATTAATGCCGATTCCAGTTGGTTTAATTGATTCACAAAGCACACATGTCCCCGTTGCAGTTGAATTGCCGCCTTTGCATAATTTCTTTGGTCAACAGCTTGTCCCTCAACAACAGAAACAGAAACATTTTGACACTTAGGGGTACTGAGTATTTCCAAATTTATGTAAACCTCCAAGCTATTAATCCCCCACTACTCATGACCAGATAGAGTGAGTTCGAGAATATACAACTTCAATTCACAAATTTTTTCCATCGATCTAGCTAGTTGCCTACTTGCCTACATGTCATGAATTGGGCCCATTTGTAGCGTGTTTACCTGGTTGGTTTGTGATTAGGAAATTTCATAAAATTCTCTCTTTTTAAAAAAACAATCAAACACATTAATTCCTCTTCTAAAATTATTAAGAAAATGCTTTTCGGAGTCAATTTATAGCGTGTTTGATGGTTTTGAAAAGAAAGAATATTTTCCTTGGGATCTGATTTTTAGCATCGTCTATCTTAACTTTTGAAGAACTATGTACTAGTACTTTTTATCGTAGAAGACATTTTTTTGATAACTTGTCGTAGAAGACAATTGAGATATATAAAACTAGGTATATTTTTTCCATTATTCATTTAATTCAATGAGCGAGGTTATATGGTAGCATGCATAGCGCATAAAGATACCAACTATGGATCAATATCACTTATTTCAAAGTCTAAACAATCTAGTTGAATCGTTCAACATGATTTTTATATGAAAATGTACTTATAGACTAAAATTTTATATTTTTTTTGGAACATGTTTACTAATTTTTTAGATATATATATATATTTTTTAAAATATAAAAATTAGTCTATAGTATATTTACATATAGAGATTACATTGAATATACATTCCAATTGATTATTTAAACTTTGAAAACAATATGTGCTATATGCATAGTACCATAGCCTCACTCTAATTTAATTATATAATGTCTATAGTTAATTATGACGAGATTGATCATTATAACAACATTTCGTATAATATTGCTTAATTAGTAAATAAGACTATTTTGAATTATTAGATTAAGGATATATATAAATTATTTACATTTTATGGTACTGTACCCTAATATATTAATATATTTGTAGGTTATTAGTGTGTTCTATATGTATTTAATTGTTTCTATGCAATAATAGTACCCGTTTATCCGTTCATTAGATTTTAACTATGTTTAATACTCACAATTACAGTCTAATTAATTTGTATAAAAATATGCTTAATTAGTTTTATCAGTTGTAGATATGATAACTTCTATTATTACGAGTATATTGATAGAACTAATTAATTAATTCCATGCATATATATCGTATGGAATGGATTGACAGTACTAGTTTCATATGCAACATAAAATTAAGCTTCTGAAGTTATATGGAAGTAGGATAGGAGTGTCAAAATGATTTTTTATTTTTATTTTTTTATTCTCACTGGACAAAGCTAGCAGGCATGCATGCATGGCTTACTGATCGATCACTTTCTCCCTTCAACAGGGATGTATTTTATCACAAGCTACATAGCATAAACTTTACTATTATTTAAATCAATCTTTTTGAGCCCAACAATGATGTCTAAATAATCAAGTAGGAATCAGTACCTTTTTATATTTGGAATTGTAGTGACATTTCAAAGTAAACTTGTGGGGCCAAAGGAACTGTAAAAAAATTTAACCCAACTTTTTCAACCGTATAATTCCTAGATTTCTCTTGGAATGTTCGCCAAATTATTTGTTTCAACAACTTGCATTAATAAAAATAAACAAATCAGTTATTGATCTAGAGACAAAAGACCAAAAACTACCATGACAGATTAATTCATGGATTTTAAATGGAGAATAATTAGACTCATTTATTTTCAAAATTTTGTACTTGTGCATTACTTTTATATGATTGATATTTATTCACTTTTAATTCTTATAATTTGAAAGTCTGGCTCCGTTTTTGCATGTGGATGAGCGGATCTTAGTAAAGAAAAAATTAATGGAGCTAAGTTTCTCCTATAAATTACAAAATAATATATTTTGTCTACTAAATTTTATGATTGTATATAATAGTAGAATTTGGAAGATCACTAGATCTTTATTTTTTCTCTTTTTATGTAAGAGGTCATAGGTTTGAGAATTCTAAATAGAGGATCCTCTATAAGCAATTATAATTTGAAATACTAAATCTCTATTTTTCTCTCAATAATTAATAAGAACCTCGTTAATAAAAGCCATGTAGTTTGATTGGCGTAATGCGAGCTGTGTGCATCCGCAAAGTGTTTAATTATGAGTTGAAATTAAATTAATTTGCTAAATTTTAACAAAAACTTGTAAAATGCTAAAGTTTAATTAGTTAGACTGTTTGCAAACAACATATTTGTTAACAATATTGTGCTTTAAACCTGATATATAAAGTGGTAGCTGCTACCAAAGTTTCAAAAAAAAAAAAAAAAACCCTGATATATATATACAGTGTCAACATAATAAAATTCGAATTGACCATATGTCAACTCAAGAAAATAAAACTGTCAATCTCACTCGGGTGCTAAAGTTATTAGAAAAGGATAAAATTAACTTGACATTACAAGTTCAACTTGTGTATATATTAACATATGTATTTGCCTAATTATTTATAAAAAAAAAGTAACTAATCAGAAAAGTTTTAAAAAAGAAACATATTTGTCAAATTAGAACAAGGATTAAGTCCTGATGAGCTGAACAAACAATGTCTTGCTTGTAATTAACATTTCCTTCAATGGAATGGGCTTTTTAGCCTCTTTTTAAAAAAAAAAAAAATAGAATAAGGAACTTATGTTAATTATTAATTTTACTAATTGAATTCACAAATGCATTGTTTCATATATACTTATAAAGCTTATGTGATGCTAAAATGGTTGCAATTTAATCAGTCTTATCCTTGGATCCGAACTAATTAAAATCTATATACAATTATACACATGCATTATTAATTGTGTGATGCAACATTTTTGTTAGATGTCATAACAACTGAACTAGCTAGAGCATGCACACACGTGCTCACTAGCTAGTGAAAATTAGTTAAATTATAGTACTAGCACAAACGTATTATGAAATGAAAAATATATAGAGTGCTTCAAGACAGCTAGATACCTCATGATGGGCAAATAAATTAAAAACAGAAAGGATAAGAATTTATCAACTTGCCCCAAATACTATATTTAAGTATATATAATTAGTCTTTGATCTAGTGACAAATACAATGTCTTTTGTATAAGAGATCGTCAATTTAAAACTCAGATAGACAATTATTTGTGGATATTAAATAGTTAAGTTGCTTGATTTCTAATTTTTACTAAAAATATCATCGTAGAGTAGCGACAATACGTATTTTGCAATGTGCAGGTCGGTTTGTATTATACTTAAATATTTTCATTTTTAAAATTGAAATATTTGATTCAAACTGTTCAATATGATATGGAAATGTATTTGGAGACCAAATTTTATTTTATTTTTCTAAAAGAAAAATACTATTTTTGTTTATAGATAGAAAATCACTATTTTCATATGATCTAGAATCTTTAAGCATGTAATCTAAATCATCAGATTAAAATCTTATACGAATCTTGAACAATCTTCTTAAAAGGTCATATTGCGTCATGCTCATTCAATCTGAATCGGACGGATGAGATTGCATGTCATAATTGCTCCTAGGCTCTGCTGTCTTTTATTTTTTTGAAAGAGTTGGCAGTGGCGCCTGTCAATTGCTCTGCCCTGTCATCAACAACTATAATAGTAGATTAGTATTACGTTCATATACTGTAACAGAATCATATTATAAGAAAATAAATTCATAGAAAATAAATATTTTTATAAATAACAGACTAATAAAAAAATAATTATTCCACAATATCTATAAAGAATATTAAAATATGTTGAAATAAGGAGTATAAGAGAACAAATATGTTTAAAATTCATTATTTCATAAAAAATAAGTTGATTTTGTATGATATTTTCTATTACAATAAAATAATATAATTTGCTATTTTACTATTTTATCAATTTAATATAGTCTTGTTGAATGAAAATTTGTGTAGTTTTCTTATTGCTATTACATGTGGATATATATATATTCGTAAATGACATTTTAAAAAAAGAAAGAAATCAGAATCAATAAAAAAACGAAGTATCTGACAATTAAATAAGGAGGATTTCGGAAAGTTTTTGAAAAAAAATAGAAAATCATGACATCTATATGTTGCAAGTACATGTAATGAGTATGTGTCTAAATAAATTTAGGCTTCTACATGTAAAAAAAACATAAAAATTGCATAAAATAAAAAAGATAGCTGTTTGATTAAAGGGCTGATATTTAATATGAAATTTCATATTTTAATTACAGCTGTTGGCGAATCAAGACATCTACGTGCATATAAGAATGAAGATACAAACCCATTGTAAGAGATCAAAGATGGAGTAAAACTTGATAAATTTCATATACGATTTGATGACAAATACTAATATACAATAAGTGTACCAAGTACATAATCATTAGATAGTGGTTTATTATAACATAAAATTAGGATAAAAATATTGATATATATATATATTTTTTTTACTTCATACAGCACAAATATCATATACTTTTTCGTTTAATTCTATTATTTGTGTGTTGCATGAAATCAAATAACATTGTCAATATCTTTACTCTAAAATGGGGACACCAGAAAAATAGATACAGCAATTTTTTAAATGGACATTTTAAAGTTAAACCAATAAAAAATTGTGGATCAGCATTTCCAGCGGCGGAGCTAGCGTTTCAGTTTAGTGGGTTCATCTTTAAAGAAATTTAGGAAATTTGTTTTAAAAGCATCCCAAAACTTTTACTTCTAATTGCAATGTAATGAATTTGAGCAAGTTCAGTTGACCCCACTTCTATAATACTATATCTGCTGCTTCACATTTAATGAAAAAAGTTATTCAGACGGGGAGATCGAGAGATATAGTTTAAGCAATTATACTCTGTTTAATGCATCCTTACCTTAAGAATATGTTAGCACGTAAAAAGAATTAGATACCGAATACAATAAATTAAAAATTGTAAAACAAAGATGTATTGATTGATTCCCTGCGGCTAGAAATAGGTCTGAATGTAAATTACATTTTGTGCCTTTCGTAAAGGCAAATTAAGGAATTGCAAACTTTTGTAATACGAGCAAGTTTCTAAACATGTAAACTCATAAACTACTTTTGGCAAGTATGCAAAGATCCTCTGTGGCAAACCCAGATCACTCATTTGGTGTGGTGGTCACTGACAGACAGAATGAACAACCATATATATAATGCACACAAAGTCAGATGCAGATCTACAACGATGATAAAGGGTCCTGATTTTTTTTTTATTTTGTATATTAAAATTTAGTTATATTTTTTAAAGTGTTTATATGATCTAGTTTTTTTCATAAAATACTAAATGTATGTCTGTAATGATTAGAATTTCGCTTTAGTCATGGAGGCTAATTGAAATTTCAGCTATCACACATTATGCATTAAAATTTTCACCTCTATTCTAATGACAGATGGAGACAGAGATCAAGAGGCGCTAAGCATCCCTATAAATTACAACCTTTTACTTTTATCCTTTTTCTAAATAAGAGTTAATATTATTAGTCTCCTCAATATTCTTGTTATGTTTGTCTAGTCTAGATTTTCTAGTTACGTCTTGCACAAAGAGAATTTACTTAATTTATTTTTTTGAAAGCACCACACGAAACTGTACATAGACATAGGATTTACTAAATCCTGATTCTTCTTTAGATGCTAAAATGATGGATTAACGCGGGATTATATTTTAATCAATCAATCTAAAAGTCTAGGTTGGCTAAAGGATTAAAGAAAGGCAGCAGAAAGGAAATAAGTATTGCCTACTCCTAGGGAAGCTTTGGTGTAATAATTGGTAATTGAGTATTACTTTTCTATCCTTTTTAATTGCCGTGCTATTGTTCCAATCAGTTCGAGGAGCACAAGGAGGATATTAGGAGTTCAAACTTTATTAATTATATTTTTACTTTTTTCAAATGAGTGCTTCTGTGCTTGCTTCGCTATAATTTATAATATTCTTGAAGAAAATAACCTAATATAAAATGTTACTAGTGTAACTGTTAAAATAGTACTTGTAATTTCTCATATTTGTGTTTTTGTTGGATCACAAAAACTTTAGGGCAGCAAATTATAAATTAATTTTTTTTTTGTTATTACTAATCTGCTCGAATATATTGTTGTTCCGGTTTTAACTTCTTTTTTTTCCCCAAACAAATATTCAATGTAGAAGTTAGGAAACAAAATATGTGATGTTAAGCCTGCATTTAGTTTCTATTTAATGTAAAAAAGTTTGAGTGAGGATATGGTATACATAGTATAGATTGATTTGTATTATGAATCAATATTTTTATTTTCAATGTTCAAACAGTTGATCTAAACTATTTAACATGATCTTCACACTAAAATGTACTTGTTGATCCAATTTTACATTTTTTTAGATATTAGGGTTTAGGGTTTAGTGTGATGACTTCATTTTCTAGGATGTAATAACCTACGGGTTTTTTATAACAAAAAAAAATTATAAAAATATATATAAAATATAGTCTGAAATTATATTTTTATATAAAAATCACATTGAATGTTTCAGATTATGAACTAATCCAACTTATGCAAGTATCATGACCTCACTCTTTTTCTTTTTCTTTTTCATTTTGAACTTAGCTTGTCAGATGTTATAAACTTATTTTATTGAATAAAATGATCAGTTCGTAATCACTAAGTAACCTTCAAAAGAAATTTTGGACCGACTTTGACCCTTTGCGATTATACCTTGTCCTTTTTTTCATTTTTTAAGTTAAGTTGTTTCATACCAAAAAGACCCAACGAAATTGTTATTTCCTTTCTTTCTTACTTTAGAACTTAGCATCTTTTATAATGCTAAAATTCAATGTTGCGCGTTTCCCTTTTGAAAAAAAACTAATAAACTTCCTAGCTATAAGACTGCATTAAAGATGATTAGGGAAAGAAAGAAGGGAAATTGGGTCTTGATTATCATTACTTGTGTACTTTGTAGGGACGCTTTGAGTCACTTTATCTTTTTACTTTCACTTGACAATGATTATTTTGACAATCTTCACAATGTTTTTCAAAATATTCAAATAATTGACATTTAAAAAGAAAAATTATAGTTATGTTATTGTACATATTGATAATCTCATCATATGATGTGTATAATATAGAATAATTTTAATAATAATAATAATAATAATAATAATATATATTTTTTTAAGATGTCAAAGTATTGCTAGTACCTTGAGCAGTGAGCACTGTTAAAGGGAACTGCTCTATGACATATTTATTCATACAACTTAAGCTGCCTTTTGTTAGATGAACAATGATTAGCATTTAACTTTTCATAGTTGATAGAGACCTAATGCCACTTTAATAGTTAAAATCAAACCCAACATCATCAATTAATATAAAATTTCATGTAGAAAATCTAGAGATTGGCTACTCTACTTCCATAAGCATATGAGGACATATGTTTATAAATCATTTTTATTTTTTTAATGTCCAAATGGTTGACTTGAAACACTCAACATGTTCTCCATACTAGAATATGCTTGGAGACCAAATTTTATATTTTTTGGAAATTTTTAACTATTTTTTCAGAAATTTTCAAAATAGTCATAAAAAAATATTAAAAATAAGAATACAAAAATATGAAAAATCATGTTTTGAAAAATTATGAAAAAATAGTAAAATTTTTTCAAAAAATAAAAAATTTGGTCTCCAAACACATATTAATATAGAGAACATGTTGAGTGCTTCAAATCAACCATTTGGACATTGTAAATATAAAAATAACTTATAAATATATGCTCTCTTATGTTTATGAAAGTAGAGTAGCCAATCTTGCAAATCTATACTTAATTTATGTGTTCTAACTAGCCTAACCTTTCTCCACATTATATTTGCCAGTTCCAGTAGTGAAATATTTTAAAACCAATTACCAATGATATTAAAAGTATGAATCTATCTAATGCAATTAAATGGACAATTTTTTTTTTTTTTTATAATTGGCTTAAAATTTTTGAACCTGCCAGTAACAGATCCCCTGATCCACTGATCCACTATATCAAAAGCAGAGAACCACCCAACAATGAAAATATGGATGATTGAATTGAATAAAAACAAAGCTATAACTAGAACCAGATTTAAAACTAAAACAGGATAATTGAAAAGATATCAACTTGCATGAAATACATGTCAACATAACAATAGTGTCTCGAACTTCCAATTGAGAATAACGTATGCGTTGTAACCACTGTAGAGTGTGGACCTGATCGATATTATATCAACCAACAAACCGTTGGTCCATACATAAGAGAGAGAAATTAATACTATATGAACAGGAAAATAAATATTGAGTGCTTATGGCAAGAGAAATGAAACTTGTTATAATTGGTTGAGCCAAGAACTACTTGTTGTGGAACAGTGCACTAGCCATTCTTTCTGATATTGATGTCACTTAAATCCAACGGTATATTAGAAACACCAAAAAATATGGCGATTTGATATAAAATTTGAAAGATTTCATCAACAAACTAAAGTATAATTGGAACTAAATGTCAACGTAGATAATATTACATGTTCTCACAAAATGAAGCCATATATTTAAAGAACACAACTGGTGATGGTATACGGGGCCTACAAATTTCGCAAGTAAAAGAGGATACAAGTGTGTCAGATTTTGGGCAATTTAAGTGTGTATCATCTTCAGCTTGATGCACAGTAGCACATTTTGAATCAAAGGATGTTTGATTAATTGATGTTCTTTTTTTTTGTAGCTTTCTTCTTGTTTTGGGGGAGGGAGTGGGATTTACAAACCATGAAATTGTACCGAGGACATATATTGATGGCACGTGCTGCTGTTCAATTCTGTATTTTGCAATTGATCTCTATTTTGTTTACTGGTTTTGTACTTATATATAATTTTCTATATAATTTAGAGCATCATGATTCATGAATACTATAAAATTGTCCTGTATTGTCAGCATGAAATTTTATAAGACCGATTTTCAATGTATGTTTGACTCTTATAGTTTGAAAGTCTGATTTCGCCTTTGTTGCCGTGCATCCCTGATTGGTACATACACAAACAGGAACTGTAAATGACCTTCCTGATGCCCTCTTCTCCTATGCAAATTACTGGTAAGGCCTAAATAGATCCGGGTATCTTTTCACTGGTTCTCTATAACAGAAACTATTACACTGATGGACGGGTCCCATTGACTTAATTATAGCAGGGTCTTTTTTCAGGGAATCTGGAATGTGTAACAGAGGCTTTGATTTCAGCCTAGACAAAAATGTTGTTGTAGATAATACTTTAATATTAATTTTGTGTTGTTATGTTTTCCATGATTTTTTTACAGCTATCTTCAGAGACAAGTATATTTACATTTCCCGAAACAATTGGACAATATTGTGATCGATATATTGTCATATTTGGCTTCTTATTTTTGTGTGGTTACTTCATAATTAATTTATAATTGGAGTTATTACAAGTCAACAAGAGAATGTTTCATTAAGTGTTTTCTACATCTGATTTTCTGATTGGCTTACAAGGGAATCACTGATCAGCATGGAGGCCATACTAGATTCTGAATTTCTGATAGAGGTGTGTGAGACTTTTAGCTCACCACTGTTAACCATTTTCCTTGTATATAAATATAGATGATATATAAAATTGAAAACATGAGATCTCCAGTCCAAAAGGTGTAAATTACATGGAGATCTGTTGAACCTGATAACGATCACAGCATGGTTCCTATGAGGTCATATATTGGTCAGAAAAACAAAAACTACCATGTAGGCTTTGTGCTCATGAGATGATAGATGGGATGCATATATATGTCTTACCTGCTTGTTTTTCAATTTGTTAATCTAATTTATAAACAAAGTTTTTGTTGACTTTATTTGAAATTTTGCTATATTAGTAATTTCTCATGATAAGCAATATATATGAAATGGACAATAGTCAATAGTTGCTTTGAATATATATATATATATATATTTCTGTATAATGAATAAAATATGGTTCTGAAGGAACCGCCTAGAAAGTGCCCATTAATTTATTGCTACTTTTGAGTGTCTGTCTAATTTGATAAAAATTAATTTGTGTTAAACATAGGTTATTTTTTGTCTACTTTATTGAATACAATGCTTTTATTCGATGCACCAACCACTTCTGAACTCTGAATTTTTGATTAGGCGTAATTGATCAGCTGGCCTGGCTATCATTCTTACAATTTAAATAAAAACATAAAACCTGGCAAGTACTGAAGTACCAGCAAAACAATAAATGATGACTATAGATACCAGTGACAGAATGACAGTTGACCTGTCTGAAAAGGTTGATTTTGTGATCCAAGGAAGGTGCACGTATACATGCCTGGATGGTTGGATATTGTACATTGATTGTCATTGTTGTAATAACTGCGAATGATATCTATGCACGTGAGCCATCCGATTAAAATCAAGCTGCTTAGAGGATCGCATGTATCAGATAATGACATCTCTTGCCATCATAAAGCAGCCGATGTAGATTCTATGCTACAATAAATATTAGCTCTAATTCATGATTAAGTCATTGTAGAGGGTGGTACGGTACAATTAATGCATAGAGCTATGCTGATTCATATTATGAATTAATATTTTTATTTTCAAAATAAAAATAATCGTCTGAACTGTTCAATATGATCTTCATATAAAGATCTACTTGTAAATTGAAAAATAGTAAAAATAAATTTCAGAAATATAAAACTTAATTGAGAAATACATTTTTATATGGAGATCACGTTTGAATGGTTCAAATCAATTATTGTAACTTTAAAAATAAAACATATTGATCCGCACAATTGATGCTATGCATTGTACCGTCGCCCCACTCGTCATTGTAATTCTTATTATGTAATCTTCACTCTTCAGTATTACTTATACCCTGTAAATAAAACAGTGACAACTTTTGATTGGTGCTTGACTGCTTGGTGCACAGAAGCAGTAACAGCTAAGATCGGTGCTCCCCTACTTGGTGCGCCTGGTGCATGTTAAACACCTAATCAACAGTTCAAAAGAAACTAGGTCAAAAGGTCAACACGGAAATAGACATGTCGGTAATAAACAGAGGACATGATTGTTTTTTTTTTGAAAGCTTGGTAGTAGCTATCAAAATTGAATTAATAAATGTATTTATAACCACAGAGATTTACTATAAAATTACATTAGAATTTCAAAGAAATTATCCCAGAGAGCATAATTGTTAAGTACAACCATAGAAGGAAATATCGGTATCGGAATCGGGATCAGTCCCGGCCAATACCGATCCGGGATCGGCGTATCGGCCGGTATCGGCCGATTTGGATCGGAAAATCGGACTTTTTTGCCAGAAGCTTGTTTTACACTAAAAAATAGAAAAAAATTGATAAAAAATTAATTTTTCAATAACTTATGTTTAGATAAATGATTACAATCAAATAATCCACTAATACAATATAATACAAGCATTAAAACCATAAACACATTCTTTCATTGTCAGAAACTATGTCGTGCTGGTTGGAGGGATCACTGGACAGTTCACATCCCTTCTCCATTTCTGAACCTTTTTAATTGGCAGTAAACCTTGATAAAAAAAACCTATGTCATGATGGTTGCTTTGGCTGAAGGAGGGATCACTGGACAATTCTATGATCAGACTTAGATCTCAACCTTTTAGATAATAACATTCATTAATTAGGTTGTTACTGTTATGTTTGAAACTTCTGTTCTATATTATTTTATCTAGATTGAAATAATTTATGAGTGTAATTGAGTACAATAAGCAATTTCATGAGGGAGAAAGGGTATACGTACGGCTGCTGGCCTAATGCATTGTAACAGATGGTTATTTAAGAAATTATCATTTTGTCCCTGACAAAATGTAATTTTCAAAGGTTATATAAACTATACAGCATTTGTTATGTATTTGAACAATCACCAAATCTTTTATTTTATTTTATTTTAAATATGGCTTGTAATTGTGCTTATTTGGTATTTCATCAAGTACCTGACTGATCATTGAGGATTGAATTTGAGATTTTGTTGATCTTTGAAATCAGGCAAATAACATCATATTCCTTATTGAAAAAATAAAGAAACAAACTCAGTTACAGCCAAAACACCTTCTATTTACTATTTAGTTGGTAACATGCACGTAATAGAGGCATATTACTCAATTTCACATTGTTTCTCCATTTCTAAACCTTTTTATATGGAATTCTATTTAATCACGGGTACTTAGTATATATAAACCTTTTACTGCTACGTGATAGTTGGGTATCGGGCCAAAATAGCAAAAATCGGACCAAAAACATAAAATCCATCAGTATCGGCTCGGTATCGGATCGGACTCGGCCGATACCGATACGTATCAGCCGATCCGGATCGGTATCGGCCGATATTGCCTACCATGAGTACAACTATAGAGTGAGAAAAATGAAGGTTGGTCCATAAACAGCCAAAAATTATGAAAATTTTCATATTAATTAATCCCAGTAACTAAAGTAAAGTACTGTCAAAATTATAAAAAAATATATACACATAGACTGGGGCCTTTTTTTGGTGCAATTTTTAAAAGGAATTTACAATCTCATTATTTCTATGTCAACAGTGAGTGTATGATATATATCGAGCATGATGCTTTAATTTGGAATTTCAATTGTAATTTTCATTTTTCTTTAAAGGAGATGAGGACTGAACCTTAGAAATAATATGCGCAACCAACAGGCTAGTTGTGCATATATAATCTGTACAACTTAATCAGTCAGCGAGATATTGATTTAATTAGATTTCAAACTTTTTGAACTTTCACTTTGTGGCCTAAATTTGTTATGGATTAATGATTATGCTTTTATTAGCAGTACAGTGATGAAATTTAATCCGACTTAAAGAGACCCACACGGTTATTGAGGTTAAGCATTAATTAAGTCATGCCAGTAGCAACTAATTAATGCGAACGAATAATTAAGTCATAACAAAAACTTTTTTTGTCTGTTTTTTTCTTTTCAATTTGGTAACTCTAAAACGTGAGAAATATTTAGGCACGTGAACTCAAGTTTCATTATATTATATTAAACAAAATGGAATGTCTTTTATTGTCATCCTTCAAACCGTGTTCCAATCTCTGTCTTTTTATGACCATATTAAACAAATGCCATTTATGTCCTTCTGTCTTTTCCTATTTAGCAATATTCTCTCATCACTCTTAATTTTTTTTTTTCTGATACTTTTTGACCATATTTTGTGTCTCATTAATTATATATAAACACCATCACACTATGCTAGTATGAACATCCCTCAATGAATTCAAAACACATTTAATGTAAAAGTTAAACAAATATGTATGATATTAGATATAAATACAATGAAACTAGTTGGAAGCACCTAGATATATAAGTTTAGATACATGAAATTAGATCATAATCATTACTTAATCTAGTGGCAAAGACAATGCTCTCTGTGTAAGAGATCGTCGGTTCGAAATCCATAAGGGACAATTTTTTGTGTACGCAATAATTAGTAATTAATCTTGGTTATGAATGTATTCTAAATTATTCTTACAATTTATAGAACCCATCAATATTTAAATTATACATTATGTTCATAATTTTTATTTTGAGTCCTTGTAAATGACCTATTTTATCTACATTTCGTAAAAATAATATTTTTTTTCTAAATTAGTAAATAGCTTTGTACTTTATGAATAGTGCAATTATCTTCCAAAACGAAATGAAAGCAGGGAACTTATCATTTTTTTTTTTTAAAGAAAATATGGGTCTGACCCGTATTTTAGCAGGGCACTCATCTTAGAGAACTATTTTATTTAAAAAAAAAAAAAAAAAAAAAAAAACAAATCTGTGTGCTTTCATTTCATGTAAACTTAATTTGGTGTTACATTTAATTCAATGCACGTTCTAATTAATTAGGTCAAATACTAAAGACAATTAAGGGGAGCAGGCTAGGTCTGAACCTAATTTAAAACTTTAAACATGTTCCCCTAAATTAAGCCAAAAAATAAATGGTTGGAATGTTCACCAAATCTAATATTGGTCCAACGTGCATTGGACCCGAAATTGTCCGAGAGATGGACATTTGTTGGTTAATTGGCACATGCGGTTTTTTTTTTTTTTTTTTTTGGAAATGTTCCTTTTGTGCCCTTTTTGTTTTGCAATTCAGATCAGATAATCGTATCTGACAATAACAAGTTAGATTCGCTGGGCTTACGCTGACAACTCTAAGTTTGTACAAATTAAATTTGTATGAATTTTGATATAATATCGGAGCGAATTTTATTCAGATTCCCATCGGATTATTGGCCCACTCCTTGGCATGCTTAGTTAATGTATAAGTATGATTAAGCGACTGTATACTCATAATTTGATAATATGTATATATTTTTATAAAGAAAAGCACAGCGTTGATGACATTCACAAATCACAATTCATCTCAAGGAAAAGTACATATTGACAAGGAGATTAGCCGTGCTATATGGCTATAACTAGCTATGATTGGACTATGAGATTCTTTCCTCGCGTAATTCTAGGAAAAAGATTTTTCAAATCATAAATATAGCCTCGTTGTATGAATCGTTTTGAACTTTTGATCGACCCCAATTGCAGAGATTCATGTCAATTCTTCTGGATTTGTGACATTCTCATTTTATTTTGTTACTTTAATACAGCACCTAAAAACTAGATCTAAGTAGATTGTAGCCTAAGCCCAGCGAATTTGATTTGTCAATGACGACAATTTATTTTGTCTGCTATTGATCTCGGCTTGCGTTATATATAGGCGTTTAAATATTACAAAACATCCGCACAATATATATGTCACAATGTCACATTGCTTACAAGTTACAATTGATAAGAATAAATATTTTTTCATTTAAAAAATTCCGAACTGGCTACCAACTTTAGACGGAAGCCGAAAGAGTTTTTTACTTTAATTTCCTTTTTAAAAAATTTGACACCGATATATATTTTTTTTGTTCACATGCAATTATAAACTATTGAAGATGTAAAAATGACAAAAGTAGTTTGGGTGCTTGAAAAGAATCCTATGACACATGTGGTCAGATATTTATGAATAAACTATCTAAAATGATCTTTTTAATTAATGACAACAGAAATCAAACATGAATAATTTGGAATCTAAAAGAAATCCATGCCAAAACTGATATTGATCTTGAAATGCAAGCGATCTCAATTTTTCTTTTCTTTTGGATATTACACCAGTTGAATTTCCACCAAATTCTACCTATCTGCCGGTAATCAACATTACTATTCAGTGTTCACTACTGTATTGCCGCGCTACTTTTACTAAAATGAATTTTCTATGAAGTTCACGGCTATTATTCACCCTTCACATTAAATTAACCAAACACTTTATATTTTGGTCAATAAAGGTACGATTAAAATTTGACGCCAATATGCCTTTCCTCCTAGGATTTCTGTAATTCAAATTGTACTTTAATTCCAAAGATAATATTGTACACATTAATGATATTGGAATATTCTTTAGTAGAGCTTGGAATTCACTGCTTTACCATAAGCAGTTGGCTTTTCCTTTAGCTATAACGAGTGCGACAAATTTTAACATTTTAAAATGATTACATAAATAATTATCAATCCATCAAGAATTAACTTTCAAAATGAAGAATAAGGTATCGCTATCTAAACCTGAAATTATATATGCATAATATATAATTTGGAGATTCTCTATAGACAGCAGATAAATTGAAAATGCTGTTTTGCTGTTATGTATGGTATCTTATTAGTGTTGTTACGGGTGGCAAAAAACCTCGTAACTCGTGGCTCGATTGTGATTTGTACCTGACTCGCTCGCTAACAACTCGTTCATTACTGAATCGAGCTATTAATGAGTTATCTTGTTATTAGCTCGACTTAAAATTAACGAGTAAAAGATGGAACCTAGCTTGCTCACCAGCTAGCTTGACCATGCATCAATTTGTGAATTTATATGAATTTGTGTGGATTTTTCACTGTCTAGCTTGGTCCATCTCGAGTCAGCTCGATCCAAAAAATTTGTAAAATACATTTTCTTCTTAAAACAAAATCTCGGCAGACCCAACGAGCCAGCTCGGGCTGGCTTGATACAATTTCAAGCTAAGGTTTTAGCTTGGATGCCCTAGATTCAGATTGTTGGATTTATTGCCAACATTGAACATATATATAATCTAATTATGGATTATTTACTGTCATATATAATTGTTAATTAAAGTGATCAAAAAAAGTAATAGACAATTAATATATTAATTAGAATGTGCTCCATAAATGTGTATAATAATTTAGTCAAAGATTAAATTATTGATGGATTGATTTAGAAATTTGCAATTTATAAAAGTACATTTTCAGAGGTCAGAATGTGTTTTTATGGAGGATTGTGCTGTCTGCATGGATATTGATGCAGTCGCACAACTTTTGATGCGCAAGCACTGTTTTTGATGCACAACACAAAATACTTTTTTTTAATTTGGTAGATAACCATAAATGTTATTATATATAAGGATTGGTCCCCAAGGCATAAAGTAACCAAGAAAAGCATATAAACTGAACATATATTTTTCTCTTAAGAAAAATATGTAGTTTTGTGTGCTTTATCTTCTTCTTCCACCATCAAAGAATAGAGAAGAGAAATCCATTATAAAATATGAAGATGATTTCTCAAGAGCCACACCTTACTGTCTTGAAAGACTTATTTCTCGAACCGATGACAAAAGGTGAAAATGACTTCTTAGCATTGAAGACTTGTCTTGTGGTCACAGAGACGGCTTGTTTTACTATGGCTTTGGTTATTCTATGGAAAATGACATGGAATTAGGTATTATGTTCCGGACTTATGATTTATGTTTTGGATCTCTTTGGCATATGATGATCTTTAGATTAAGGTGGAGAACTGTTTCTGCTTTCCTGGAGTGTAAGTGTTTGACTTTTAAATGAGATGTAATTATTTGATCTCTAAATAAGGTATAATTGTTTGACCTTTATGATTCTCCAACACAGCTCGCTCGGCTATAGCTCAGTCTATAATTAACAAGTCGAGTTAGGACCTAGCTCGAACCAAATCAACTCATTGCCACCCCTAAGTGTTGTATCTATTTTCATCATTCTTGTGCTGTACGTGTTACATCTATTTGTATATAGTTAGGTTTAGTGACAATATGTAAGGTAACAATCTCTTTATCACTCCTAAATATACGCGTCTTTTCATATATCACTGCCACGTATAGCTTGATATATAGATCTAAGAATCTCATGTGCGCCTTGCCTACTGTCATGTATCTTGTTATGTAATAGCTATGTGTACTTAAAATCTTTTAAAGCAACTTTTAAAACACTTTGGACCCCCCCTCTCTCGCAATTACACGGGTCAGTTCCAAAAGTCACTATAAATGCACCACCATCTTAGCCCTATATCTCTGTGCTCTATCCTCCACCTCTCTTTCTCTCTCTCTATATCTCACAACCCTGCCCCAACTTTCATTGTACATGCATGTGCATGCTATTTCTTGACATGCAACCCATGGATCCTAGGAGAGAATATGAAGGCAAAAGAATCCATGATCCACTTTTCTTGAAAGAATACCCCCAAACAAGTGACAATCTCAACATGTCAGTACCATCCACCGCTACAAGAAATAGCCCAAAACGATGCATCACAGTGCCGGGACCTATTGTAGTAGGAGCGGGACCATCAGGTCTGGCAGTTGCTGCTTGCTTGAAAGAAAAGGGCATCCCTAGCTTAATTCTCGAGCGATCAGATTGTATAGCTTCTCTATGGCAACATAAAACATACGATAGGCTTAGTCTCCATCTCCCGAAGAAATTTTGTGAACTCCCTCTCATGCCTTTCCCATTTGACTTCCCGCCTTATCCATCAAAAAAGCAGTTTGTTCTGTACCTTGAGGCCTATGCAAAACAATTTGGTATAAATCCTTTGTTCAACCGATCAGTATCTAGTGCAGAGTATGACAAAACCATAGGTCTGTGGAGAGTATATACGATTGGCCCTAAAAATGAGGAAGTAGAATATATATGCCGGTGGTTAATTGTTGCAACTGGTGAGAATGCAGAGATAGTGACACCGGAGATCGAGGGGTTGACGGGCTTTTCTGGTCCGGTGGTGCATACAAGTATGTATAAGAGCGGTCAATATTTCGGAGGAAAGAGAGTTCTTGTGGTTGGAAGTGGCAACTCTGGCATGGAGGTTTGTTTAGACTTGTGCAATCACAATGCGCACCCACATATTGTCGTCAGAGATACGGTGCGTCCTTCTTACAAAGTTTCAGTTCATTATCATTTAATTTATATTATTTTACTTAATTAATTAGTTATGCTCAATTTAGTGTTAGTATAAGCGTTTTGATCTTAGGTGGTCTCTTTTGCTACTTTTGGATGGTAATGAAAGCCTATTGACCAGCCTTTAGTGGTCTACACCGAAAGTCAGGGATTAAAAGAGTGACTAGGGTTTTACATGCATTGCCATCCTGTGAACATATATTAAATAAGCACAAATTAATAATGTTCATTCAATGACCAAGCAACATTCACGCCTAGAAAGAAAGATTCTGTGGAGATGGATTGACAAAGTACTGGTCTAAATAATTTATTAAATACAACTGAACTAAATTTGTTTATTCCTGCGCCTAAGATTTTAGAGCAATTGCTTGGATTATTTTAAACCAAATTCAGAGGCTCAAAATTCATTTTCCACTAAGTCTCTAAAATTAAAAGATTGTTCCTATTAATGATATTTACACTGGTGATTTTATAGGGGACCAATTTAAATTTCTATTTCAATTGGTAGGTTAAATCCCATTCCTCTGTTTTTCTCCCTTTCATAACAAACCATCGTGTATTTTCCTTTACCAGAGTTGTAACATTAGTTACCTTAAAAAGCCAGTGCAAAATAATTCACAGTAGTTCTATGCTTTGAATTGGAAATATACACATCAACTGTGGGGCCCAAACACCACAATTGAAGCACAGTCTGTCATGTCATTAATTAATGTACATGAAGTTCCATAAGAACCTTGCTTTGTGTTAAGATATTGTACCTTTTTGTCACTCTTATTCAAAGTTTAATGCAAAGCATGATTATAAAATCATGAGAGGATATAAGAGAATAATTAGGCTTTGTTCCAACAAAAGATAGAAGCTGCCGCCGCACAAAGTAGTGGCCTGTATTAACATGCAAAAAGCAAATCTTAGTTGGAGCATTATTTTGGGCCTAATTTCTGTACCAGTTTCAAAGAACATCTCTCTACCAATCATCAGCCCACATGTATCCCTATTTCTTTCCTATTTAATTTGTCAAGTGCTTTTACGTCCTAACCCTTTCCGATTTAGTAACAGCCGGTAGAGACACAGAAAAAGGGTTGTAACAAGTTGATGGCTTGAAAGAATCAATAAATTCCCATTTGGTATTGGATAACATTTCAAATGTTTACTTTAGTAATCACATATTCCAGTATGAAAGTAAATATTTTTTTAGGAAAATATTATGAACCTGACAAATATCTTTTCCTCAATCATGCATATAATATCTAATGAATAAACAAAATGGAAGACATCTTGCTGATTGGTACCATCTTACATATGCCAGGTACACGTACTTCCTAGGGAAATGCTAGGTCAATCTACCTTTGGGCTCTCTATGTGGCTTCTAAAATGGTTCCCTGTTAGGTGGGTCGATCGCTTTTTATTACTTATCTCATGGTTCATGCTCGGCAACACAGCCCGATTCGGGCTCAAGAGACCAAACATCGGGCCCCTTGAGCTCAAATCAGTAACTGGAAAGACTCCTGTTCTTGACGTAGGCACGCTATCAAGGATCAAATCAGGGGACATCAAGGTAAACAGTCTATTACCTATGAAATAATATGATTCTAAGTTCTAACTGCATATATCGTACTTAATTTGCTTAAGTTAATTCTGAAATTGAGATGTTTGTTCTTCATAGGTTAAATCGGCTGTGTCTAAATTTGCGGGGAAAAGAGTGGAGTTTGTAGACGGGCAATCAGAGGAGTTTGATGCAGTCATTCTAGCAACTGGGTATAAAAGTAATGTACCCCTCTGGTTAAAGGTATGATAATGAAAAAAAAATGTATCATCTTATTTTATTTTTGTAAGAGCTCAATTGGAAGACTGGTAGATTTGTGTACTTAAAATTATACTTGAGAGAATTGAGTATTGTAGCTGAGTGGCTAAGGTACCCATTTTGCAGTATGTTCAGTATAGTTGATCTCTATGCATAAGTATCATATAACAATTTTGCAGCCTCTGTTCTCGAAAATCAAATTATGTTGATAAATTCAAAGCATGAGATCCTAGACTTAATGCCTCATTTTCTGATTTTAAATGAATTTTGCCTTTAACTTTGCAGGAAACAGAAATGTTCTCAGAAACTGACGGGTTACCAAGGAAACCGTTTCCAAATGGATGGAAAGGTGAAATGGGACTTTATGCTGTAGGATTCACACGGCGGGGACTGATGGGTGCCTCCATGGATGCCACAAGGATTGCACAAGATATAGAAATATTGTGGAAGAGAGCAGAGAGATATCAATATAACTAATGAATTAAGCATCTTACTTTTAACAACGCGGGAATGACATATATTTAACTATAGCTTGCATTAGGAGAAAAGATAATGGGAATATGACTTATGTAGATGGTTTTGTATTTTTGTCAATTTTTTATTTTATCATTGGCTTTGACTAACCAATGACGTAAAGGAGTTGTTTTTCTATAGGTCTAGTGTTGTAATGTGTTATAATATGGTAATGTATTAGCTAGGATAGATGTGAATTATATATGACAACTGAGTCCCCACTGTATCAGTGATTTCTCTTTACTTTACCTCAATTTCCTGACCAACATATCATGTCTCCTCAAAGATTTGTTTGAAAGATCGTTTGGTGACCAGAACAGAGTCAAAGACAGAGTAGTACCAGCATTCCTTTGTTTCCCCATCATTCTGTAATTATTATGGTTACATATTTTTTTTTTCTTTTGGAGGTCGGTTCCATAATCCATAGTTCTCTCAGAAATATTTTTCCTAATAGTGAAATTATTCTATTATCACTTGTCCTAGTCGAAGTAGTTGGATGAGTTGAGGACCATATATCTAGAGATATTCTCTACTCATATCTCCTAGGCTCCTTGCCTTGGGTGTATCAGATGCAGTAACTTGGGTTTTAACACTGATTTTTCATTAAAACCAATATAAACATGGACTGTTTCTAGAAAATCAGTTAAAATTATTTTTGTTTTCAATTTTATTTGCATTCCTGCTTGGTTAGTGCCTTTTGTTTCTCTGGAACTGGTACAGGCAGGAATGTTTCGTCATAAATTAATAAGCTTGAAGTGCATGTTATTCATGCGAAATATCTTGGCTATTTCTTAATGAGCGTCTTCAGCGAACCCCTTTCCCCTTATCGTTTCATAATTTATTCTCAGCATTAATCAAAGTCAAATAAAATGATCATTTATCAGCCAGTCATTTTAAGTATTGATCGGATTATTCAGCATCCCTGAGATCCTGGATCTCGATACAGAGAAGCGCAAGTACAAGTCACAATATGTAATCGAGCCACAAGTTTCATCATAAGAGAAACATCACGAAAAATCACACGATCTGATGTCATTAACTCATTATACCATACGGTAGCATGATGTGTCAAGCAGTACCAAGTTGTTGTGATATTTGCAGACTTGCAATCTTTCTCTCTTCACTATTTTTCAGTGTTATCAGAACCAGACCGGACCATCGGTTTAACCAAAAAAAACCGGAACCGGTTACCTGTCCGGTTCGGTTCTGTTTAAAGATCGCTTCAGCATCTGACTCGTTTAAAACCCACTTAACCAGCTGGGTTTTTATAAAACCGCCAATAAAAACCGATGTTAAACCCCGGTTCAATATTGTTTTCATAAATCTAGCCAATATCACGACTTTCTCTCAGATCGTAAAATTTTCTCCCTTTTTCTCAAATCACCAAGATAGAATCTGCTTGGAAATTGGATTTCCTTCCTCCTACAACCTCCCAATTCTCATTTTGGCCATGTTCTTCAATATTGCTCATCTACTTATGTGTATTTCACGGTGGCACAAGTAACTTGAAAGTTGAAACAAAATAAAAAAAGAAGTTGTCTACGTCCTATATTGTAAGTAATTTCATTCAATTAATAAATTTAAATCTGTAAAGTACGTGAAAAAGTGGAATTATTTAGTAAACTTTATTGAATTGATGCATGCATGTTAAGTGTTTGATGAAATGCTCAAATGAAAATAGAATTTTAGATGAGAGCAGTGGGGTTGCCAATGATTGCTCAAATGAAGAACCGAAGTTAAAAAATCAGTAAATTATTGTTTATTTGCTTGTTTAAGTACTTTTCGATGTTTTTTTTATCTATCTTACTGTTTGGTAGTTCCAAGTTGATACATCAAGCACCAACAATGTCATTTCTGTGTAGAAGGATTAAAACAAAGATCAAACATGTGTACTCGAGTTGATCCATTTAAATTTTGCAACTTGGTGGTCTCAACATACATTTCAAACAAAAGGAGAATTAGAATATACTAAATATTGGTACAATAAGCTAGCAGCATAAATGAATCCCCTCAATTCGCATTAACACAAGTCAGGTGTCTTATGTGATTATCAGAAAGTATGAAAGAAGAAAATATATATATATGGCGCTAGCATGTACTGTCTTTTGTGTCACATATTTGGATACTGGAAACCAAAGTGGGATGGCAATGGAATAATAGAAGGGTCATGTATTGGTTTTTTTTTTCTCAGTTTTTGTGGTAAACGAAACATGATTCCTAATTTTACTGATAAAAAACATGTTTCTCAATTTTTCAGATTCCTAATATGTATGATATTTTGATCTCTGATTTTTGAAATGAATTACAGAGATTACTCTTTATTTTATTTTTTATTTTTTATTTTTTTTAGCTGTAATGGTAATTTTTTTGGTTGCCTTTTACTGATTTCTTTTAGAAAAGCCAAACTAAGGGGCCTAGATGCAAGTATTGCTTTTATGGCTTGGATCCCTTGTCAGGGCTCTTATAGGCACCGGAAAATGGGACCCCTTGTCAGGCCTATATGCATGTTACTAGAAAAAATTTTGTACCCATATAAATTGTTGTTGCTTTAGAAAAAAAAAAACGGCGGTTGAACCGGACGACCCGACGGTCGGACCAACGAACCGTTGACCCGAAGATTTATCGGGTCAATGTTCGATTCGGTTCTGATAACATTGCTATTTTCTACATCAGAGGGGAGATTCCTTGCGCTTTCAATACAATTGCTTCTCTTATATAGGAAAGCATTTATTCACCTCTCCTATAGCTTTCAAAATCCTTGTGACAATTTGTGTGGTATTGTTCTTCAACATCTTGTTTATTTCCCGAAAATTTTCTAACTGTAATCTATAAAATACATGATGTATGTACTTAGAGGAGAAAATTAGTCGTGTTGTTATCAATTCTATCACGTCATATCACGTGACGTGATTGTCATCCGCCATCTTAGTCACATCACATCACATCTCGCAATTGACTTAGTCACATCACGTCTTGTCATGTGACACATTACATGACTAAATTTTTATCATTATTTCTTAATATAATTTATTTGTAATAGTTTCTTTTTTTTTGGTATATTTTGTTATTATTTTCTTTGAACTAATTAAAAACAGTAATTAAACACAATCAGTCACATTATGTTTGGTCATGCCTGTGACTATTCACGTGACGTGACTGCCATCCTCCATTTTAGTCACGTCACATTTTACCTTCACTATAGGTACTAATCATAACATAGCAGTATAATATAACAGTTAAGTAGTGAACAATTATGATATAAATACTTGAGAAGTGAGAAATGTTGTTCAGCTCTTTGTTACAGAAGACATAAATTCAAATTAAAGCAAATGGTAGAATCTGAGTGGAATCAGATATCTCACAAAAGTATATCCTTGGGGCCACTTCCTGATCAGTTCCCTGTCTGGTATCAATGACCAAATAACAGGAAACTAGCGATCAAATGACTAATAATTTAAAGTAGATTCTGTGGTCACGACACTTTCTTATCTACGACCGCACGATCAAAATCGATCAATAATAACAACAGTTGCAGTGCTTTAGTACTCCATGGGGCAATCATTCTCTCTTATTGGCCCTACATTGTGTCAAATCACCAAAATGATAAAATGCATTAAACCTTTTTTTTATCATACTCTCTTTTGTTAGATCTGTGTGAGAGAGGCTCCCCTCTATGTTCATGCTCTAAACTGCAAAAGAAATCAGATACTGTCAGAAACTACATGCACTTCTTTTTTAAGTGAAGATGCTATCAGCAATTGAAATGTTAGCTTTAGTACTGTTCAATACATTTTCAGAAATTATACCTTATCATTTTGTTATTGCCTTAATTAGGATTGATACATGCTGAAAGGCATGTGCAATACACTTTCATGGTTTCTGCTCCTTTATTACTTTAGCGTATTTCAATAAATAAAAATCAATGAAATGTTCAGTAGTAACTACTGAGAAAATGTGAAGAGTGGAAGGAAATGGGTCCTCTAGTAATAATTTGTGGCTGTTGGTTTGACGACAGCGCAACGAGTCAACTTTCGAGGAAAGGGAATCACACAAGAGATGCTGGGGGACCGCATATGTCCAGAAGTGACATTGTGGAGAAGACATTGCTAGAATGTGGGATAATTATGACTATTAGGGATGACCTCATGACAATTGATGTAACTAGAGATGGATGTAAACCGATGGAAACGTGGTTCATCACACACTACAAAAGACTGGCACTTTTTGCGAGGATAAAAAATAACTTTTCACGATGGAGTACCGTCATAAATATATTTTTTCTCTCGCGAAAAGTGCCTACTTTATTGTTGTGACAACCACAAACTTAGCAGCTCTGCTAAGCTTTTGAGGAAAAAAAAATTTTGATATATTTTTTTTATGTCTGTGTTGTACTTTATTTTCTTTTATGTACACTTCACTCAAGATAACTGAGATGCATTACATGCTTATTTGAAGTGTTTGTTTAGATGCTAAGTGCCACTTAATTAGTAAACAGATGTTTGGGTAAGGATATTAACAGTGCTGGTTTGGCTTCATGCAGTGCACATGTTATATGATTTTCCATTTTGACTCTATTGCTCGTGCGCAACATGAAGCCAAACTGGCACTGTTTATATCTTACCCAGATTTTCACAGGAAATAATTTAGAGAGTTAATACAAACTTTTCCTTTTCTGTCTTTGGCTCTTTCCATTGGTCCATGGCCATTACTGAATTTGGTCCCTTGAATTCCGACAGCCAGTGCCCAACACGTGGCCAAGAATTAAAAAATTGACTTTGGTCAAATTGAGTGGACTAATGAATTAACAATTTTGTACTTAAATAAGTAACATGAATTTTCTGAACTCCACAAATTAAAACACTGAAAATCGGTAGGAAAACATATTCTACCAAATTACATTTTGTTTTACCAGAACGAACAGTTACTTATGTGCTTTATATTAGCTTTTTCCAATTAAAAAAAAAAAAACAATGCTTATATAGTTATATTAGCTTTTTGTTCTATGTTTGTGTGTGTATCAGCTTTTTTATGATTATTTGATGATTTACTAGTTACTACTACCCAAAATGAACCAGGCAGTGAAATCTCCCAACTGATGCCCCACAAATCCTGGTTCACCCCACATGAGAGAAAAGTTATTGCTTTTGCTTTACCTTGGGCACATGCATTCGCTTTAACACTGTAGCTTCTGTTCTGTGAATCACCTGTAACTACTCTTCTTCACCGACCATACAAATATTAGATGAGAATAGTAATGAATCTAATCAAGTGGACACCAGGTCATGTAAAATTTCTTTTGGTCTTGCTCAAGCATCAAATGATATTTTGACTGACAGTCTAACACATGATGTGAAAGCCAATGTTTCGGGACAGCTAGTGCATGCACTCTGGCACAAGTGGTCTGACAATAAGGCATTGGTGGGCATTTCCCAAATTCCTTGGAGGGCAATGCCTTAGGTCTTTTCTCTAGCACATTGTAAGGTTTTAGTCCTTTTCTGGAAAATCCTTTTACTCTTCCTTTTTCAATATGAGCGGACAGTAGTGAATTTGGAGACCCCACACTGAAAACACCATGTGAGAATATTCCTTTTGAATCTACTTCTCTCCTTCAATGCTTCAAAATTCAAATCATTGCTTGTTCTGGGGTTATTTCATGGAGCACAACAAGGTGATCAAATATCACAAACATCACTTTATTATCAAAATCAAGCCTGAAAAAGTGTTTCAGTTTTTTACTGTAGTATTTCTTTTTTTGATAAGGACTTCCGTAAGTGTGTCTTTCTACAGAGAGACGAGATCTATCACCATCTTTTTTTATTTATTTATTAATGATTTTAACTCTAGATAGTTATAAGAGATATTGGTGAGGTATGCGCATCATGATTTGATGGTTCAAATTGTAAATTTACAATACTCTCAAGTGATTTAAGGGGTGCCTATGGGATAAAGTAGTAGAGTATGTTATTAATGTAGAATGTCTTTTTTTTTTGTGTGAAAATATTGACAGCGGCTATTAATGTAGAATGTCACTTAACCAAATGAGATTTAACCTGAGTGCAAAACTTTTACTTAGAACCCCCAAAAAGATAGGGTTGCATGATTTGATGAAGCAATCATTTTGGGAGACTAACAAAGCTTGAAGTAGGAACAGGACCTAATAAAGCAAAAAATTTAGAAAAAGATCTAATAAATGGATATTGTTGGAAGTGTTTCATCTCATCCTTAACACTTTGCTTCACAAATAATTGCATGGCAGAAAGGGATGGGAAGTAAAGGGATGAGAGACACAAGAGAGAGGGAACAAAATCGCTAAGTTTATACATGCAGCTCACCTCCGGTCTCTTCCACTCCCCTCTGCTTCTCCCAAAATTTTCCATTCTGAAACTAGTAACCGGTGTCGATCAGACGCGGTCATGTTCTTACTTTCCTCCCCTCTCATTTCTTTTTTAATAGACTTGTGGAGCACAGAGCACAGTATAAGAGTACGATAATTGGTGGGCTTGATCTATGGCCCATTTGGAAACAAAAATAAGATACAGTAATTTACAAAGGTTTTACACCAATACATGTAGCCTACCTACGTAGAGATATTGTAGGCCTAACAAATCCAGTGCAATTTTTCTAATAATTTCCACGGATACGTTGTTTTTTTCTGGCCTTGTAGCGAGTCCCTTTTGGTCTTGCTCGAAATTACAAGAGGAAATAAGAAGCCTCAAATAGCAAGAGGGGATTGGAAACTACATAATGCAAACAAACCAATGAGCAGGGCCGGAGCCCAATGAGTAACCATAGCAAACAAACTTCTTAATTATGCTTATTTTTTCATTTATCCAAAGATGGTTATTCACATTTGATATTGTTAAGATCTACTCTATTTTTTTTTTCTATTTTACCCTTATTCTTTCTCTTGGTCTCTTTTATTAGGTCCTAATGAGTAACCATAGCTAGAGGTGCTATCGGGTCAGGTCGGGTCCGGGTACTATTATATTTGGACCCGGATCCTAAAAGTGTTTGGGTCCAAATTTCGATCCATATACTTATTTGTTTCAAATCGGGTTGGGTCCGGATCCGGATACCTATCTACCCGTAGATATTTCGGGTCCAATATTTCGGTTCCGGGTAGATAGATACCCGTAACTTGTTTGTGGATTATCGGGTCCGGTTCGGATATGGAGCGGTTCCGGATCCAGAGCGGGTATAGATCACAACTCCAAAGTATTCAAGAAATTATTTACATTTAAATATAATTATAATTTCTTAAACATCTCATATAATAAATCATTACAATATAAATTAAAAACTACTACAAAATAAAAATTATACTATTGATTATGTTCATAAATAATAAAATATATCATGCTACATAGCAAAATAAAAATAATAACTCTAAATTATTAGTTATTTATCTAAATTAAAAAATACTATCCTATTGATTCAACATTTGCAAGTACATTATCCCAATTACTATTTTGCCAATCGCTATAACAAATGAGAGCTTCAATTGTTGATGCCTCCAAACTTACTCGTTTGTCATCAATTACTCTGTTACCTGTGCTAAAAGCGGGTTCTGAAGCTACTGTTATGATAGGAACAGCTAGCAAGTCCCTCGCAATACAAGAGATGATTGGGTACTTCTGTTCATTGCTCTTCCAATATAGAACATCAAAATTATTTTCATTTGAACGGACCTGTAATAAAATTAAAAAAATGAGTTTCATTGCTCAAAATGATATATTTTTTTTCACAAAGCAAAATAATATTAATTTTGGTATTTAAGCTAAATCCCTCTGAAATAAGGGCGTGCAACTTGCACTACATCAAATTTGGGTCAATCTCTAAAAGTACATTAATAAAATTAACTAATTTGCTTTCATAAAAAATTGTATGGAAATTATAATAGAATAAAGTAAAGAACTTGGACAGAGTAAATTCTTTATTCGCAAGTACAACTAACCAATCTATTATCACATATTTTCATAACGTACCTGTACTGGTACTGACCAAACTGGTATTATATTAAATTCATAACTTTAACTTTATATAATGCTTGCTTGATTTCTTAATATAAATCTAGAAAATGAAGGAAAAAAGAAGATAATGCAAAAGAACTATTTTCTGACCATATGAAAGAGACTAATAATTTGTGTGTATATATTTTCTAATGTTATACTTAATTACCTGCTCTTCCAAATATTCTAGCTTCTAGCTCCGATTTGAGCGATAGATCGTCTGTGTTATGAATAGATTCATCTCGGTAGTACTCTTGCATGAAATCATCATCAGAATCTTCAGAATTTTGCCTCTGTGATAACTCTCTAACAGATGCAACATGAGATGCCTCAACTAGTTGTACGACTTCTTTCTCTGCTAACTTCTTGTACCATTCAAACAAGCGTTGTAGAGCACTGTGAACACGATTAACATGAGGCATGTATGCATCATGTTCGCTGCCATAAATTTTCTTATAGCAAAATTCGACGAAACGCATCTTGTGGCGAGGGTCGAGGACAGCTGCAATAGATAGCACTTGAGAGTAATCTTTCCAATATTGATCGAACTTTTGCCTCATACCCTCTTGCATTTCTCTTATTATGTGCTCATTTCTTTCTTTTCTCAAATGCATCTGGATCATGCAAACATTATGAAAGTACAAATTTGCCGTTGGGGTTTTTGATGCCAAAAAAATGTTAGTGACATCATCAAATATTTTCAGAAATTTGCAAAGTTCCATAGCAAGGTGCCAATCAATCTCTGTGGGTGGTTCTGCAAAATTTTCAACGGAATGAAAATCTTTAAAAACAGCTTTGAACACTAATGCTCTCTCTAGCATTAGAAAAGTGGAATTCCATCTGGTGACAACATCAAGTAAAAGTTTCTTCTTTACATCTAGCTTGAGTTATTTCGCAAGATCACCAAATACCTTCAAACGCTGTGGGGAATATTTAACGAACTTGACAGCATCTCTAATTCGAGAAACACTCTTATCCAACCTTTTAATTCCTTCTCTAACAATCAAGTTGAGGATATGAGCAGAACATCGAACATGAAAAAATTCACCATTTAAAGGAAGTGAGTCCTCAATCCGCTCATGTAACAGATCCACCACTCGTCCATTAGTTGAATGGTTATCCATTGTAATGGTAAAAAGCTTAATTTCTATGTCCCATTCTGATAAGCATTTAACTAGAACAGAAGTTAAGTAATTACCGGTATGCCTTTCATCAAGCTTTATAAAGTTTATTATCTTCTTTTGCAACCTCCAATTTTCATCCACGAAATGTGCTGTCAAGCTTATATAACCAATAGTCTGGTTGCTGGTCCAGGTGTCGGTGGTTAAGCATATTCGACCACTTAATTTGGAGAATGAATTCTTCACTAATTCTTTCTCCCTCTGAAATCGAGAAATCAAGCGATTGTGCAAAGCTTGTCTCTTAATTAACTTCAACTCTGGACGAATAACATTCATCATTCGAATAAAAACATGGTGATTGGCAACATTAAGAGGCACCTCGCACATAGCAAAGAAATAAATAATTGCTTCTAAAGATTCTTCTTGGTTAAATGTATATATCTTCATTTCCTTTGAAACGTCACCCCTGCCATTCTGAATTATACAATCACTAATTTGTCTTTGTCCCCTTTCTCTAATTTTTTTGATGCTACAAGTTCTCAAATGCTTCAATAGTGAACTAGTACCTGAACCAGAAGTGTAAACTAGTTTTTTGTTACAATAGTTGCAAGCAGCCTTGTTGACAGCAGGGTCAGGATCTTCGGTAAACTCCTTCCATACTGCAGATTTTTTTCTTTTTTTCTCATTAGAGTCTTCAACAATATTTTGTGAAATTTGGGTAGTATTTTCATAATTTGATTGTTGGTTGTTTGGAGTACTCATGGTGTAACAAAAAATATTGAATTCAGTTTTTTGTTAATAGTCTTTGAATTCAGGAGGATGGAGGAGATATAATTTTTAGAAAGTAAAATATTAGAGATAATGATTTCCTTTTCTATAATTCAAAAAAAATCTATGAATTAAATGTAATAGAAGAAAAAAAGGTATAAAATAAGCTGGTTATGGAAGAATGAATTTGACATTCATGTATCATGTGTCACATGTATATAATATAAAACAGAAATTAAAGGGCGTAATTAAAGGGTTAGTTAAGGATGTAATTAAAGGGTAGTAAACAGTAGCATAAATTTGGTTAAGTTTTATCAAACTATAGCTCAGCTGAAATATATAATATATTATCTAACACAAAAACTTGATGCAGAGTTATTAATATATATTTCATCGGGTATTTATACGGGTATCGGGTTGGGTTCGGTTATGGGTCGGATAATTAAATGTTACCCATATCCTACCCATTATAGTATCGGTTCCGGTTCGGATCCGGGTCGGATATTAAATTATTAATTTTGTACCCATACCCATAATTTAACCGGTTATATTTTTTAAACCATATCCTACCCAAATTAAACGGATCCGAATCGGTTCCGGGTCGGATCCGGTTCGATTCCGGATCGGATCCGGATAATCGGATAAAAGTAGCACCTCTAACCATAGCAATACCAACGGATATACTGTGGTCAACAAAGCAAAAAAACAAAAAATTCATAAATATATATTGAATTCATTATTCCCTAAAACAAGAGAATGGTAAAATTTTTTAAAAATTTAGAATAGGAATCTGGTCTGCATTGCTTTGCTTCGAAAAGCATTGGTCCAACCCAGCATTCTTATTATTCTCAAAATAGAAAGAAACTTGTTGAATTGTTTTTTTGAAAACTTGGTAGTAGCTACCAAGGTTTGTGAGGGAAAATCGAACTCTCGATCTTTGGGTATAACAACTCTAGGACATTTTTCTAGCCAATTGTGTTATCTTCCCTTTCAACTTGTTGAATTGATGATTCAGCAAAACATAACCAAGCGCAGAAAGTATCAACTCATTCATCGGTTGCATATAAATTGTCTTATATTGGAATGAAAGTCCGAGATCAATCAGAGGAGTTTCCACCTCCAAAACAGGAACTCCTTTTAATTGTATATCAGATGATTCACTTAAATGGGAATGTATTAGCTAGTGTCAAGTATTTCAGTAGAGGCTACCCTCTATTTGAAATTTTGGAATAGAAAATAAAGCTGAAGCATCCAAAAAATATAGTTATGTCATTCGTATATATAAAAGTTCTTATACCGTGTACAGATCCAGGTTCAGTATGGATATGATCTATGTTGCACAGATATAGGTACGGGTATCGTATCGGATACAATATAGATATAACGATACGGCAATTTTCAAAAATCTATAATACGATACGTCTATTATATATATATATATATATATATATATATATATATATATATATATATAGGACTTGGCTACGGTGCTATGAGTAGCTAAGAGGCCTCCCGTGCTACGACTCAATATTCGACTTTTCAAAATTCTAATGGTCCATCCGAACCGTTCATCTTGTTCTCCATATTAATATGTGCTTGGAGACCAAATTTTATATTTTTTGGAAATTTTTTACTATTTTTTTAGATTTATTGAAAATTGCTGTTTTTCAGACAAATCTGGACCATAAAAAACAGTGATATTCAATAAATCTAAAAAAATAGTAAAAAATTCCCAAAAAATGTAAAATTTGGTCTCCAAACACATATTAATATGGAGAACAAGATGAACGGTTCGGATCGACTATTAGGATTTTGAAAAGTCGAATATTGAGCCGTAGCATGGGAGGCCTCTTAGCTACCCATAGCATATTAGCCAAATCCTATATATATATATATATATATATATATATATATATATATATATATATATATATATATATATATATATATATATATATATATATATGAGTTAGGCTGGGGTGCTATGGATAGTATAGTGGCCTCCCGTGCTACGGCTCAATATTCAAGTTTTTAAAATTCAAACGATCGATCCGAACCGTTCATTGTTTAATCCATATTGAAATGTACTTGGAGTCCAAATTTTACATTTTTTGGAATTTTTTTACTATTTATTAAGCATTTTTGAAACCACTGTTTTCCAGTGGTGCAGAATTTTAATAAAAACAGCGATTTTGAAACCATCTTAATAAATAGCAAAAAAATTCCAAAAAATGTAAAATTTGGTCTCCAAGCACATTTTAATATGGATTAAATAATGAACGGTTCAGATCGACCGTTTGGATTTTGAAAACTTGAATATTGAGCCGTAGCACGGGAGGCCACTATGCTATCCTTAGCACCCCAGCCTAACTCTATACATACATACATATATATATATATATATATATATATATATATATATATATATATATATATATATATATATATATATATATATATATATAATTTTTTTATAATATGTATATTACATTTAAATAATCATAAAAAATCTAATTAAAAAGATGAATATATTACAAAAACTAAATCAAGCTATTAAAAACTAAAGGCTTAATATAAGAGTAGATATTAAATAATAGAGTTACTGTAATACAGCATACTTGTGGAGTGGATAAAGGTTTTGACTGGGACCGGGCCTTCCACTTTTGAACCACAGCTCTGGCGGCAAAAAAGTATATTTCAGCTAGTGTATACGCGGTCCACAAGTGCGGTGCAGCTCACAGTCGTGGCTCACGGATGAGGGTACGGTTCACCACGCTAATAGCTGTATCCAAAAGTTTCAACGAAGTACCGTATCAAGCACATATCGATATCCAATACGTATTTGACATGGGTACGGACTCCAATCAGGAGTATCCGAGTAACATAGGATATGATCCTCCTTGTAAGATAAAGTAAAAAAACAATAATAATAAAGCTCAATCGATGATCAGTTGATCACCACCGAAGTGATCTGCAACCAAAAAGGAGTAAAATAGGCATGCCTGGCCATCATTGTCAAGAATTCATAATAATGGGATAATTGGGAATTTGAGTCTCTGATTTTAACACAATTAAATTTAAGTGAAGAAGAAAGGAAATACAGGATGAATATAATTGGAAATATAAAATTTAAAGTGTGTGAAATAACTATTAGAATAAATAAGACAGAATTGAAAGAGCTCAGAGGTAAATGTAATATATTGAAGTCTAGAGAGAAATTTAGCAAGAGTTAGAGGGTACATAAGAAATTAATCTCTTTGTTTCACAAAAACATCATCGCTCAATACATTTAGTTTTTTTATTGGTTTTAAATTTATCAAATTCTCTGATCTATCATTTCCCTATTGCCCCAGGTCCTCTTGTTTCCCCATTGAAAGTTTTCCCAACATTAAAAAAATTAACATATCTATATTTCAAAAAAAGTGACTGCTTGATCGTAACATATTAATTGTGTCAGGATTCAAAAGTGCACATGAAATTTTTTATATTAAAGAGGTCAGAGGTTTTTCCTAATTGTTTGGGCTTTTGTAAATTGGAACCGAATCCTCTGCCCCCCAATGGGCAGGAAAATCCTGCCCCCCCAAGTGTAAGATGAAATCTGAGCCGTTAAATTTTTGTCAAAATTCGTATTGAATGATGCACTGGATCGGAGTCATCGGACATTAACGAAGACGTTTCTCTCTCCGTTAATAATTTCAATCGGACAAACCTTTCTTCCCATCCCAGTCATTTCCCCCGCCTCAACCCCAAACCCTAGCAGGGTTGCCCTCCTCCTCGTCGCTTCTCTCTCTATCGCCTTCCACTCTGAAAGCCCTGCTCCCTCTCTCAAAGCCCCATCGCTCCTCTTACCGGCACATCACCACCATGCCGCTCTCTTAGTTTCTCCACGTTGTGCCTTCTCTCTCTCTCTGATCAGAAGTTGTCCGGCGCATCACTACCTGGTCTCCTTCGATCCGAGCCAACGTGTGCGAACTTGTCAATAAAGGTATGGCCCACTTCTTTGAGTGCAAACAGAGGTTGCATCCATTACCACTTTTTAAATTTGTTCAATTTATATGAATTAGAGATAAAGCAATTTTTAGACCTTTCAGGAGCTGATTAAAATTGTCCTGTGGATTTCATTCATTTCTACCAAATTAGAAATGAAGTAAATTAGCTGGGTTATTTTAGTTTGACAAACCTGAACCAAAATTGGATTGGTTTGGTTTGGTTTGTACGTAGGAATCAAATTTCAGTAATAAAGGATAAAGGCAGTAATACTCTAGTTTATAATTCTTAAGCTGAAGATTCGAACAAATAAGGATATTAATAAAACCAATAAATCCTTGCATCAGAGGCAATAGTTGGCTGTGTAATGTGTTGTAATTCTGACTTTTATCTCTGCTTGTACTATGATACAATGTTTATTTTTTTTTTAAACCTATGATACAATGTTTAATGAGTTAACCTACAGGTTTCATGCCAAAATAAAAAATTCCTTGCATCTTTTTCTTGCTTTGAATTTTCTTTTCTTTTTTTCTCATTTACTTTGTTGTCCTTTCGCACGGCACAACAAATATCAATTAACATTTTTAAGGGACGAGCAACGCAAGTGATTTCAATCAATACAACATCAAGGGATTAGCAATGCAAATAACGGAGAAATTGTCTATTGTTGACTAAATTTGGTTCATAAATTTACAGTCCTGGAGGAGCCCCTTCTAGCTTGAAGAAGGGAAATGCTCAAGACAATGACTTCTCTCCAATTTATCTTCAAACTTTTGTAAAGTATGCATGAATAAATTCAGACGTCTCTCCTATCCATTTCTTGGTTTTCTCATGTAATCTACTGTTATATATTCCATAGTTAAGAAATTGTACTTTTGTTTGTTGTTTCATCAATTAGGCATCGTTGTAAAGTATTTTTTGTTGATTTGGATACATCGCCAACCTGCATGATGCAATCGCAAGTAGCAAGAAGAAAAAGAAAACTGTAGAGATGGGTCCTTGTGCATATATAATTTGCATCTTACAAGAATTGTACATATACATTTTTATTTTGTAATGAAATTGAGCAAGTTACTGATTTGGATATTCTTCAACATGCTTTATTATAAATGAAAATGTTTGTATTAGGTATAATTAGTTAAATTTGTTGTTATGGTTGTTGTTTTATTTGTTGTTACTTTTTTGTGAAGGCTGCCATCATTGACAGTAAATTGATTTGTTTGTAGTTGGCTTTATTCTTGTGTTTAAATTTCTTTGTAACATCACAATTTTTGGTACAACTATGTGAATTGAGCATCCAGTTTTGATTGTGCAAGAATCTCTAAAAGCAAATTGATTATTTGTGGACAAAGATTAAGAAGAATATGTGATACAAGGTACCAGCGGCAGTACTGTACCAGAATAATTTTGAACTGAGTGGTACAAGAGGATCACAAGTTTTTTTTTTATTATTATTATTACTGTAGTGTTTTTTACATTATACCCTAAATTGGATGCTATACTTCAAAATAATAATGTCATAAAAATGAAGTACCTAATGAAAGAGCCAATGTTGAAACACCAAATTTCATACATCAAAGTGACATCAAATTGCACACAAGCACCACAAAACCTTAACAACATCTCTAATACATCAGAAATTGACAATTTCATACGTACACAAGCACCATAAAACCTTAACAACATCTCTAATACATCAGAAATGACAATTAATAGAGATAATTTTTAATGCCCAAAATGAGACTATCATTAAATGTCCATTCTTTCCTAGTACCAGTGCTTGTTTGTTCTGAGAAACTTCATCAGCTGAACCAGTGCTGCTTGGGCTTAACAATTGGATTAGAAAAATATAATACCGATTATTACAATATGAATCACTTTTGCGATCATACTCGAAAGAGCCATTGATGTTCAGGTTTAACAATTGCAATAATGACATAATTAAGCCCTTCAAACCCATTTTGTAATCATGCCCAGATTAATTAAACATCAATTGATCCTCACTTATGCAATCATACACTAAATAATCATCAAAGAACCTTCAGCTGTGCAGTTTAAGTCTTAATTGTGTACTGAAGCCCATATTTGACCTAGTTTATCCTTAATGGATTCAAACTCATCTGGCATTAACCATGAGTATACCTCATTATAATATATACTTCCTTTTCTCACACAATAATTGAACAAAACCTTCACCTGTAGAGCTTTGCCTTTTTTCTCATAAAAAAACAATTAACTTAAAAAGGGCATGACTTAACAAGATGAAAATAGAGAGATCAGGAAAAAGAAAATTTATTTAGCAAATGTTCTTTTAGGGAATCAAATCCTCATTCTTCCATTATCATGAGTAAAATACCCAACTCAAATGGTTTAGGTTTCTCAAACTAAAGTAACCCAACTCTAATTTGCTTCATTTCTAATTTGGTGGAACGGAAAGAAATCCGCAGGAACAATTTAAATCAACCCTGAAAGGTCTCAAAATTGTTTTATCTCTAATTCATATAAAATTGAACAAATTTAAAAGGTGTTAATGGATGCAACCTCTGTTCGCACTGAAAGGAGTGGGCCATACCTGTATTGACAAGTTCTCATGCGTCGGCTCGGATCGAAGGAGGGGTAGTGATGCGTCGGACAACTTTTGATCAGAGAGACAAAGAGAAGGCGCGGCGTGGAGAAACGGAGAGATCGGAGTGGTGGTGATGTGCCGGCAAGAGGAGCGATGGGCTTTGAGAGAGGGAGCAGAGTGGAAAGGCGACGAGATGGGCAACCCTGGCAAGAGGTTGGGGTTGAGGCACGAAGGGGAAGAAAGGTCTGCCCGATTAAAATTATTAACGGAGAGAGATAAACGTCTCCGTTAATGTCTGATTCACATCTCTCAATACGAATTTTGACAAAATTTAACGGTTCAGATTTCATCTTACACTTGGGGGCAGGATTTTTCTGCCCACTGGAGGGCAGAGGATTCGGTTCCTTGTAAATTACATAAGACAATCTATACATCACTATTTTCAAGGAAAATAAATCTATATAAGGGATATAACTTGACACAATGGGCGCAAAGCTAGTAAATATAAAAATATATATCTGCACAAATATTCCTGGGAAAAGGATGCAACTCCAAAACCAAGACAGGAAATCCCTTTCCTATTTTTATTTTTATCATGCCCTGGTATAATTTATTCCGAACTCATGTGGACTACAATAACAATACCATAAGCCTGTTAGAGACGACCTTTTCCGGTTCAAAAGGTCAACCATTGGTGAGAAAAGAACACTGCATTGCAACAGCATGTGAGACTCATAATAACCTCAATTTGGGAAGAAATAGAAGATTCTTCTATTAGTGCCAAAAGAGTGACATTAAAGTAACTGTCTAAACCTAATTTTAAGCACAGTAACATAATAAGAAGCTAAACACCAAAGTACCAATCAAGAGCATAAAGTAGTTGTGACCTTACCCAAAATTAAGATTGCAGTATTTAACCGTGATTCAACCTTTCTGCCAAAACCACCCAATCACTCACTACAGGGAAATTACCCTAATCAGGTTCCACGATTGCAGTATTTAACTTCACCTTGTCATATTACCAGGTGAAGTACCCCGGTGCCAAACTATATCAGTAATTAAAAATTCAGAAGCAAGTGTTTCAAAAAATATGGATCAATAATTTTATGTTTTCCTTCAAATTAAGAAAGAGCTTGTAGTTGATGACTAAATTAACAATGACATGAAATGTAAAACTTGTGATAATTTGAGGACAATCGTAATGTTGACCAACAACAACTGCAAGCTCTTCTTATATATATAATTAAGGAAAACATGAAATTAACATTCCAGAAAGCATCTACTTCCCGAAAAAGAAAGTTTACAGAAACCTATATATTACTTCCCAGGCATTACATTGCACCAGCTATAATACTTGGCAGAAAAGAGTGCGGTGTCAGGAAGTGGGCCCAGGCATATGTGGGAGTTCCCTGGAAACAAAAAGAAAAGAAAAAAGAAAGAGCACACTCCCTTCGCAGGCATTATCCTGTTCAGGTTCAAAGGGACTTTCTCAGCCGATATATATGTAATGAATTACATACATATCTGGCACCCCTGGTGCCTTTACTCGTTACTACCACATCCACCAACATATATATAAGAGAATAAAAATAAACACAAAATAGTATACATAGCACATAAAGTTTGGTAGGTTCACTTATTACATCGAAAATGCTAATAGCATAACAAGGAACTTTCTTATTATAATAATTCTTACTGATCTCCACATTGAAATGTTGATCAGTAAGCACCGAGTCCCTTGGTGTTACTAGAGGTACTTTGCAAAACTAAATGGAGTACCACACCTGTTTGCAAATCATACATAAATAAAATCAAATACAAATATTTCTCTATAATACGCTACCATAACTGAAATAAGAAAAATAATAAGGCAATAAATATATAAAAAAATACAAACCTTTTCAAGTTCGAGAGATAGAACCCTCAGGCAGATAAATCTCTCCACCAACCTCACCATGTTGCTCCCCACTAACTGTCTTCTTGGCACATGTAAATTCGGCACTCATGGTCTCCATGCCTCCCTTCACAGCCTCCTCTACTGTACCATATCCATGCTCCTCTGCATACCTCCTCACATCCTCTGTTATCTTCATGGAACAAAACTTAGGTCCACACATGCTACAAAAATGTGCCACCTTGGCACCATCAACTGGCCAGGTCTCATCATGAAAAGCCATGGCCGTCATTGGATCAAGTGAAAGGGCAAATTGGTCCAGCCACCGAAACTCAAACCTTGCCTTAGAAAGCGCATCATCCCAGGACTGTGCATATGGATGTTCCTTTGCCAGGTCAGCAGTGTGGGCTGCAATCTTGTATGCAATAACGCCAGCCTTGACATCATCACGGTTGGGGAGGCCAAGGTGCTCTTTCGGGGTGACATAGCAAAGAAGGGCTGTTCCAAGGGACCCAATTGTGGCAGCACCAATTGCAGAGGTGATGTGATCATAGCCTGGGGCAATGTCAGTCGTTAATGGGCCCAGAGTGTAGAATGGAGCCTCAGTGCACCATTCCAGTTGCTTTTCCATGTTTTCTGGAATTTTATGCATTGGTATGTGCCCAGGACCTTCATTCATCACCTGTTTCCAACAATAATTAACAAATTCAATTCCGAAAAACAAATTTCGCTTCATTATAGAAGTCAATTTACTGGAAATAGTATTTTACCTGGACATCTTTCTCCCATGCTCGGCGTGTCAGTTCTCCTTGGGTTAGTAGCTCCGCAAATTGAGCAGAGTCGTTTGCATCATATATTGAACCAGGCCGCAAACCATCTCCAATAGAAAGAGCGATGTCATACTGGTTGCATATGTCTAGTATATCATCCCAGTGCTCGTATGCAAAGTTCTCTTTGTGGTATACCAGACACCACTTTGCATGAATCGACCCACTACGTGATACGATACCTGTCATCCTCCTTGCGGTAAGCGGTATGTACCTGAGCAATACACCGGCATGTATTGTGAAGTAGTCAACCCCTTGTTCTGCCTGTTCAATTAGGGTTTCCTTAAACAGCTCCCAGCTGAGATTTTCAGCTATGCCATTGGCTTTCTCCAGTGCTTGGTATATCGGTACGGTGCCAATTGGTACTGATGAGTTGCGCAGAATCCACTCACGTGTCTCATGGATATGTCGTCCAGTGGAAAGGTCCATGACAGTATCAGCACCCCACATGGTGGCCCACTGGAGCTTGTGCACCTCTTCTTCTATTGAACTGACAACGGCAGAGTTGCCTACGTTGGCATTAACTTTGACCAGGAAATTGCGACCCACAATCATTGGCTCCAATTCCAAGTGTTTTTTGTTTGAAGGAATTATTGCATGACCCCGTGCCACTTCTGAGCGAACAAATTCAGGGGTTAGGCCTTCACTGGTGGCACAATAAAGCATCTCTTCGGTTATGATCCCTTGTTTTGCGTAGTACATTTGGGTGTAGCTAGGGGTGCCAAGACCGTCCCATTTGTCAATCCAGTCCTTTCTGATCTTTGGCAGACCTAAAAAAGAAAGGGGTTGAAAAGTATTATACAATCAATAAATGTTGGGTCTTTCCATCTATTAAAGTCAATTGATTTGAGATAGCCAAGTATCAAACTTACCTAATTTAGGGCTAATATTTTGAGGACCGCTAGTATCGTAGGTATCAAAAGGCTTGTTGTCTCCGGATACATGGACCCGCCTAAATGGTACCTTTAGTACATGCCAGATTCGTCATGAACAATTTCACTACAGATAATTTCAATATGAAAAATGTAATTATTAGTTGTCTTATATGTCCCAACTAAAAATAGGAAATATTCTTAGCTTATCTCGACATCATTCATTTTAAATATGTTTCCTTTTATTAATGATCAAAATGATTTGTCCAAACGGAATGTCATCAAAAATGGGAGTTACTACTAATTAACAGCAACACCATGGCATGACTCTTTTTTAAATATAGTGATAACAATTTCAGCAAACCTTTTACATACTATTCAAACTAGTAATAAAGAAACTAAATATCACACTTTGAATACAAACTTCCTAATTTGAGATTCCAAGTTCTTTTTCCATCACCTACTGTTCTCATATTACTCAAAAAGTGCATCTCCATTCTCATGAAGTGGTCTATTGTTTGCCTTGCTAAACAATTTGAGGGACTGGGTGTTTTTCACCTCAGAGATATGAATATTGCTCAATTGTTAAAATGGTGGTGGAAGCTGAAAAATCCTGAATTCCATAGTACTTGGAAAACTCCTATTCTCTTGAAATATTGTACAGGTCCTATAGCTTTTAAATTCTTTTTTTGGACAGCTCTTACCAAGGTCAGTTCATTAGGCCAAACCAGTGTGAGTTATGTCCCAGGATGTCAATCTGATGTTCTATTCTGGGAGGATATCTAGTACCAAACTTGTTCTCTCTTCCCGGTTTCCTCAACTCTACCAACTCTGCTCTAATTAGAAAATCCTGGTACCTAAGGTTATACTCTCACAAGGTAGCATAATTCAGTTTAGGAGAACTCTTCAAGGGGTTACACAAATAGAATGGTCTAAAATACTTGAAATTATTAGCACTGTATCCCTTTCTTCAGACTTTGACAAACTTACTTGGAGATGAGATCATATAGGGGAGTTTACTACTAAATCCACTTATCTTTTTCCTAATAACAGGAGAATATTACCTCCCCACCCTCTCATCTGGTGGACTGTACCAATACCACACAAAATCAAGATTTTCATGTGGCTAGTTATGCACCAAAAAATTCTCACTAAAAACACACTAGTTAAAAAAGGGTGGGTAGGGAACCAACAGTGTCAATTCTGTCTAGAACATGAAAACAAGAATCACTTATTTTTTCAATGCCAGGTAGCTCAACAAGTATGGTTCTGGCTTGGTAAGAGTCAACAGTATATGCATACCTGGAGGGATTGGCAAGATATATTTCAATTCTCATTCACCTTATCCAAATCTGACCAAGCTGGTTTTTTATTAGTTTTAAGTGTTGTTTGCTGGGTTTAGTGGAAACATAGGAATGATTGTTGTTTTAATGATAGTTCTTGTAAAACTGCTAGATCTCTTATCTTACTAATCAAAAATACTGTGTTGTATTGGCTAGGAGGAGTGAAAAAGAAGAAGACTCAGAGGGCAGCTGAAGATTGGATGCCTATTATTGAAGATGCTATCCCACTGGCATGTATCCCCCCTGGGAGAGAGCTGGTGATGTATCAGGAGCCCCCTGGCATACATTCTCCCTGTGGTCCGAACAATGCTATATGACATTTTATGGTTTACATTTACTTTCTGCTTTTTGTAGAAACATCAGCCCATTGTATTGTGGCTTAGTTCTATCCACCTTAGAATATTTCTGGTTTTTGGCTAACTCTGTATGCTGGCTTATCTGCTGCCAGTTAGGATTGCTATCATTTTCTTTTTGTTTTTGAAGACAGCAACAATCAGGATATTACCTGATGAGCTGCACAAAACTCTTCCTGGTCGGTAATTAACTTTTCCTTTAATGGAATGGACTTCTAGCCTCTTTTAAAAAAAAAAAGTGTATCTCTATTCGGAATTTAAAGTTTTGTACAAATACCAATTTGTGAAAGAAGTAATTATGATGCATATCTACTTTCAGTCCAACCTCCTACCCCATGCTAAGGATAAGAACAAAAAAAAAATACACCCAATTATGCATTTCTTAGTTCAAGGCATTGGTACTACGTACATTAATTCAGGCCTCCAATTAACATAAATAACAAGAACCGTCACTAATAGAAAAAACACTTTTATAATAGTATATCTTTGTAGATAGTCATTTTTATTATCACAAATACTCTCTCATTCTAGGGATAGGACTTTGAGCCTTCAGCCCATCTCATTTCATAAAAACAAAATAATAATAAAGAGAACACGTCTGACAAAAGTGAAAATTAAAAAGATGCATACGTGTACTCCTTGGTGCTCCTGGCATGGGGAAGCATTCTTCAAATGAAGGGAGTGGTAGAAAATCAGGTGTTGCAGGGTCAACGGTATGCTTTCTTTGCTTAGCTGCCTTTGATACTGATTCACCATCCGAAATGCGTTTATCAACAGCTAAAGTGGCTACGGTGCTATGGGTAGCTAAGAGGTCTCCCGTGCTACGGCTCAATATTTGACTTTTTATAATTCTAACGGTCGATCCGAACCGTTCATCTTGTTCTCCGTATTAATATGTGTTTGGAGACCAAATTTTACATTTTTTGGAAAATTTTTACTATTTTTTTAGATTTATTGAAAATCGCTGTTTTTCAGACAAATCTGGACCATAAAAAACAGCGATATTCAATAAATCTAAAAAAATAGTAAAAAAGTTTCCAAAAAATATAAAATTTGGTCTCCAAACACATATTAATATGGAGAACAAGATGAATGGTTCGAATCAGCCGTTAGGATTTTGAAAAGTCGAATATTGAGCCATAGCACCGGAGGCCTCTTAACTACCCATAGCATATTAATCAAATCCTATATATATATATATATATATATATATAGAGAGAGAGAGAGAGAGAGAGAGACAGGCTAATACGCTTTCGGCAGCACTTCGCCCGAAGTGCTGCCACCCCGTTTTTGATTTTTCAAAATTCAAATAGTCGATTCGAACCGTTCATCTTGTTCTCCATATTAATATCTGTTTGGAGACCAAATTTTATATTTTTTGGAATTTTTTTGCTATTTATTAAGTCACTTTGAAAATCGCTGATCCAACAGTGAACCCCTGATTTTACTGTTTGGCAAGCCACTCTTGGATCAGCGATTTTCAAAGTGGCTTAATAAATAGCAAAAAAATTCTAAAAAAAAATGTAAAATTTGGTTTTCAAGCAGATATTAATATGGAGAACAAGATGAACGGTTCAGATCGACCATTTGGATTTTGAAAAATCGAAAATAGGGTGGCAGCACTTCGGCCGAAGTGCAGCCGAAAGCATATTAGCCTGTCTATATATATATACATATATTTGGGATGAGCTGTGTGATTATTTAGCGTCATGCAGAGACTTCAAAACATGGGATTGCGTTCTTATTTTTAGAATTATTTAGCGTCATGCAGAGACTTCTTATTTTTAGAATTCCACAGTGATATTTCAAATCATGGGATTTCATTTTAAAAGTCTAAATGACCGATCTGAACCGTTAGATGTGATCTCTATATTGAAATATGGTTGGAGACTAAATTTTACATTTTTTTTATTTTTTTACTATTTATTAAGCAATTTTAAAAATTGTTGTTTTGTTGTAAACAGTAAAATTTTCTGAACCATTGGATTGGCGATTTTCAAAATTGCTTAATAAATAGTAAAACAATTCCAAAAAATGTAAAATTTGGTCTCCAATTACATTTCAATATGAAGAATAAGATGAACGGTTCGGATCAGTTTTTTGAATTTTCAAAATGGCTAAAATGAGCTATAACTCACCAACGCGCAATAAGCCATGGCTCATCCTAGCCCAACTCTATATTTATATATATATTTATTTATTTCTTATTAAAAATTACGGCATATTTTATTAAACCCAAGAACTTTAAAATATTAGAATCAAATTCCCCTTTTGATTTCAGACGAGCTCCAAGGCTAAAGTTCCAAGCTTTTATGTAATTTATCTAACTCTGGGTTCCGGTTTTGGGTATTTTCAGTGCCCCGATTATTAAATTTTGGTTTCATTTGTCTCAAGTTCGAATCAATCTGATCTTGAACAATTTAGATTTTTGTTGTCTGGGATCATTGTTTATTTAGATTCGAGTTGTTTCAAATTTGAGGTTGCATCACCCAAAGTTAGTATGTTTCAAAATGATGTCAATTTATCTAATTAAGACGGGTTGGATGTTTAAAATTACATCATGATACAATAATTGGAAAAATAGGTAAGTGTTTCTTTCATATTGGTTAAGGGCTATATTATTTAAGACTTGAGTTGTTTCAAATTGCATCATGATAAAATAATTGGAGAAATGGGTATTTGTTTCTTTCAAATTGGTTACGGTCATAGGCCTTAGGTCAGTAATGTACAAAATATAGGTTTCATGCGAGAACAAATTTAAAAAAATTAATTTAAAGAAATGTATATAAATATATTTATCTGACTAACGATGAATCTTATTTAACAATTTAACGTGTTTAAACTTTTTACCTCAAATCTTGGTCTCTAAACTAAGAAGTAGGGATTTGAGATGTAGAGTTTATGTCTCCAAACAAGAAAACCTTCACTAATATCCACCAAGGATTCAAAAAGAGAATTCAAGTTTGCTTGCTAAAGGTACTACTTAAATTCAAACTCTTAAATCAATGGCTCTACTTTTTCTTCAAGCTAACTATTAGATGAGATGGATAAAGTTTTTTTCTCATCACATGAGAGCTAGAATGGAAGAGAAAGAGATGGTGGTTGTCTCAATTGTCTTAGATGATATGATTTTATACTCAAAAGTTAGGATTACCTCTATGAGTGATATTTTTTGGGCCATGGGCCAATAGACAAATTTATTGACTTAATCCATGTGTCAAATGGTCCCAATATTTGTTTATTTCTATGTTGCATGAATACGGATACGGGTATCGTATCGGATACGATACGAATACGGCGATACGGCTATTATATATATTATTTTAATTATAGTATTTACATTAATCAAAATAATAATTTTAATAAAAATTGTAAAAAGAATCTAAAGACTTAACTTGAAGTATAAAGTGAATATAATTGTTACTGCTATTTATATCGAAAGAGGATTTGGCACGGTGGCTAAGCCTTTTGGCACTCAATCAGATGGTGTGAGTTCGAATCACGCACGAAACAAGTTTAATTCATTTACCTGGAAGGAAATCTTGGGCCAAAAAGTCAATCAATATATTGGGCCGTCATTTAAAATAGAAATTAGCGGGCTATAGCAAAAGGCAGCAGTACAACAGTTAACAGAAACGTATTCCTGCCGTATCCCGAACTCAAAATAGCCGTATCGGATAGCTATTACCACGTATCGGAGACGTATCAAGAAGTTGGGGATACGCCACGTAAGCCGATACGCCAGCTGGCGTATTGGATACGTATCGGAGCCGTATCGGACGCGCATCGGTATCCGATATGTATCGGATACGAATACGGTGTCTAAACTGAAGTATCAGAGTAACATAGGTTTATTTACTTCTTCTTTTTCATTTATTTATCAATTGTCCACAAATAAAATATCAAATAAATTATAATTGGACCAATGAATTTAATTTCCTCACATTATGTTGAGATACAAATTTATATATCATGTCTCACATGCACATAAATTTATTTAGATTTAAGGTTGTCATTTCCATGATATTTATTTTATAATCATCTAATGATACTAAAATAATTTTCTCCAATTAAATCTCTTTTGGTGTGTCCCAATAGAATTTATATCACATTGGCAAGAATTAAAACTACTTTTAATTTCATAAATCATAGTGGTATATAGCAATATACATTATGATTACCAAGATGACACAGATGATATCTCCACTATAGTACCATAATCCTAAAGCAATATTTGCTTGTCTGTGTCAATTCACGTGTCACATGATATCATGAATAAATTCAAAGTAGGAGAATGTCATCCTTGTAAATTTATTATTTTCTTGATTTCAAGTAATCAGTAAATTATGATTAATTTCTTAATCATAATTGCATGCATACTTTATTACTCCATCAAGGAGCCCACATATATCATTACTCATATATATATAATATGAGGGACACTGGTATTCTTAATAATCATATTTTCTCCACACAAGAAATATATATTGAGATATTATATGTATAGCTGCCAGTTATAGTTAGCGTTGGGCAACACCTGCAAATACATAAATCTCATGTAGAAAAAATAATCATCTCATACCAAAGAATTCAAGACACAAATGAAACATTAATGATACTAACACAGTCCATATTATGTTTCATTTTTGGGCCATGTCCATTCCCCTAATCTTCATTAAGTATTTATGTAATTAAATTTGATAACTTCTTACCACATAATCCGTAGAACATGATCATTATTTAACCACATACTAATCTTGTACTAGTAAATAGTGTGCTTTTCTAATTATGAAGATTATAAACATTTAGAGTATTTATTACTTAATTATTATATAATTCTACAGTTCCGGTCCTCAACCTGAACAATCCAAAAGATCATTTAATTTCATGAACAAAAATACGGAATACACTATAAATAGTTGGCTTCTAAACCATAATACTAACATCTAATTGGTTTAGTTAGAAATGGTTTATGAATATAACGTTTGAACTCACATGCATGGTAGAATAAGAAACATTTATATATTAGCAGATTAAATGTAAAATGCGATGTAATTTATTCTAGGTGAGATTCGAATTCATATCTCTATAACAAAAAGATGAATTCTAATCAGTAATTTAATTAGCATTTAAATTGAACTACATAAAAAAATAGAAAAAGAATAATATAAATGATTTAAAAAATTAAAGTTATCATATAGTAGCTAAGCACTCTCGCACCTCTAGCTTGACTGTAAATCCCCCGTGCGACTAAAGTTATTATGTATGGCCCGTATAAAATTCTAATAACAAAACTTACTCTCAGGATGCCAACGAACAAGATAGCTAGTTAAAAAAAATACATATTTCTATGCTATTGTGCATTTGGATGAAACACAAAATTAGTAAAAATAGCCGCTAATCCGAGCTAATCTCCTAATTGCTAATCCAATATATTGTTGGATTAACATAATAGTTACCAACCCAAGAGAGAGTGTGTCAAATATAACATTATACTCCGGGTTAGTGTTATTCATAGATTAGTGCTAACCCAACTCCACCCAAACACAAAATACTAGCTAGCTCACTCTCTTTAAAACCTATTTATGAATTCACATGATAAACATATATACATCCTAACAAGATGTAGCTAGAGGCTGCAAGTTTAGTTCGAATGTTATGCCACACAAGTTAGAGTTCAAATTTAAGCAAGGTACTAGGGTTTTTGATTAACCTAAGTTAAGTTAATTTGACTTTAGGGTGCCACTTGATCGAAACTGAGTTGAGTTAGATTGAACTTGAGTCGAGTTGAAATGATTATGTTTAGTTTTCAGATAGGTTGACAGGTTATCAGATTTATAATTTGTTTCAATTTACGACCTGACGAACTGTTGGATTGTTAAATTCTTCAAGAAAATCATTTAGAATTTTTTTTTTACTGAATTTAACTCATTTAGCTCATATAAGTCATTAAGAGTAATATTCCAGTATATCATATTTTATGAAAGAAAAAATCAATAATTAGTTTTGATAATCCTATAAAGTTAGAGAGAATACTCTAACTTTTTTTTATGTTAGAGAGAATACTGTGTTCTTTTTAATTGTAATTTATAAATTTAGTAAACAATTTTAACTATTAAATATGAAATATAGTAAATTACTTTGAGTGAGACTATGGTAATTATATGCATATTAGGATCGACCCGTGTTATGAATTAATTTTTGTTTTTATATCTAAAAAAGTATTTCAAGATCAAATTTTATACTTTAAAAAAAAATACTATTTTTAGATCATTAGAAAATCATTACTTTTGGATTGTTCATAATTTTTAAATCAATTGATTTTTTTTCTACCTATTAAAAAAATTCTAAAATAAATAAAATTAGGTCTCCAAATACCTTTTCATTTGAAGATCATATTTAACCGTTTAAATCAACGGTTTATACTTTAAAAATAAAGATATGAATTCATCGATCCATAAAATGCATATTACCATAGCCTCACTCAATTACTTTTATATCTTTATCATTTGATTTTAAAAAATATTGATAGCATATAATTTAAAATATACTCTTCTTGTGGATTTCTATTTTAGGAAACAGGACTTTTTTCTTGTTGGATCGTCGACATTTGAAAGAACATATAATGAAACTTGCAAAAAAAGCAAGCACAAGTTATACTGATGGCCACAGACAAAGCACCACAACAAAAACGGTACCTTCTTTACCCCTACCAAACAACCACCCGCTTGAATTGTCCCTTGTATGAGAACCACAAGTAATTTAGAAACTAATATATCAGACACCGAACTCTTATTTTGAAATTATTTTGTTCATTTCAAATTCGAGTTACGTAGATATCATGAATTGAGTCGACAAAATAATTATTGGTTTCATTACAAATGCAAAACACTGAGAGGTTGTAGAATCGAAACCTAAATACTAAATGAAAGATTTCTTATAAATATTAAATAGTTGGATGACTTGATCTCCAACATTTACTCAAAAAATACAAAACATAACTTTTACCAACAATTTATGAGAAAATATAATTTACATAATCATTGGTTTTGAATTGTTTTTTTTTTTTTTTTAATAATTCTCTCATAGAACTTTCCAAATGTACATATGTACACAAACAGTTAGAGAGTTATTAATTAGGCAACCATGTGCGTCAAATTCTGTTTAATAACTCAACTAATAACTAACCATATATCTGTCAAAACTCACTATCAGGAATAAATTGTGCTGTTTCATGATTTGATTTCATGTATAGGATACGTCTAAAATAATATGTATATAACATATAATGCACCACATGTTAGTTTTACAAAAAGATTGCATTAAATGTAACGTTCGTATCTGTATTCATGTAGCAGGCTAGCAGTATATATAGTATGAAACAAAGTGTTCAAATCTGCTATCTAGGTGCTATGTGCCTCTGTCACAATCTTAACCAGGCCACATTATTCACATTAAGTGTTATTTGAACTACTTGAGGAGCAGTGAGGACTATTTTCTTCATTTGCTATCAGAAAATTCAATTAGGCAAGAGACATATATGCAATCAGAAAATTAAGCATAGTATTATCAAGAGTATGCATCGTTTTCTGCGCTATTGATATTTCAAGAGATTCTTTCAAATTAAGTTAGCATGCATGGATCTTAGAGCAAACTAATGATCAATCAGCTTAATTAAGGCGATTTTAATTCGTAGTATGTAGTACTTTTTTTTTTTTTTAGGAATACCGGGCAGTAGTATGTACGTAGTACTTCGGAGAAGATTATATATATATAGTTAGGCATTTTCTTAGAAAATAATTGCGTAGAAGGAAAATGATGTTTAAATAGAACTCTTTTTTTTTTTCCAAAGAGAAGCATATATGGTCATTAATTTGTCACCCGTCTTGATTCCCAACTACCTTACATTTAATTTATTTTATTAATTTATTGTTTCAGATGCATTAATGTACGTACACTGTCAATCTGCCATGATGGGAAAGCCGAATGCGTAATGAGCTTAGCCGCCTATAGAGGTGCTATCGGGTCAGGTCAGGTCCGGATGCAATTACATTTGGATCCGTACCTTAAAAATGTTCGGGTCCAAATTTCGATCCATATACTTATCTGTTTTAATTCGGGTCGGATCCGGATCCGAATACCTATTTACCCGTAGATATTTTGGGTCCATTCTTTCGGTTCTGGATCTGGAGCGGGTATATGTCACAAAAAAATCAGGAGGATGGAGATAAAATAACTTTTGAAAAAAAAATATTGAAGAAACGATATAATTTTTAAAAGGTAAAATATTAAAAATTACAATTTATTTTTCCATGGTTCAAAAAATTTATTAATGGAATACTAATAATTATAGAAATGACATATCAATGAGAGCAATAAGTTTTCATTATTATGCAGAGGATATCAAGGTAAATATTGAATGATGTATCAATAGTAATAAATTTTATTTAAAAAATTAATGCAGTTGTTATGGAAGGAACAAATTTGACATCCATCTATGTGTATCAACATAGCGAATATGTAACTGCATTTTATTTTCTCACATTAAAAAAAGTACTGGGCTTGCCACAACTTATGTAAAAATTAATATGTAAAGTTGTATTTTTATATATTAATAGTTACTAATATATGTTTTATTGGGTATTTATACGGATATCGGATCGGATAATTAAATATAACTCATATCCTACCCATTACAGTATCGGTTCCGGTTCGGATTTGGATCAGATATTAAATTATTAATTTTGTAACCATACTCATAATTTAACCAGTTATATTTTTTAAACCATACTTTATCCAAATTAATCGGATCCGGATAATCGGATAAAAGTAGCACCTTCTAGCCGCCTAGACACTTGTAAATTCTTTCTTTTTAAATTCGACTTACGGATTCGCTTGGATGCGTTAGACACTTGTAAATTCTTTTTTTCTTTTTTTAATTCGACTTATGGATTCGCTTGGATGCGTTAACAGTATGCATATTCTTCATACACAGATCCCTTCTCGTATTAATTATAGTCAATGTTACAACCGGAAACCGATTTTTTTTTTGTCACGTTTCTGCTCACATATTTGCACCGTACTATTTTAGAATTATCATAAAATATTCAAAATTTGAGTTAATTTATAAAAATTCAGATGGTTCAGATTTTCAAAATACGAATAAACTTAAAACAATTCATTCTCTGTTAAAATTGTACGTCTCTCATGCATCTAGATTGACATCGTACAAAATTTTGACACCGATTTTTGTGATAATCTGAGAAGATCAATTATCTCATAGTAGTATACGCACTCACTATTTTAGATAAGAATCGGATCTACATTTACAATTGAATCTAGGAGGTTACTACTTTGCAGTGCAGCGTTTAAAGCATGCACATTCTATTTAATGGGTAGCCTTTTTTTCATTATGATTCTCTACAATTGAGAATCAACTATTGTGACTTGGACAATTTGTAACAATAGATGAGGAAAAGAGGACATTTTTTTTCTTATTTGATTGTTCCATGCACCATACAAATTAAAATTTCATTGTGGTTTTCTTTTACAATATAGACATGGATTGTTAATCCGGCCATTTTTATTAATATCCCAAAAAAAATAGATAATTTTAAAAATAACCTCGTTTTTTTTTTTTATTAATGCCCTAACCGCTTGGAAGCGGAGCGGGCCAATATCAACACCAAACCGCCCATATAGTGGGCGGTCCACTGCTTTTTTTTTTTTTTTTTTTTTAAACAGAAATTTTTTATTTTTTTTATTGAAATATTAGAAATGTTGAATATATTTCTTTAGAAATAGATGTAATAAAATATAATTTGATTTATTAGAAAGACTACAACAAATAACCCGGATCAATATTTTTCAGGCCGGATTTTTCGCGGCTGTAAGAAAAATTAATATATCTCTTTATGTGTTATTGGACAAAAATAAAAATGCTTAGATTCTGAGTTATTGATCCCGGTTCAAAAGTCACTTCTATGTAATCTAGAAAATATTGTGATCCTTCTAGGAAATTTAATTTATAAAAAGGTGTATCTATTTTGAGAATTCTTTTTTAATAACAAATATTAAATAACTTAATTTTTTTATTTTTTTTCAAAAATAAATGCAACTTTTCATAAATTAAATGTTCTAGAAAAATTACAATATTTTCTAGATTACATAGAAGTGACTTTTGAACCGGGATCAATAACTCAGAATCTAAGCATTTTTATTTTTTTCCAATAACACATAAAGAAATATATTAATTTTTTTTACAGCTGTGAAAAATCCGGCCTGAAAAATATTGATCCGGGTTATCTGTTGCAGTCTTTCTAATAAATCAAATTATATTGTATTTCATCTATTTTTAAAGAAATATATTTAACATTTCTAATATTTCAATACAAAAAATTAAAAAAATTAAAAAATAAATATTTTTTTAAAAATAAAAAAAAATAAAAATAAAAAATAAAAAATAAGACAACCGCCCCTGTCAGGGGCGGGTTGTGTGGTTTTTTTTTTATTTTTTTATTTTTAAAAAATATTAATTTTTTAATTTTTTTTATTTTTTGTATTGAAATATTAGAAATGTTAAATATATTTCTTTAAAAATAGATGGAATACAATATAATTTGATTTATTAGAAAGACTGCAACAGATAACCCGGATCAATATTTTTCAGGCCGGATTTTTCGCGGCTGTAAAAAAAATTAATATATTTCTTTATGTGTTATTGGAAAAAAATAAAAATGCTTAGATTCTGAGTTATTGATCCCGGTTCAAAAGTCACTTCTATGTAATCTAGAAAATATTGTAATTTTTCTAGAACATTTAATTTATGAAAAGTTGCATTTATTTTTGAAAAAAAATAAAAAAATTAAGTTATTTAATATTTGTTATTAAAAAAGAATTCTCAAAATAGATACACCTTTTTATAAATTAAATTTCCTAGAAGGATCACAATATTTTCTAGATTACATAGAAGTGACTTTTGAACCGGGATCAATAACTCAGAATCTAAGCATTTTTATTTTTGTCCAATAACACATAAAGAGATATATTAATTTTTCTTACAGCCGCGAAAAATCCGGCCTGAAAAATATTGATCCGGGTTATTTGTTGTAGTCTTTCTAATAAATCAAATTATATTTTATTACATCTATTTCTAAAGAAATATATTCAACATTTCTAATATTTCAATAAAAAAAATAAAAATTTTCTATTTTTTTAAAAAAAAAAAAAAAAAAAAAAAAAAAAAAACAGTGGACCGCCCACTATATGGGCGGTTTGGTGTTGATATTGGCCCGCTCCGCTTCCAAGCGGTTAGGGCATTAATAAAAAAAAAAAAACGAGGTTATTTTTAAAATTATCTATTTTTTTTGGGATATTAATAAAAATGGCCGTTGTTAATCATAGTAACTTCATTCTTGAAGGCACAACAATGGAGGATATTTCGCTTCTAAATGCTCCTATACCATTAAAAGATAACCAATTAATTGAACTTGTTAGAGGTGCTATTTTATGGTGTTTTTTGGCTTGAACGAAACAAGCTTTGTTTTCAACAATCTACTATGCATGCCTACTATACATGTTGTAGGTTCAAGAATTACATCTTTAGCTATTTTTTGGTGTAAGATTTTAAATAATGGATCAATGCTTAAATTGTCATTAATCATTTCATTGGACACTAATGAAATGCCTTCTCAGGTCATTAATGTTATAGGAACACAGGTACCACTTCAAGGGGAGGATTCAACGGTAGAGGCACCAATTATGGATTCAGAGGTAGACGGTTCAACCCATATGCTTGGGTTAGGGTTTCTTGATGAATTGCTTGAGATATTTTATGTTGATTACTCTAGTATAGGTTTCAAGTGACTTGTTTTCAATGGCTTTATTTTGTGCATTAGCCTATGTGGCTCTGTTTTGTTTTGTTAATACTACTATTATTGTTTTGTTGGTTGTGTTGTTGTTACTAGTAAGTATCAGTTTTTGTAATTGCTTCTCTCTCTAGATTTTTGGAGTTAGAAGCATAACACTATTTTGATTTCTAATGAAATCGATGGGCAACCACTTTTTCAAAAAAAAAAAAAAAATTGAACAAAAGTTATGTCTTACTATTTATAAAAGGAAAACATTAATTTGAGTGATATATATAATTTATTATTCATATAGTATACCTCTTTGTATTGTTCATGCAAGAATCTTAATTGAGTTTAATTACATTTTATTTTCTTTTTTCTTTTTCTTTTTCTTTTTTGGTGTTATAGAAAGAGATGAGGTCAAACTTTCAAACTAAGTGAGACAATCATATAAAATTTTCATATTGAAAATGAGAGTCAATTTTACAGTATCATAACATTTTATTCTATATCATATAGAAAATTATATATAAAAACAAAAAGTCTAAAAATAAAATAAAAATCAATTAAACTCATTTCTTCTGTTTAAATGCGCCTTTAATTTTATGAGAGTTCATTTATTTCTCATCTCCCTGCCTGTTGGGAAGGCTATGCGCCCAACTCATATAATGGGAAACTTATATAGAACATAACATAGTAATATTTTTTGTATTTTTTTCAATAAATAAATTAATTAATTAAATGATTTCCGAATTTTTCGTAATTTTACAAATTATTCACAAATAGTTCACTAAATTTATTTTCTTTCTTAAAAATACCAACTTTAAAATATTTGTATACAGTATATGAAAATAAATTATTTTAAAATCATATCTTATTTAAATTACGAATTTTGTATCTGATCAAATAATTATCTCGGTTGTAATTATGGACCAAAAGGCCACAAAAAAAGACCACAGAACATCAGTCAGCAGTTGGAGACAAATAGACAGTCGTACACGTGTACTGAAAAACGTCCACGTCATCTTGTGTTATGGTGCCAATACCCCACAAGGGCCACAATTGCATTGGTGAGCAGCTGGCAGTTGAGTTTCCTTTATTAATACCACATCTTCCCTCCATTTGTTGTAAACTGAACGATTCCGGTTTTGTTTCTGAACATCTTCGGTTCGAAGCACTGTTGTAAACCAATGTCCGTTTAGATCAATTAATCAGCCGATTAGTTGTTGACGATAATCAAATCGTTATGAATTTTTTCAACTACTTAACTAATTATTTTCAATTATTTTTAATTAATTATTTGGTGGTACACCCTGTCCATCCGAGGTACTGGTTGGAAGAGGGTCTGTATCCTCCCAGGTACTAACTCAAGCAAATTGAAACGGCTGGTCCAGATTTTTCTCTCAGCCGGTGCTTACTCGAGAATAGTGCAGCAGGCAGTATTATTTGTGTTTTGAGATTCGTGCCAAGTTAAAAAAATGATCCTGGACTGTCCATTTCTATTGTCCTCAGTCAAATAACAAGAGGGGATGTGAATTCGTTGGAAGATGATATCAAGCGATGAATTTATATCTATATTGTAGTTTCTTTTAACACAGGTTTTACCCCAACACCATTGTTAATAGTCAATTTTATTCAATCGTAATTAATCTATAGTATGTTTGGATGTGTCAATAATAGAGATTATTCTAGAATCACGGCTATTCCGAATAGTAATGTGTATTCAAACAATATTTTTACTATCTGAAATAGTTAGAGTAGCTGTTATTCTCTATTCCTTGTAAATATCGAAATAGCTACTATTCGAAAATAGAAAGAAAAAAATATTTTTTTTATCAAATTTTCGTCCACACATTTCCGAAATAATAAAATTGACACTATTTTATATTATCTCCACGTTATAACAATTCATTTGATACCCCACTTATCTATATTTTCTCTTAATTAACACCTTATTGACAATATTATTTATCGGTTACAAATTCACTATTTCAAATGTACATTCCAAACAACATTTTTACTAATCCAAATAGTACCATTTTTTTTTTGAAACCTTGACAGTAGCTATCAAGTATAATTTTTTTTTAATTAAAACGTAAAATACATCCATCATTCTACATCTAAAACATCATTCAAACTACATCAACATCTAACAAAACAAATAACTAAAACAAGAAAAGAAACAAATCATATCCTTTGGTGGTAGACACCGATAACCTTCAGTATTGGCTAACTAGCGATCAAAGAAAAAGAGACATCTCTCTTCTTTTTCTTCTTTTTTTTATTTGGGTTGCGGGCGGAGAATGCAAGGTGCCGCGGTGGTAGAAGTGGAAAGAGAGAAGAGAGTCGATGACTAGAGCTATTGCTGTCAACTATTCTTAGTTCTCCCAATAATGGTGAAGAAAGAGAAAGTGCTGATAAATAAGAGAGGTGATGACTAGGGTTATAATTGTCAACTTTCTCTTCTCTCAACGGATAGGTGCTGCGGTAGGGGACAGGAACGAGTAGCGTTTGCTGGCGGTTAGGATGTTTTGAAGAAAAAGCAGGGTGAATGAGAGTGGAAGAGGGTGGAGGAGGAAATGGAAAAGACAGAGAAGAGAAAGAAGAGGAGGAAGAGGAGTTGTTAGCGGAGAGATGAGGGGAAGGAGATGAATAGGGTTGAGAAGGCTTACAGTGCAAGATGGCAAAGACGATTAGGATTTTCTTTTTTCTTCTGGTAGAGGTCAAATAGTATTATTTTCACATTAATTTAAAAATTACTATTTTTTTTATTTATTATTTTCAAATTTTACTATTCTAGCTCACTTCAATTGAAAGAGTAGGAGTTGATCGAATTCCGATCACCCCAGGTATAACTGACTCGAGCAAATTACAAACGGACGGTCAATATTATTTCTTTTAACTCGACACGAATTACAAAACGGACTCCTATAGTTTCTTTAGGCACCGGATTGACTACTTTAGTCTGTTTAAGATTAATCTGAGCCGTTCGTTTGTAATTTACTTGAGTCACGTACTGGAAGGATACAGAGATCTCCTGTACAACTAGCCCCTGATAGTAGGAGTTGATCTCCGGTACTATTTTATTATTTCCTCCAATTCAAATTGGCTCGGGTCGAAATATTAAACTGGATTCGATGACTCGATCTGAACAGGTCACTAATAGAACCAAGCCGAGCGGTATAACTTGATTACTTTCTTTATTAATTTATTTATGCAACTTAATCTTAATTAGTATTAAATCTAAAACCAAATCCAATAAAACAACTGAGTCAGGTCTAGTCCAACCGAACCCGACTCAATCCGAGTACGTTGAAAAATTCTAGACCTGTTTTTGAACCATTTAACCATAGGGCAGCTTCGGATCGGACAGAAAATTGACACCCATCAATAACATCTCCAAATTTAGATGTAAATCTGTATGATAATTTCATGAAATCAAAAGGTTTAAATATCTAAAAAGAGTGATATCAAGAGATGCCGGTAAATTTTATTTTAAAAAAGGGTGACTCTAATTTATATCTAGAGTTACATATATATACAGCACTTAATGGAGAGGATGTGAAATCATTATTTAAGATGGTCATCTATCTAGGTGTTCAACAAAAAAGTCGTGATAATTACATGAAGGCATCTCCCCTTATATAAACCCATATCACTACTCCTCTGCCTTACTGAGATTTTGTGCTCTGTTTATTCTCTCAATACTTCTTAAATTTTCAGATACCTCAATTCTGGTTATGGATAGTTTCTTACCCCTCCTTTGCTCTCTCCTGGTATGCACTTGTATAAAAGCAATATATGTAGGATTTTGTTTTTCTAGATATTAAAAAAAAAAATCAAATCTTCAGAAAAGAGATTGTTTGTTTTTTTCTTCAAAAAAAGTAGATAGAACTGCACCATTACCAGTCTACCACTAAGGACAGGCTAATGCAATCGACCCATTTCATATGGTTCATCAACTTTTGAGCAAATATGTGGTCAAAATGGGATTTAAGGTCTGAAAAATACTGGAATCTCATCATTGGTGTTATTCCAGAATCTGCATCCAGTGGAACCATACCATTGGTGCGGTTTATATATTTTTCGAAGAAAAAAAAAACATTCAATTCCGGATCTGAATTTCTAATTTATAAAAGAAAAACTCTTGCCAATATATGGCTCACATATTTAATTTAATAGAAAGGATGTTTGCCATTTGCCCAACAATTATCTTTTCTGAAGTTTATTTGAGTTTGTGTTATTTGTAGATTGGAGTTGTAACAAGCAATGCAGAGTTACTGCCTGCTCAGGTTTACTGGCACACTGTTTTACCCAATACTAATATGCCCACTGCCATCAGTGATCTTTTAAGCTCCGGTCAACTCTCTCTCTCTCTCTCTCTTGAAAAATTATCTCTATTCCTGTAACCCACACTGCTATAAGAAAAATTAAATAAGAAAGCTATATAATGCAATTGTTTTTAGTATCATAGTGTTTATCAAATTTAATAGAGAAATTATATAAGAGGCACAAATCCTTAAATAGATGTTAGTCTTTTTTAGACCTCTATTATTCGAAAGGTAGCTAAGTAACCTCCATAATTTTAAAATTTTAATTATATATATTGAAATTTAATTAAATTTTATTTTTTCAGAACTTTTTATATAGTGTAGCCCCTCTCAATAATAATCAAAGGTTTACTTATAATCTAGTTGTTAGAGTTTTGTCTTGTAGATAAGAAGTTTTAAGTTCAAATTCCACTCACTACATTATGCATTTTAATTTTCAGTCATCGCTATCAAAATTTTCTAATTCTGCTTCTTGGATGTTAGTCTTTTTCCATCATTATTTCTGCTCGGATACCATAATAGTTTTAGAAAAGAGAAATATAGTAGAAATCAACAAAATAAATCTTATATTGATAAGTATTGACTACAATTATATTTGAGTCTATTTATAAGTTTCATTGTGATATATTTCTAAACATTTCTTACTAATAATCATCTCCTACTTTCTACCCTATATTTCTAATTATCTCCTACGATATAAACCCGCTAATATCTCTATTAAAATATTACATTGTAACAAACATACACAAATATACCCTGCATATAGGTGAACTTAAGAGTATACTCCAAAAAATAAAAAAAATGTTCTTCAGCTAACCTTCAAAACAAAAACAAAAATCTTAATATCATGTTCAAAACATTGCTGCCAAAATGCCATATATATTAGTACTTGATTTCCTGACTGGATTAATGTCGGTATATATATACATAGAAACCAAACTTGCTAAATTTTTAGTATTTATTGAATAAAGCATTGGTAGATAACAATACCAAATAACATACAGTATGGATAAATTAATCTGTCCTTTATTGAATCCTTAACAGAAAAACTAAAACCATAAACAAAGTTTTTTCCTTACTAAAATATTGAATCTTATATATTCTGATTGAAAACCCATTCCATAAACAGACACCGTCATGGATTCCAAGACCGGTACCTATGTGTACGTAGGTAAAGGAGGTGTCGGCGTGAATGCTGGCACAGGCAAACCTGGAGCTACCACAGTAGGAGTCGGTAAGGGTGGGGTCCACGTTGTTGCCGGAAAGGGAACACCTGGCAGCACAACTGTGGGTGTAGGCCAGGGTCAGGTCAATGTGCGGGATGGCAATGGGAAACCGGGAAGGACATCCGTCAATGTGGGCTCCGGTGGAGTCTCTGTAAATGTAAAACCAAAGTATGGAAAATCCCATGCCAGTCCCTTTATGTACAATTATGCTGCCACCGAGGAGCAATTGTTCGATAATCGTCAGATTAATTTCTTTTTCTTAGAACAAGATCTGCATCCTGGTTCCAAATTAAACACGCAATTTGAGAAAAGAAATGACGCTGCTAAGTTTTTACCAAGAAGTGAGGCTGAGTCAATCCCGTTTTCTTCGAAGAAATTACCGGAGATAGTTAGCCGGTTCTCGGTTCAGCCTGGTTCTGATAAGGAGGAAGCAATGAAGGAGACTCTGAGAGAGTGCGAGGATCCAGCGTTGAAGGGGGAGAAGAAGATGTGTGCCACTTCTCTTGAATCAATGGTTGATTTCAGCGTTGCCAATCTCGGCACAAAAAATGTCCAAGCGGTAAGCTCAGTTCTGACAGCTTGCTTTAAAATATTGAAGCAAATTCAACATTGCTTGGTCGAACACACAAGGGCAAAAATATTCAGTGATGAAAAATCAATCCTTGTATTGTTAATAATATATATTGTTCTTCTGATAGGTTTCAACAACAGTTCATTCTAAGGATGAGACACCGAGGCAAGAGTACACAATTGTCGCTTCAGGGGTGAAAAACTTGGCACAAGATGAGCTTGTAGCATGCCATCAGCAAACATATGCTTATGCTGTGTTTTACTGCCACCTGGCAAAATCAACCAAGGGTTACACGGTGAAGATGACAGGTAAAGATGGGACGGTGGTCAATGCTGTGGCGGTATGCCATGCCGACACATCAGCATGGAACCCGAAGCACATTGCATTTAAGCTGCTGAATGTGAAACCTGGTACTGTACCAGTGTGCCATCTCTTGCCCCAAGATCATGTTGTATTTAGTCGCAATAACTAATTAAGAGCACAAATAGCTATACAGTATATACACTGCACTGCTATATTTGTATGGGTGTACTTTACTTTTGTTCCTGCTGTATGAATATGTTACATTTCTGGTTTGAATACAGTTGGATGTATGTGAGCTTGATGTACGGAGACAGTATAATATATGTGTGTTTGTAAGATGATATCTGTCAGCATAATTTCCCAAAATGATCCGTTGTGAATAAATTCCTTAAGAAATGATAAGATGCAGATACAAAATCCACGTTTTGATGCAATACTAGATAAACAAATTAAGCATTTTAGGCTGATGTACTAATTAATGATACAATGCTATTTCATGTCACAAGCCGTCTAATATAATCTACATATTTTTAAAGTTACTAATGATACAATGTTACAAATTTTATTTATTTATATACACTATTTGGTATTGAACTATTCATATTTTTAAAATCGAATTATAAACACGTAATAATATTCATACGACACTGTAAAAAAAACAGAAACAAAAACAAAAAATAGAAATAAAAAAAAAAAACAGAAATACAGAGCAGAAAAAAAAAAAAAAAAAATCTCAGATCGGACCACCCCCCATACCCGAACCGGCCTATCCGTGAACTTAGACTGTCTTGCCCCCAAACCTGTGATAGACACGAGTATAAAACGAATAGGGTAGGGTTTTAAAAAAAAAAAAAACCATGATATCCGATCCGTTATACCCGTCGCTTGCCACAGATTTAGCCCGGCCCAGCCCGCCCTACCCGTTAGCACAACACTATTCCCAACTACCTTACATTTAATTTATTTGATTAATTTATTGTTTCAGATGCATTAATGTACACTGTCAATCCGCCATGATGGGAAAGCCGAATGCGTAATGAGCTTAGTCGCCTAGACACTTGTGGATTTTTTTTGTCACGTTCTGCTCACATATTTGCACCGTACTATTTTAGAATTATCATAAAATATTCAAAATTTGAGTTAATTTATAAAAATTCAGATCGTTCAGATTTTCAAAATACGAATAATCTTAAAACAATTCATTCTCTATTAAAATTGTCTCTCATGCATCTAGATTGACATTGTTCAAAATTTTGACACCGATTTTTGTGATAATCTGAGAAGATCAATTATCTCATAGCAGTATACGCACTCACTATTTTAGATAAGAATCGTATCTACATTTACAATTGAATCTAGGAGGCTGCTACTTTTGCAGTGCAGCGTTTAAAGCATGCACATTCTATTTAATGGGTAACCTCTTTTTCATTATGATTCTCTACAATTGAGAATCAATTATTGTGACTTGGACAGTTTGTAATAATAGATGAGGAAAAGAGGACATTATTTTTCTTATTTGATTGTTCCATGCACCATACAAATTAAAATTTGATTGTGGTTTTATCAATTGAACAAAAGTTATGTCTTGCTATTTATGAAAGGAAAACATTTGAGTGATATCTCCATTTCTCCATTCTATTATTATGCACGGTGGGTGTCCGATCCGTCAACGGCTATGATTGAGAGAAAAAATTTCGGATTTGATCTCAGCTCTTCAATTACATAATTTGTCTTCTTTTTATTAAATGCATCTCTTTTATGTATAGAAATCTAAATTTAGTTAAAAACATACCCACCACATGTGCTGCCACACGATACGTTACAATTTAAAATGAACAAATTTTGAAATATAGCTATATATTTATTTGTTTCCTTATTCCTTTATTTTCATATATTTTCCTCTTCAATTGAGAAGATTTCACCTTCTATTTTCTTATTTATTGTTTCCTTACTTCTTCGTTTCTATACGAATCACAATGGAAATCATTTTTTTTTTATTTCCTTATTTTTCTTTTTTTTTGTTTCTATACATATTGGTGTGAGCAATTTAGAATATATTTCCAATATATAATATATCAATGTGTGTATGTGTGTGTTCTAAATTGGAAACAAAGAAAAATATAAATTGGAACATGTGTGTGAATATATATTTTTCTTATAATATGTGTGTGTATACATCCTATACATACAAACGATAACACTTTTTATTTATGTTTTTTGATATCATATTATATGTTGATATTGAATTGTTGTATGATATTTGATATTATATTCGAATCGAGCTATTATTTGATGTCATTGGTACTTAATAATAAAGAATCATCACATCATCAAATTGTTATCAAAGATCACGATTAAAATTAATTAAAAATACATAATCATATAAATTTTCTATTAACATGTATTTTAATTTTTAGATAATTATTATTTTCATTGATATATTTGTTTCTTATAGTATGTTTCCGTTGCAATGCACGGGTATAATACTAGTAATTTATTATTCATATAGTATACCCCTTTGTATTGTTCATGCAAGAATCTTAATTGAGTTTAATTACATTTTAATTATTTTTTTTCTTTTTTTGATGTTATAAGAAGGGATAGGACCAGACTTTCAAACTATGTGAGGCAATCATATAAAACTTTCATATTAAAAATGAGAGTCAATTTTACAGTAACATAACATTTTATTCTATATCATATAAAAAATTATACATAAATACAAAAAATTTAAAATAAAATAAAAATCAATTAACCTCATTTCTTCTGTTTAAATGCGCCTTTAGTTTATTTCTCATCTCCCTGCCTGTTGGGAAGGCTATGCGTCAGTCAGCAGTTGGAGACAAATAGACAGTCCTACACGTGTACTGAAAAACGTCCACGTCATCTTGATTTATGGTGCCAATACGCAATACCCCACAAGGACCATAACTGCATTGGTGAGCAGCTGGCAGTTGAGTTTCCTTTATTAATACCACATCTTCCCTCCATTTGTTGTAAACTGAACGATTCCGGTTTTGTTTCTGAACATTTTCAGTTGGAAGCAGTGTTATAAACAAACCTCCATATAGACCGATTAGTTATTGGCGGTAATCAAACTGTCATGGATTTTTTTGACTAATCGACTGATTATTTCCGATTATGAATGATTAATCATTTGATAGTATACTATGTCCATCCGACGACTATATACTTTACAACACAGGTTGAAAGAGGATTTGTATCCTCCCAGGTACCAGACTCAAGTAAATTGAGATGGCTGGTCCAGATTTTTTTTCTCAGCCGGTGCTTCTTCGGGAATAGTGCAGCAGGCAGTATGATTTGTGTTTTGAGATTCGTGCCAAGTTAAAAAAAATGATCCTGGACCGTCCATTTCTATTGTCCTCAGTCAAATAACAAGAGGGGATGTAAATTCGTTGGAAGATGAGACAAGCGATGAATTTATATTCCATATCGTAGTTTCTTTTAACACTAGTAAGTTTTACCCCATCAGCACTGTTGATAGTCAATTTTATTCAATCGTAATTGATCTGTGTCAAGAATAGAGCTATTCTAGAATAGCAGCTGTTCGGAATAGTAATATGCATTCAAACAATATTTTTGCTATTTGAAATAGTTAGAATAGCCGCTATTCTTTATTCCCTGTAAATGTTGGAATAACTACTATTCAAAAATAGAGAGAAAAAAATAATTTTTTCTCAAATTTTTGTCGACACACTTCCGAAATAACAAATTTAACATTACTTTATGTTATCTCCATGTTATGACAATTTGTTTAACATTCCACTTATATTTTTTTTCTTAATTAGTATCTTATTAACACTATTATTTACCGGTTACAATTATTCATTATTCCAAATATACAATCTAAATAACATTTTTATTAAGTCCAATAGCATAATTTTCACACTAATATATAAATCACTATTCTTTCTTTATTCTTATTTACTATTTTTTAATTTCACTATTTTAGCTCTTATCCAAACGTACATAAAGAGTACTTAGGGGTTGATCAAATTCCGATCACCCCAGTATAACCAGGTATAGCTGACTCAAGCAAATTACAAACGGACGGTCTATATTATTTCTTTTACTCGACACGAATTTCAAAACGGACTCCTATAGTTTCTATAGGCACCGGATTGCTTACTTTAGTCTGATTAAGATTAATCTGAGCCGTTCGTTTGTAATTTACTTGAGTCACGTACTGGAAGGATACAGAGATCTCCTGTACAACTAGCCCCTGATAGTAGAAGTTGATCTCCGGTACTATTTTATTATTATATCCTCGATCCAATTTGGCTCGAGTCGAAATATTTGATGACTCGATCTGAACAAGTCACTAATTGAACCAAGCCGAGCGGTATAACTTGATTACTTTTTTTATTAATTTATTTATGCAACTTAATCTTAATTAATATATATTTAATATTAATTAGTATTAAATCTAAAACCAAATCCAATAATTCATAACGAAATGAATCAGGTCTAGTCAAACCGATCGAACCCGTCTCAATCCGAGTCCGGTGAAAAATTCTAGACCTGTACTTGAACCATTTAACCATATCGGACTGAGAATTGACACCCCTAGTCTATAACATCTCCAAATTTAGATGTAAATATGTATGATAATATTATGAGGACGGTTCAAATGCCTTCATTTTTTGTGTCTCCATCATGTCTCTATTTTTAAAAATTTTAATAACTCAAAATTTAAATCTTAAAATTCAAAATAAAACCATTAGATATGAACTATATTATTTTATCTATGCACATGTAAAAAATTATGGCATTTCAACTTTGTTTTGATTGTCATCTTGAGCTTGTAAAAATGTATACAAGTGTGAATAATTTCTAGACGTTGATTTTTCAACTTGTTAATTTATATAAAAGCAAAATCAAAATGTAATAATTTTTTATGGGCACATAGATAAAATAATATAGATTACATCTAATGGTTTTATTTTGACATTTAAGTTTTAAACTTTGAGTTATTTAAGTTTTTAAAAATAGAGGTACGATGGAGGCACAAAAAATGAGGCATTTGAACCCTCCTCTAATATTATTTCATAAAATCAACAAGTTTAAATAACTAAAAAGAGTGATATCAAGAGATGCCGGTAAATTTTATTTTAAAAAAGGGTGACTCTAATTTATATCTAGAGTTACATATATATACAGCAATGGAGAGGATGTGAAACCATTATTTAAGATGGCCATCTATCTAGGTGTTCAACAAAAAAGTCGTGATAATCACATGAAGGCATCTCCCCTTATATAAACCCATATCACTACTACTCTGCATTCTGAGAGTCTGTGCTCTTGTTTATTCTCTCAAATACTTTTTTAATTTTTCAGAAATCTCAATTCTGCTATGGATAGTTTCTTAGCCCTCCTTTGCTTTCTCCTGGTATGTACTTGTATAAAAGCAATATATATATATGATTTTGTTTTTCTAGATATTATAAAATAAAATCTTTGGAAAAGAGATTGTTTGCTTTTTTTCTTCAAAAAAATAGATGGAACTGCACCACTACCAGTCTACCACTAAGGACAGTCTACCAATCTCACCATTTAATATGGTTCATCAATTTTTGAGCAAATATGTAGTCAAGATGGGAATTAAGGTATGAAAAATAATGAAATCTCACCATTGGTGTTATCCCAGAATCTGCATCCGGTGGAACTCTACCATTGGTGCGGTTTTATCTATTTATTTAAAGAAGAAAAAAACATTCAATTCTGGATCTGAATTTCTAATTTATAAAAGAAAAACTCTTGCCAGTATATGGCTCACATATTTAATTAATAGAAAGGATGTTTGCCACTTGCCAAACAATTATCTTTTCTGAAGTTTATTTGGGTTTGTGTTATTTGTAGATTGGAGTTGTAGCAAGCAATGCAGCGTTACTGCCTGCTCAGGTTTACTGGCACACTGTTTTACCCAATACTCATATGCCCACTGCCATCAGTGATCTTTTAAGCTCCGGTCAACTCTCGATCTCTCTATCTTTATTTGAAACATTGGCAGAATCTGCCAAGTTGCTCCCTCTCTTTTGAAAAATTATCTCTACCCCTGCAACCCACACTGCTATAAGAAAAAATAAATAAGGAAGCTAAATAATGTAATTGTTGTTAGTATCGTAGTATTTATCAAATCTAATAGAGATATTATATATATAGGAGGCACAAATCCTTAAATAGATGTTAGTCTTTTTTTTCATCATTATTCCTGCTAGGATACCATAATTGTTTTAGAAAAGAGAAAATGAGCAGAAATTAACAAAATAAATCTTGTATTGATCTTGAGTTATTGATTACAATTATATTTGAGTCTATTTATAAGTTTCATTAATTAGGATATATTTTTAAACAATTCTAACTAATCATCTCCTACTTTCTACCCTATATTTCTTATTCTCCTACGATATACACTCGCTAATATCTCTATTAAAATATTACATTGTAACAAACATACACAAATATACCCTGCATACCATACTTAGGTGAATTTAAGATTTTACTCACAAAAAAATATTCTTCCGCTAACCTTCAAAAAAAAAAAACATCTTAATAATTAATATCATGTTCAAGCCATTGCTGCCAAAGTGCCATATATATTAGCCAGTACTTGATATCGTGACTGCATTAATGTCGGTATATATATACATAGAAACCAAACTTGCTAAATTTTTTAGTATTTATTGAATAAAGCATTGGTGGATAACAATACCAAATAATATACAGTATGGATAAATTAATCTGTCCTTTATTGAATCCTTACCAGAAAAACTAAAACAATAGACAAAGTTTTTGCCTTACTAAAATATTAAATCTTATATATTCTGATTGCAAACCCATTCCATAAACAGACACTGTCATGGATTCCAAGACCGGTACCTATGTGTATGTAGGTAAAGGAGGTGTCGGCGTGAATGCTGGCACAGGCAAACCTGGTGCTACCACAGTAGGAGTCGGTAAGGGTGGGGTCCACGTCGTTGCTGGCCAAGGAACTCCCGGTGGAACAACTGTTGGGGTGGGCCATGGTGGGGTCCACGTCGTTGCAGGAAAGGGAACACCTGGCGGCACAACTGTGGGTGTAGGCCACGGTCGGGTCGATGTGGGGGCTGGCAATGGAAAACCAGGAAGTACAACCGTCCATGTGGGCCCCGGTGGAGTCTCTGTAAATGTAAAACCAAAGTATGGAAAACCCCATACCAGAGTTACAGTGGGTGCCTTTTCTTACAATTACGCTGCCACTGAGGAGCAATTGCACGATAATCGTCAGATTAATTTCTTTTTCTTAGAACAAGATCTGCATCCTGGTTCCAAATTGAACATGCAATTTGAGAAAAGAAATGCCGCTGCTAAGTTTTTACCTAGAAGTGAGGCTGAGTCGATCCCGTTTTCTTCGAAGAAATTACCGGAGATAGTTAGCCGGTTCTCCGTTCAGCCTGGTTCTGATAAGGAGGAAGCAATGAAGGAGACTCTGAGAGAGTGCGAGGATCCAGCATTGAAGGGGGAGAAGAAGATGTGTGCCACTTCTCTTGAATCAATGGTTGATTTCAGCGTTGCCAATCTCGGCACAAAAAATGTCCAAGCGGTAAGCTCAGTTCTGACAGCTTGCTTTAAAATATTGAAGCAAATTCAACATTGCTTGGTCGAACACACAAGGGCAAAAATATTCAGTGATGAAAAATCAATCCTTGTATTGTTAATAATATATATTGTTCTTCTGATAGGTTTCAACAACAGTTCATTCTAAGGATGAGACACCGAGGCAAGAGTACACAATTGTCGCTTCAGGGGTGAAAAACTTGGCACAAGATGAGCTTGTAGCATGCCATCAGCAAACATATGCTTATGCTGTGTTTTACTGCCACCTGGCAAAATCAACCAAGGGTTACACGGTGAAGATGACAGGTAAAGATGGGACGGTGGTCAATGCTGTGGCGGTATGCCATGCCGACACATCAGCATGGAACCCGAAGCACATTGCATTTAAGCTGCTGAATGTGAAACCTGGTACTGTACCAGTGTGCCATCTCTTGCCCCAAGATCATGTTGTATTTAGTCGCAATAACTAATTAAGAGCACAAATAGCTATACAGTATATACACTGCACTGCTATATTTGTATGGGTGTACTTTAGTTTTGTGCCTGCTGTATGAATATGTTACATTTTTGTTTTGAATACAGTTGGATGTATGTGAGCTTGATGTACGGAGACAGTATAATATATGTGTGTTTGTAAGATGATATCTGTGAGCATAATTTCCCAAAATGATCCGTTGTGAATAAATTCCTTTAGAAATGATAAGATGCAGATACAAAATCCACGTTTTGATACAATACTAGATAAACAAATTAAGCATTTTAGGCTGATGTACTAATGTTAGCATTTCAATGAATAACTAAAGTGTAAAATATGTTATTTCGTGTCACAAGCAGTCTAATATAATCTACATATAAAAAATTTACTATTTTTGTGATTTTTGTAAAGATAGACTGAATCTTTGAAGGGTTACTTTGGTACATTCATCATCAGACAAACCTAAATATAAGAAATTTTGTAATTCTTGATTACGGTTATAACTTATAAATATAAGAAATTTATGAAAGCTAGACAACCTAATCCTCTAGACGACGGTTTGACTTAATCCTCGGTTCAAGAAAATACAGGTTCCTTCTTAAAGGCAGGTGCATGTTCATTCTATGAAAATGCAGACTACTAGGTCTGAGTTTCACCCTTAATGAATACTTAATTTACATTTATGCTATATTTTGAATTTTCTCCAATGCAAGCTAATTTTAGAACTTTGTTATTTTAAAATGTTACAAATAAAAAATTCGGATTTATCTGAGCCGGTAAGCTTAGTACACGTCAGCAAGCAACTTCATCAGGTAAATTTTACTAGAGGTCAATTTTACCTTCTAGCTATCAATTTTGGACCACTTAATTTTCATTGAATTATTTTTTCCAGTTTAAATACAAATAATACGCAAAAATAAAATTTCAAAAGTCGTATATTTATACCAAAGTATATATTTTCTCAAAAAATATATCATTAGACATTGTCGGCTCTAAATATTAGAGTAGCAAATCATAAGGATAACGGAAGGCCCGTAAAGAAATACAGCCCATAAAAAATAACCTTAATATGCTTTTTGGGCTCAAAAGTGTTAAATTATTTGAATGAACTTGAGCCTTAAGGTATTAGCTCAACAATCAATCTTTCAAGTTAAAATGCAGGCATAATTTCTTTTGAAATCAAATTGAGAATCGCATATTCGCATGTTCAGAATGGAATATTTTGTGAATAAGATGTTCGTCCGGCCTTCAAAAAGTTTTAGCACATATAAATGATTACGATTACAATGAGTTTCTCCCAAAAGAGCCATGAAATTCCAACCTCAGCTAGTCGCCTTTATTCAAAATGTGTCGGGGTGTCTCGGTCTCTCGGACACTCCAGACGTTTCTTTCCGCTTTTTTTTTTACCAATTGTACATTTGACGCAGAATTTATGTTTAGTCTAAATATTCTACGATTTTCGTTCTGTAGCAAAACATCCAGCATGTACTGTTAAAATCGATTAAACCAAACTGAATCATTTTAACCAACTTATGGCGCTACAGAATATCACGCAGATCGTAGTGGCGACTTTCGGAATAACTACTCCCCTGTATCAATACAGTGCAGACCTCCGTGCAATATCTATGTTGGAACGCAATATTACTAAATAAACAGCTCACACGATGATCACGAAATTGTGGAAATAAATCAGCTGAAATTCCAAGGTCGGAACTGTTCATCCTAAAATTCTTGCAATTCGAAATCCAACCATCAATTTTTTTTTTAGAATGTATCTCGAAACAGCTGGTTTTTCCTTGCACGTCTCTCAGAACAATTCGATGGCTGGATTCAGATTTCAGGGATTATAGGGTGAAACAGTACCGACCTCGAATTTCAGCAAATTCAGATCCCAAAATTGCGACCTTGATTCGATTTTTTATGCGAGCATGCGCAATCTGCGTGAAAAATTAGTAGTTTTTATGCGATCAAAATATTAACTTCTATCGAAGAGAATGATTCTTGATTTAAAAAGAAAAATAATTGTAAATGACAAAGAGGTGGAATAATACATTTGGAGGATAGTTAATTGATAGCATTCAACACATTAATCTATAACGACACTCATGATTATTTAAAACTTTTTAAACAAACATAACTTCTATTAAAATTGAAGTATAACAAGAAATTGCTTTGAGCAAATTTCTCTCTACGTACAAAATTGTGCGTGTATATTCATCATGATCATTGTCCATTTTCTCTAAGTAGAAAGGATCCATATTTTTTTTTCTTACGTATATATACAAGGGGAAGGATGACAATGGATTGAGACGTTTTCAACTATATGTGGTCTCTATATATACAAATAATATTATTTATGTCAACGGCTGGCTCATTAAATTGATAGAAGGAAGGTAAAATAGTTAGGTAAGAATTTAATTAAATTCTATATTTAAAAAAAAATTATCATAGAAGTGGGTTCTATGTCTATTATTTTTGTATCTTGTCAGTAAAAAGATAATTATTACTGTAACATTATGCAAAGGCACACATTAATTAATTACAGGAAATAAAGTACAATATGCTTGAATGAGTTTTTTTTCAGTAAAATTAACAACATTCAAAGAACCAATATTAATTTTCTGAATAGATTAACATAACAATGAAGTTAAATATGTGATTAATTAAGACAAACAAATAATTTCAAAGTATAATTAAAAGAAATAAAAAAAAGATATATAGTGTTAATTTAAATTTTAAAATACCATGAATTTATGTAATCTGAAATTGAGAATTTAAGGTACTGTGATGCACAGAATCAATTTATTTGGAATAGTATACATTAGTTAATATCTAAAGAAGGAATAATAATTAGAAGTGGCATTGATTTATAAAATCTGGAAACTTAAAGGTCAAATCTAAAAATTCACATAGGGACCCACATGGCAGGACCCATGCTTATCCCCTTATTTTTCTTTCCTTACACCGATTGGTGTTTATTTTTCTTCCCAGAATATTCCATCTCCTCTCTTTTATTTTTTATTTTTTATTCTTTTCTATTCGCAAAAGCACCAGAGAGGCTGCTCTCTTGTTGATTTATCTGGTGAGAATATAATGTGAATAGTTGGGTGCTTTCATTTATTCTCTCTCAGCCTTTATTTATTCTCTCTCAGCGCATCTATTGCGATATTGGGCATAATTAAGAAAGAGATTGATGAGACATAAAGAACAGACTGCTGGTGATCTCATCTATTATTCTACGATATTAGTGTGAGGTTATTAGATTAGTCTGAGATTTATGATTAGGAATTAAATCTCACTTCGCTGTGTATTTTGAATATTTGATTGACTATATTATTTGAGCTGTTGTATCATATGCATAGCTCAATAAAATTGAAATTGAATTACAAGTAAGTCTGTTAACTGTTATATTGATATTGTTTATCGATTGATTAATTCTTATTGCAAATGATTGATTGAGACCACAGTGATTGAATTGATTGAATATGAAATATTGTAATCTTTAAACCTCCATATAGTGGAGAAAAAGGACTATTATATTGTAAAACCTAGCTGACTACCAAACTTTACTCCAGGACCCTTATGCACATATGGTGAATGGCCCCAACTAAACCCAGTACCAGTTGGATAGGAGATATTGAGTAAATGTGAATTGTGACTGTAAGACTAATGAATTGTGATAACTAACTTATCATTGATTTTCTTTTCGATAATAACAATATTAAATTATTTTTGTATGGTTATGTTAATAAATTATCATGATAGTTAGAACAGTATAAGCCCTGACACGATAGATACATGTTATGGTATCTGTCAGTGTTACCAAACTATAAATTATAGAGTTAAGAAACAAAACGTTACCAGACTTAGCGGTTGTAAAGATTAGATCTCAAACATTACCAAACTTTATGGTTTAAAGATTTTGACCCAAACTATTTATTATGATAAGATTCTTGGAGTTCTTATTTATTTATGTAATTTTTGTTACTCAATTAGATATTGTCATTGAGCATTTGCATTCGTCATTATGAAATGAACTGTTTGTTTCTCGTGCGGTGATTTCATTCTGAATATGGATTTCTTTCGAATCTAATAATCTGAGTGGCAATCAACATTGGAAAATAATTTATTATTTCTCACTCGTTTTTCCTTGTGGGTTACAGATTCAGTATGTGAAGTTAGAGAAATCCTTCTGGGTTATAATTGATAGCAGAGTCACCTAAAGATATGGCATTTGAGTCTATTATATCTAACACGATGCAAATAGTATATCTCTAGCATTATTCAATATGAAATGTCAGATAATTATTATAAATAAATTGGAATGTGGCAAAAATAATGGATGTTATTGGCAATGCATAAAAAAATCCGTGCCTTGCATTACTTATATTGTTATGAAAAATAGATGTGGCAGAATCGTTGCAACTCCAGATCGGGAGTGTGACAATTACACAACAAAAAATATTTGAATATTTGTTATTAATTAAATAAATAAAATTAGAAGAGCATCGTGATATTACTCACGCATTGTTTTATTTTGATATAAAATGTTCAAACGAGTCACGAAGTTTATAAATAGGTGATATATTTAAATAGAAATACATATTTTGTAAAATAATCAATAACGTCTACAACTAATTCCAGTTTATAAATAGGTGATATATTTAAATAGAAATACATATTTTGTAAAATAATCAATAACGTCTACAACTAATTCCAGTTTATAAATAGGTGATATATTTAAATAGAAATACATATTTTGTAAAATAATTAATATCGTCTACAATTAATTCCAGTTTATAAATAGGTGATATATTTAAATAGAAATACATATTTTGTAAAATAATTAATATCGTCTACAACTAATTCCAGTTTATAAATAGGTGATATATTTAACATATTCATAAATCATAAATCATATTAGAGAAGGGATCAAGTTACAACTTTTTTTGAGTTACAACAAGTATTTTCTACATTTTGAAAGTCCAAATCGTCGATCCAAACCGTTAGATGTGATCTCTACACTAAAATGTACTTGGAGATCAAATTTTATATTTTTTAGAATTTTTTTACTATTTATTAAGATGGGTACAAAATTCAATGGTTTGAATTTGACTAATTTTTGTACTCATCTTAATAAATAGTAAAAAAAATTTCAAAAAATATAAAATTTGGTCTCCAAGCACATTTTATTATAGAGATCACATCTAACGATTTGGATCGACGATTTGGACTTTCAAAATGTAAAAAATACTTATTATAACTTGTTGTAATTTAAAAATTGTTGTAACTTGATCCCTCCTCATCATATTAACATAATATAGTTATGTGCATATTCATAAATCATAAATATGGATTGTAGCAAATTAAAAATAGATTTCTGGCTTGGTAAAACCTTATTCCGCATAATCTTATGACTCGCTATGACTCTCGATATTACCGATTTTTTTATTTATATCCAAAATTTAAATTGAATTTCAAAAATTAACCGAACCGGCTGTTAAATTTGAAATCTACCCAAACCGGTTAACCGTTAACCGAACCAACGGGTTCGGTTAACCGTTAACCGAACCAACGGGTTCGGCTAACCGTTTAGCGAACCAATGGGTTCGGTTAACCGTTTAGCGAACCAACAGTGGGTTACACTATTTTCATAAATTTTAAACTACTCTAAACCATTTTTGATGTTTCTAATTATTTCTAAACCAATTTAGATTACCTAAATTTTCTAAACTATTTTACACTATTTTAAAATTTTCTAAATTATTCTAGACCGTTTTCGAACTTTTCTAAATTATTATCGACTATTTTGAAACTTTCTAAATTATTCGGGCACCAGTTTAAAATTTTCTAAATTATTCTACACTATTTTACAACTTCCTAAATTATTTTTCACCATTTTAGAATTTTACAAATTACTAATTACTCTAAACCATTTTGAAATTTTTCTAAATTATTCTACACTATTTTGGGAGTTTCTAAATTATTTTTCACTATTTTGGAATTTTACAAATTACTCTAAACCATTTTGGAACTTTTCTAAATTATTCTAAACTATTTTGAACTTTCTAAATTATTTTTCATCATTTTGGAATTTTGCAAATTACTCTATTTTGGAACTTTCTAAATTATTTTTCACCATTTTGGTATTTTACAAATTACTCTAAACTATTTTGGAACTTTTCTAAATAATTCTATACTATTTTGGAAGTTTCTAAATTATTCGGGCACCACTTTAAAATTTTCTAAATTAATCTACACTATTTTGGAACTTCCTAAATTATTCTACACTATTTTGGAACTTTTCTAAATTATTCTAGACCGTTTAAAAAGTATTGAATTATTCTAAATTATTCTATTTACCTAAATATCTCCGGTTAGAAAAAATTAAAATAGTAGCCTGAATAATTTAGAAAGTTACAAAATAGTGTAGAATAATTTAGGAAGTTCCAAAATAGTGTAGATTAATTTAGAAAATTTTAAAGTGGTGCCCGAATAATTTAGAAACTTCCAAAATAGTATAGAATAATTTAGAAAAGTTCCAAAATAGTTTAGAGTAATTTGTAAAATACCAAAATGGTGAAAAATAATTTAGAAAGTTCCAAAATAGAGTAATTTGCAAAATTCCAAAAATGGTGAAAAATAATTTAGAAAGTTCAAAATAGTTTAGAATAATTTAGAAAAGTTCCAAAATGGTTTAGAGTAATTTGTAAAATTCCAAAATAGTGAAAAATAATTTAGAAACTCCCAAAATAGTGTAGAATAATTTAGAAAAATTTCAAAATGGTTTAGAGTAATTAGTAATTTGTAAAATTCTAAAATGGTGAAAAATAATTAGGAAGTTGTAAAATAGTGTAGAATAATTTAGAAAATTTTAAACTGGTGCCCGAATAATTTAGAAAGTTCCAAAATAGTCGATAATAATTTAGAAAAGTTCGAAAACGGTCTAGAATAATTTAGAAAATTTTAAAATAGTGTAAAATAGTTTAGAAAATTTAGGTAATCTAAATTGGTTTAGAAATAATTAGAAACATCAAAAACAGTTTAGATTAGTTTAAAATTTATGAAAATAGTGTAACCCACTGTTGGTTCGCTAAACGGTTAACCGAACCCGTTGGTTCGCTAAACCGTTAACCGAACCCATACCGTTGGTTCGCTAAACGGTTAACCGAACCCGTTGGTTCGCTAAAACCCTAAACCCTAAACCTTGGTTCGGTTAACGGTTAACCGAATCCATTGGTTCGGTTAACGGTTAACCGGTTTGGGTAAATTTCAAATTTAACAGCCGGTTCGGTTAATTTTTGAAATTCAATTTAAATTTTGGATATAAATAAAAAAATCGGCGATATTAGCTGTGCAGCACCTACGTTGAAAACAAAATTAGTTATAAATCCACTCGCTCCAGGTAGGGTCACCAAGTTGCGACTTCGATTTGATTTCTATGCGAACAGCGAAATGCAAATTTCCGCTATAAAAAAAAATACTGATTTTTCGACATAAGTTTGCAATTATAATAATTTTTTCTAGAAACAAAAAAAGAAGATATTTTAATTGCAAACTTATATCGAAAAAAAAAATTAGTCCTAGTTTTAAAAAAAAATTAAACACTTCAATTAATTCTTGCATACTTCGGAATGGAATATTTTATTCTTCTAAAATATTTGTTTCGCGAGAGAAAATAGGTTCATTATTAAATAAATATCTAACATATTTGATTGCACCTAACTTTTTCCTAATTGGACCCCTAGAATTTAATTTTTATTATTAAAAATTCGGTACATCTCAACATCTTTTAGATATTATTTTTGAAAATTGAACTTATATTTTTTCGAAAAATACGAAGGCTCGTACCACTTCACTAATTATGTAGTTCTAAAATAGAATTTATAAAGCTTTATAAATAGAATTAATACAAATGATATGTGTATTTCTTTTTCCGTGATTTTAATGCAGGTAAACATTTTTCAGTTTCTTATTAAATTTTGTAACGAATATAATGAGTTTAATATTAAATATATTGTATTGTTGTCCTGATATTTGTATTATTCTTCTTCCGAATTTAATCTTTGATAATTAATTGCACATACCTTTTAGTTTTGAAATAGGATCATGATGTATGTTGATTTCACTTTAGTATTATGAATCATATGAAAATTATATAGTACGACATGTTTTTTCGCATCTTTTTTATTTCTACGGACCTGAGGATTGCATACTAAAAATAAATTGAATACAAATTGGACAATAGTACAATAGTTACATATTATTTTTACCATCTGCCGAATTCGATATTTTTAGATGATATACAAAAAAAAGCAAAATATGGTACTATATAATTTTTATCTATATATTCTAATATCAAAGCAAACAAATTGCGTAGGAACCTTATGATAGAAAAGAAATTGGATATCCTGGTTGATGTTTATGACGTGTTTTTCTACACATTTTTAATTTTTGTGAATTTGTAAATTTCTACGTAAAGGAAGAACTATTATTTTATATCAAATATTTGTTTATATAATAATTAAAATCATAGTTTTTCCCACAATATTTTAAACAAGCATCCACATAAAAAACTATTGCATCGGTCACTTTTTTCAAGGAATAAAAAATATATATATATGTTAGCATCTACATACACTTTTGCAGATAAATTTGGATTCGAAAAATTGGTTTGCGGATTAAGAATAACGAGAAGCCCATGTCACAACAGCTAGTGACTACATATCAAATCAAGAATAAAAGCAAAAATAAAAGCAACTCATATTCACAAAAATGTTCTACCATAATTTACCGACATATCAAATCAAGAATAAAAGCAACTCATATTCACAAAAATAAGTCGGAGAAATTTTGCTTTAGCATATTCTTGAATATAGAGGTTATCAAAGAAAATATTATAATATACAACAGCTTGATCTTGTTCCTGACACGTAAACCTGAAACACTTTGCAATATTGTACCTATCAGCTCTTTAATATCTTGTGCAAGCTTAAATATGTTTTACGTATATAAATATTACATGGTGTTAGAGATAAATATATAATTCAGACTATGTTCTGATCTTAATCTGTAAGCCAATTAATTGAGAGACTTTTGGATATTTTGAGCCTTCCAAAGTGATTGAACTAAAGGTCAGCGATTCTAATCCAGCTCCTATACCTGAAAATTTCAATTTGCTTTGTAAATAAAACAAAAATATTTTTAAGTAAAGTATTGTCATTTTCTAAAAAAATTATTGTCATTATCTAAAAGGACCTTAATTTCAACAATTAAAGGAAACTGTAAAAAGCTAATGTCAATTCTAAGCAATGACTTCATTGTTCTTTTCCCATCTAACTGGTGGTGGAACAGAATCATGGAAGTAATTAGCTAAAGGAAAGAGAAGCCCAATCAAACCATTTAGACAATTCCACAAGTAAATTATCAGAAAAAAAAAAAAAAAAACTATTTATGAAGGGGTAGCGCTATTTTGAGGGCTCATTTTCAAATATTGAGGGCATAATGAATCTTTTCTAGTGTTATACCACTTTTGTCCCTAATTAATGATTTTTTTTTCTCTATTCTAAACTTAATTATTCTTACAAGGAAGGTGAAAGAAACATCAGATTTAGGCCTCTCTATTTATGGAAATAAATAAATTAGTATGGATAAACTTTATCTTCCATGGCATATGTACATTCATATGGTGTTAATAAGTATAAATCAGAAACTTATAGCAAACAAATTGTAATGCATCATGTTAACAAATTGAAAACTGATTAAGTTGAATCAAATCAGTAGCTGAACCTAAAATTTAAACATAGCCTACTTAACTAGTACTTATGTAATATTAATTTTTTTTTCAAAAATACATTTATTTGATATTTTCAAAATATCAAGCACTATTCAAATTAAAAAATTAAATTTGTAGATGTATTTTTGTTTTTTTTAAAAACCACATCTATTACATTAGGACCGATTTCAAAGATATTTACCCCTTCATCAAATGTTTTAAATTTCTGAACAGTGTAATTTAAATGATTTTATGATAAATTACTAATTAATTTCAAATTGATTCGAATATCAAAATGATTTAAAATTTTAAATTTAAATATCAACATCTTAAAATATTACAAATTGGATGTATACGATAGCAACCTCCTAAAATATAAAACCTAATTTGTCCTAATATATTCTATTATTCTATATGAATAGTAACAATTAAAAATCTTTGATCTACTCAAACTAGAAAATAAAAAATTATAGTTTATTTGCTTTAATATTGAGATCAAGCAACTCTTGTCATGTTTTCTAATGGAACAAATATCTGATTATGTCTAGATAGATTCTAAAACAGATGGAACTAGAATCATATGTGAAAGAAATGATATATTTGATAATAATTGTGTATTGTTCATGCTATTTCTTTTAATGCATTATTACATAATAATTAACTTTCCTTTATTGACAATAGGAAGCAAAGATAGAAGATAATTATTGAGGATAAAACTAGTATTAAAATAAAAATAGATTTCTAAGCACTGAATATAATGTTTTGAGACCTCAAAATAGCACTGCCCTTTCTAAAACAACATTTAATTCATTTCAGTCAAATTTAATATTTTAAAAAATTACGCTATTGGTAATAACTAGCTAAATTGGTTGAACTGAAATTTATGTTTTGATGGATTCTATATTTATATTTTGTTAACATTTTTTTAATTTTATAGGACTCAATGCCTCTTCTTCTCGCTACCATCCAACCATCCCTCTGTTTGTGCTTGCATCTCCATGGGAGAGAGAAAGGGATGGAGCGAGAGAGAGAGTTGCTAGTTGTTTTCTTTATTGAACTTTTTTTCTTTATTAACTATTGTATTAATTGTAATGGACTTAATTAATAAGTATAAAGAAAAGAGTAAATGGATATAATTGGTATTTAGAGAGAAAAGTTTCTCTCAGCTCTCAATATATCAATTGATGTGCTCAATATAACACTTCTCTTTAGAAATTGTAGATGCAAGTTGGTGTAGTTTGAATTTATTTTGCAATATGTTATACCTTATGCACTTCACTTTTGTTGTACATGCATCAATACTGCTCCCTATCATTGCAGTGTATGCTGCCATTAATTTAAAAATCAATTCTCATGAGTCCAAGGATTCTTTAATCTAGGATTTCCTTCTTCTTTTTTTAATTATGAAAGGATATCTAGCAGAGCTGCATAGCAGCTCTATGTATCTTTTCTAAAATGTATTACTTAATATTAAAATAAGTAATTAAAAAAAAATTCTCCTTTAATAATAAAACAAGTCATTTAAAAAAATTATTCCTCAAAGATGAAAGCTCTGCTCTCAATTTCTCTAAACAAACGAAATTTAGCTTGGTATATTCAAGCAAATTGTTTTTTTTTTTTAAAAAAACTTAAAATTTAGGAAAAATTGTGAAAATGCCACTGCAAAACTGAAAATTGAGAAAATGTCACTGTAAACTTCAAAAATTGTGAAATTGCCATTATTATTGTATTAATCTTTAAAAAAAAACATAATACCTAAAATACTCTTAATGAATACTGGAGACATGCCTTCCCTTCCGCGTGGAGCCCCAATCCAGTCCGCCTGGAGACACTGAGAAACGCATCCAGTCGAATTGAAGAGAACGCAGGTAATCAACTTGCACGAGTGCTGCTTAGGTTCAAACAGAAGGGTTAAGTATGTGTTGTTCGTCCATATCATTATACTAGCCCACTCAATCTTACTCCGTTAATTGAAATTAAAATTTAATTGTAGCCCAAATCTTATGCTGATAATTTCAACTGGAAGGGGCCCCCAAAGGCAGGAGAATCTCCGAAGACTGCAGAAACCCCAAAAACTAAGACTCCAGAAGCTGCAAAAATTAAGGCAACTCCAAATGCTAAAGCATGAGCATTAAATCAGATCATAGACTTCTTCTTCAAAAAAATCAGATTATAGATTTTACCTGATCACATAAGGGGTAGACATATTGACACTACACACGTTTATATTAGCACAACAATTTTATAAAAAATTAATGTATGGACAATTTTAACCCTCATTAAATGCTTCTCTAACTATCATTTTGTTCATAATGTAATTAATATAGTGATCATTAAATTATTTAGTTTCCATAATTATATTACTAGATTTTTTTTTCTTTTTTATATTTTGCATTCATGTAAAATTAAAAGCTACATAAATTTGTTGATCTTTCCTTTTTCTCATGACTCATGATATGCATTTAATTTTTTTGTAATTTTTTTTAATATTAAGATACACTTGCTTTAATATAGGATATATTCAAACTCAAATATATTTTTTAATTTTTTATATTTTTCTTCTTCTTTATTTTGATACTTATAATCTATTAGTCTAGTTTAATTAAAATTGTTAGCAATTTTTTTATTGATGTTTTGTAATTAATTTATATTTGTTACTTGAATAGATCTATCAATCCCCTAACTTATAAGAAGAAAACCTTGAAAACCAAGTTTTAAATTATGCAAATGAAAGCAATCAACTTCTTAATTTGAAGTTTGAAAATCGTGATGATATAGTTCTTGTTGTTCGTAATTTATATGGTGCTAAAGGCTATGTATGTTAATAATTTGCGGATTGCAACCAAATACATTTGTTAGTTTGTAGATTTTGGATGTACTTTTAATTTATTATTTTAATTATAAGTTGAATGTCAAATTATTCATGATAATTTGCATTCAATATATTTTTTATATAAATAATAATGTTGTTTTCTTATTGTTATTGTGTAAAAAAAGAAGATAAAATGTTAATAGACAATTTTTTTATAGTAGATTGTTAATTATTTTTTTGTGAAGTCGTATAAAATAAATTGATATATAAAATGTTGATAAATTTTAATAATATAATAAAATCAATTCACTATTGTAATTTTCTCAAAAAATCTTAAACATTTGATTAAAATAAATAATGAATACTTATTATACGATAATATAAAGTTTATAAACATATTTTATTGTAACTTTTAAGGAACATATTTTAAAATAATATATGATATAAAAAAACATATTTTTTTATAAAGTAACATACTTTATAAAACATAACTTTTAAGGAAAAACAATTATGTGCTACTATATGAGAGAGAATTGGTTTTTAAAGGAAACACTTAATGAAGGGTAAAATTGTCTATATAGTAAAATATTTTGATGATGTTGTGTCAATATAAAATTAAGTTGTTTTAAGGATCTGTTCATTTCTTGTTCGTTTTTTTTTTTTTTTTTTTTTTTTTTTTTTTATGATGAGATAGGATGCTCTGTGCGTGCGTGAGGGACCTAATTTGTAATAAAGTACAACGGAAGAATCTTATAATCTTATATGCATGTTTTGTATTTTCACTTTGAATAGTACTGTTCAGTTGTTAAGAATAAAGCCGGGCTGCCTCAGACATGGAATGATGTTAATTGCTAAGCTGCGACGCATTATTCTCTTTGGGCTCCCTTAATTTCTTGAGGAGGTCCTTCTCCACAGGAACATAAGTGAAATGGTATGAACTGGAGGCTACGGTGTCAATAAGAAGTCTTTTAATTGTATGAAGGATAAAATTGAAATTACAAAAATACATATACAAAATAGTATAAAAATACAGCAATAATGGCAATTTCACAATTTCCGAAGTTTGCAGTGGTATTTTCTCAATTTTCAGATTCCCAGTGGCATTTTCACAATTTTCCCTAAAATTTATTCCGAAGCAGCCGCCATAGAAAAGTGCACTAGTATCAATTTCTTTTTTTTCTTTCATGTATTTTAGTCTTATGAATCTTCTGCTTGCTTGGCCTAACCACATCCTGGGTAGCATATATGAAATTCTAAATTAAAATTAATATTTAGAATTCAGCAAAATATAAATTTCAGGTCATCCAATTTGCTCAGGTGCCAACAACTCCATAAAAGAGAGAAAGGGATGGAGTGAGAGAGGGAGAGAGTAGGGGATGGTTGTTTCCTTTATTACTTTCTTTCTTAATTAATTTTTGTGTTAATTGTGAAGGATAAAGAAGAGAGAGTATAAGAGTATAATAGGTATTTATAGAAAAATTTCTGTGAACTCTCAATATTACAATTGATGTACTCAATATAGCACTTTCCTAAAATAAATGAGCCTAACCGTTGGACAGCTATTCCGCAGATAGTTTTTTTGAAATAATTAATTAAGTTTAGAATAAGAAAATCAAGAAAACATTAATTAATTAAGGAAATTTTGGTATAATGGTTAAAATTTTGAATTGTGATCTGAATATTTGAAACTAAGCTCTAAAAATAGCGCTTCCCATAGTAAAATAGTTAGTGTATTCTCTGCGGAGGTTTTATCTGCAGAGCTGTGCGGTAGTTTTGATTTGGTCCGTTCGTTTTGAATCGAACGGACCAGATCAGATCTTGTCCAAATTTAAAAAAAACTCAAAATTTGGTGAACTCTTAATTCAACCTGTTCGATCCGAAACGAACAGACCAGATCAAAACTACCGCACAGCTCTGCAGGTAAAACATCCGCAGAGGATAGCGTTTCCTATAGGATACTTTTCTTTTGACATGAGTGAAGGCTGGAAAGCTCACTGACAAGGGAGTGTGTATCCCCTGAAATTTACAAGTTTACAACCAAGTCATAAGAAATTCGGGTCTACTTATTACATAGGAGATCCATTTTACTATTTGTATAAACTTAAATTGAACGGTTCGATCTAACCTAACATGGAGGAAGAGAGTTGGTACTTTGTAGGTACTTGATCGCGTAGAATAGACAGTTGTTGTATTACATGTGAAGTGTGCATAAAATGACCAAAATATTATACATAGTTTATATAAGCAATATGACATTATTGAATTAAATTATTAAGTATATATTTTAATTGCTTGGCATGTATATTCAATATTCTCTATCAATTTTATTTGGTTTTAACATTAGATCAAGTTACTTGAATAGCCTGAATAATAAAACTATTAAACTAAATAATAATTGTATTAAGTTGAATTCTAAATAAGTGACACTAATAATAGTTACGCAGGTATCGATATATATGGAAACAAATCTGCTGAAATTCTCGAAATTTCAGGGATCCTAAATTTTTTATTTCAATCGTCTATATGTTTCGAGATTCATGTATAAAATAATGTGTGCTTTGAGATTTGTGTATAAAAAACTTAGACGATTGGATTTAGAATTTTAGGGTCCCTGAAATCCTTGGAGATTTTAGCAGATTTGATTCCCAATATATATATATATATATATCAACAGAGACATATTATAAGAAACAAATATATCAATGAAAATAATAATTATCTAAAAATTAAAACACATGTTAATAGAAAATTTATATAATTTTGTATTTTTAATTAATTTTAATCGTGATATCTGATAACAATTTGATGATGTGATGATTTTTTATTTTTAAGTACCAATAATATCAAATAATAGCTCAATTCAAATTTAATATCAAATATCATACAACAATTCAATATTGACATATAATATGATATAAAAAAAACATAAATAAAAAAGTGTTATCATATGCAGTGTTTTAAAATGCGGTTTTGTTCATGTATGCGGAAGGCCACTGCATACCGCATATGCGGATTTATATATGCAGATTTTAAAATAAAAATTCATGTATATATATATATATATAGAGAGAGAGAGAGAGAGAGAGAGATGGGCTATGGTGCATTGCAATGCACAGGTCATGGTGTGCATTGGACTATAAATCACCAATTCAAAGTCCAAATGACTGATCCAAACCATTTATCTTGTTCTCCATATTAATATGTGCTTAGAGACCAAATTTTATATTTTTTGGAATTTTTTTACTATTTATTAAGCCACTTTGAAAATCGCTGATCCAACGGTGACTGTTTGGAACAGTAAAATCAGAAGCCACCGTTGGATCAGCGATTTTCAAAGTGGCTTAATAAATAGTAAAAAAATTCCAAAAAATGTCAAATTTGGTCTCCAAGCACATATTAATATGGAGAACAAGATGAACGGTTTGGATCGGTCATTTGGACTTTGATTCGGTGATTTATGGTCCAATGCACACCATGGCCTATGCATTGCAATACACCATAGCCCATCTATATATATATATATATATATATATATATATATATATATATATATATATATATATTCATATTCATATATTTGAATTTATTTTCACATAATAACATAACTAACAATAATTTTTTTATTTTTTTAATATAAATTTTAATTAAAATACAATCAAATTATCAAAACCGCATGAAAAACTGCATGGCCGCATATTTCAGTCCGCCGCATGACCGCATATTCGGACCGCATATGCGGCCGCATGAAAAAACCGCATGAGAATTTTGAGCACGGCTGCCGACCGCATACGCATATGCGGCCGCATTTTAAAACACTGATCATATGTATGTCTAGGACACACACACACACACACACTATAAGAGAAATATATACTAACGCACACGTTCCAATTTTGTATTCTTCTTCTTCTTTGTTTCTAATTTAAAATACACACACGCATTGATATATTATATATTGAAAATATATTTTAAATTGCCCACACCAATATGTATATAAACAAAGAAAGAGAAATAAGGAAATAAAAAAATATTGATTTTCATTATGATCCGTATAGAAACGAAGAAGAAGTAAAAAAACAAAGAAATAAAAAAATGAAAGGTGGAGTCTTCTCAATTGAAGATGATAAATATATAAACAAAGAAATAAGGAAATGAATAAATATATCGCTAAATTTCAGAATTTGTTCAATTTTAATTGTAACATATTGTGTGGCAGCACATGTGGTGAACTAAATTTAGACTTTTATACATAAAATAGATGCATTTAATCAAAAGAAACAAATTATGTAATTGGAGGGCTGAGATCAAATTCTAAGTTTCATCTTTCAATCGTAACTGTTGGCAGATCGAACACCCAATGTGCTTAATAATATAATGGAGATAGAGAAATAGAGATAAGTTAAGACTTCTTCAATTATAGAAAAAAATGATAAAATAATAGAGGAGTGTTCAAATGCACCCAAATTTTTGTGCACCCAAATACACCCTATCTTTTTTCTCCGTTTTCGAAGTCTAAATAGTCAATCCGAACCATTAGATGCAATCTATATATTAAGATGTACTTGGAGACCGAATTTTATATTTTTTGGAATTTTTTTACTATTTATTAAGCCACTTTGAAAAATCGCTGATCCAATGGTCCAGAAAATGTAAAACTAGCGATTTTCAAAGCGGCTTAATAAATAGTAAAAAAATTTCAAAAAATGTAAAATTTTGTCTCCAAGTACATCTTAATATATATATCGCATCTAATGATTCGGATTGACTATTCGGACTTTAAAAACAGAAAAAAATAATTTGAAAAATAAAATACATTTGAATGCACAAAAATTTGGATGCATTTGAACCCTCCACAAAATAATATTTGTATGAAACTTGAAAGTTCCACTCAGATAATAATATCTACTCCGTGAATAATTCAAGTATTGTGAGTTTGTAAGTTGTAACCAACTAACCATCCTCACCAGATCCGCTTTCAAATCAGCATTTGTCATGTGGCGACACCAACCATCCAAAGCTTTCTTAATCACTAACCAGTTCCCAGATTCCACAAGTCAATTCATATGAAACATTCAAGAGCTAGCAAGGGAAAAGTTACAAGTTTTCAAAATTAAGAGAAAATTAAGGACCAAGAAAAATTATAATGAAATCAAGTGTACTCCTACTCCTACACCACTTTAAATGCCACCGACAACCATATATGTTGTCTCATGCTACAAGTGAGATATGCATTTATATATGCTACTTGTTCTTCTCAGAAAAAATAAAATATAGTAATCATCCCCCTTTTATCACCATATTAACTAGGGAGAAAACCATAAAAAGATAAGTTAATTAATTACCTTATGGAAATAATTAAATAACAGTATATTTTCTGAGGAATGATCAAATGGCAATTAATATTGAAAAGTTTTGCTGATTATTGTTTGGGACAATTTTGTCTAACATTTGTGAACCATGCATGTATAAGATATCCAAATGTCTTGTATAGAATTTATATTTTTGTAGATATTTTGTCCATGATTTAGTTCTATTAGTCCAACGGTGAGTGATCAAGAAGGCTTTTTATTGACTATTTGCGTCATGTAGTTTTAAGATTCATATTTAATAAAATTTGATGAAATATCAATTAATAGTCAAATTGAATGAAATTTAGGCCAATCACTGGGAGGGGATTCGCTCAACCTTTGGAGGACTCACTCGCCCCACAAAGATTCCAAGGGGACTCATTCAAAGGGACCCAAGGAAAATTATTATTACACTATGACAAAAACAAATAAACTAGAATATGCCATGCTTTATAAGTTATAACCCATGGGCATATTTATAATAATAAAAACTAGCTATTAGGAAAGTTTGCAAAAGATGACAAAACGTGAACAATATTTATTTGAATTTGCTCATTACTATGCATGATTTTTTTTTCTTTCCAATTAGCCCTTTTGAATGTTAATATCTTGTCAAAAGTAACCATATTTATTTTATTTAATATGATCTTAGCTGCACCATATGAAATTGATTAAAAAGCTAATGTAAGATCAATAATTTAATTATAAACCTCTTTAGAATAACAAAGCACATCGAATTTTTCCTACTTCCATTTTCCTGACTCATCCAACTGTGCTGATTTCTTTGTTCAGAATTCGGTTTAAAACTACCTTACTTACGATTAGAGAATTCAAACGGTCAGTTCAATTAAAAACAAATTAAAATAGTTAAACTAAAATTTTATTTGGTTTTCAAAAGTCTCAACGAAACAACCAAATTAAATTATCAACTGCATAACGACCGAACATAAAAAATTGAACTACAATTGACCCGCAATACTCACTACCTATGATTTAATCTTTTGCGTGGGTCGAAAGTTGCAGATTTCAAGCTATTTAGACATAAAATTCTAATTTTTTTTATTGAACTAAAATAAGAGATATTAAATTTAAAAAAAGATCAGAATAATATGTCGATCTGAACCACTCAATATAATATTTATATTAAAATATGTTTGAGGATGAAAATTGATAAGTAGAAAATTAATAAAAAGTTACAAAATTATAAAATTTTATCCCCAAACATATTTTAGTATAGATATCATGTTGAATAGTTCAGATTGACAGTTTGAACTTTGAAAACAAAAATATACAATATAAGATACAATGAGGTAAGAAAGACATGAGATATTGGAACTCTCCTCAAATTTAATATATGCACAAATATATTTAATAATATAGATATAAATATCAAGATATGGATCGGTTGAATTAAAATAAAAAAAAATAAACCAAATCAAATATTCAAAAAAATCAAAGTAATTCAAAGTTTCAACCGAACAAAATCATTTACACCTAAAAATCAAACCACTCAAAATTTAACGGTTCGGTTAAACACTATATCAACCAGTCCAATTAACAACCTCGAACATAAATCCCTCCTCTACATTTTAACCGTTTTATGTGCAAAATTGGTCCGAGTATCATGGGCCACGTGACATGCTGAGATTTTTGCAAAATTATATAGTATATACACAGAAAATCTCCAGAATTTTTTCTGAAAAAGAAAACGAAAGCAGCACGAGGGGACAGCCGAATTCATATCTCCTAAGGTACCTCACTCTTTAAGTCGGTTCGGTAGATATTAACACGAATATTAAAAGATAGTCTATTACAGATTTGGATCGGATTTGTCCGAATTATGATCTGACGGTCTTTATTCAAACTTAAACAGTGAGGTAATGCAGAGGATTCCACTCGGTGACAGCCAAGGCCCAAGGGGAAACGAAAGCTACTGAAACCCACCCCCTCTCTCATCACCTACCCCCTTCCCCTTAAATTATTCCCCTCCACCTTTCCTTGCCCTCTGAGCTCTCTCATCGGCCATTCGTCAATCCCACTCTCTTTACCCACCACGCACTGACGCACCCACCCGCACACACTACCACCACTAACCATGCATATCATCAACAAAATAAAGGAATCCACCAAATCCGACGACAGCCATGTCATCTTCTCCTTCGAGTACTTCACCCCGAAATTCCCGAAATCAGCCACCGCCGAGGCGCGCGCTGAGATCGCCGATGCGTTCATTGCCAAGGTCGCTCGCATGGCAGCACACGGTGCCTCCTTCTGTGACATCACGTGGCGACCGACGAGTGCTGACGTCACGGTCGACCTCGCCGGGAGGATGCAAACTGAGATCGGTGTCGATACCATGATGCATCTGACGTGTCTCGGCATGACGCTCGACGGCATAAACCGTGCAATAGATGGCGCCAAGTCGCGTGGCGTTAGCAACATTCTAGCGCTTGGAGGAGATCCGCCGGTTGGTGCACCGGCTGCTGCAGCCGTGGAACCGGCCGGGGTTAATGGTAAAGGTGTGCCCGTTTGCGCGTTGGATCTGGTGGAGCATATTAGGTTGAGACATGGTGATTACTTCGGTCTTGGCGTTGCTGGATATCCAGGTTGGCATGAATTGAATTTATATTTTATTTATTTATTTTAGCTCAATTTGGTGCAATATCGATAAGAAAGGGAGTTGAATTGTCTACATTGCAAAATTGGGGTAATTTGGATGTTTGTTTGCAAATTGGGTAGATATTGGGTGTTATTTCAAAGAAGGAAAGAAAAAGGCTTATTCTTCAGATGCAATAATTTCGATAATGACCTCACAGGAGAGAAAGGGGGGAAAAAGAAAGAGCTAAAGAGGTTATTCAAAGTACAGGTAGAAAAGTAAATTTTAGGAATAAGCTACCAGTCAAGCAATATATATTTTTCGTAATATACAACAAAGTCTCTGCCAATTTTTTTATTTAATTTTTACATCTCCATGTTGCTTTTCTTTAAATTTGGTTTGTCCAAGGAGATCTGATTATCTTATTGTATGAAAAAAAAATGAAACCCTTTTGTGAAATATTTGTTGCCTCTTTTGTATTCCATTAACAAATTACCTAATAGCAGCATTTGCAAAACTATTTTATTAGAGGCACACCCAAGCAAGATACTTGAAGGAAGCGATGTTGCCACTAAAGTAGGATATGAAGAAGACCTTGTGTACCTAAAGAAAAAGGTAGATGCCGGTTCTCACTTCATCGTGACACAATTGTTCTATGACATGTCTTTCTTTTTCAAATTTGTTGATGATTGCCGAAGAATTGGTATCCAATGCCCAATTGTGCCGGGAATACTCCCAATTGTCAGCTACAGGAGCTTTCAGACAATGACAAAGACATGCAGGTATAGATATAATATTTTCTCAACATAATTTTTTTTAATGTGTTTCTTACATTTGTGCTGGGAATACTCCAAGGACTGCTTGGTAATACCAGGAGTTGAGAAAGACAGCTTTTATTTTTTCAAAATGGAGAAGAATAAAGATAAAAAAAATAAAATGAATAGGTGTATGATTTAATCATGTTCTTAAACAAACATGATGGTTTTTTGGTGTGTTGAACAAGTTCAGTTAGAGGTTGACCATCAGCCATTAGGCAACTTAAATACTAAATGAGTTAATTGTGATGCATGAAAATAGCAAAATGAAATAGTTATCTCAATAGGTTTACAACCCTTTAACTTGATGTAAAAATAAATTGTGTTACATAAAAAAAAGGCAGAGTTAGATCATCATGGTTTATTAATTTGGTTAGGCTATTTTCATCTATACTGCCGAAAAGTTTCTGATATGCTTCAGCAACATTTAATTTGGCATCAAAGTGCACATTTCTTTTGTTAAATGTTCTTTCTAATTTATGCCAATTACAAGCTGACATGTCGAAAGTTCAAGGTAGCATTTTGACATCTCTGAATGATACTGACAGGACAAAGGTGCCAACAGAGATTAGGGAGACAGTGGAGAGGCTGAAATCGGACGAGGTTGCACTAGCAGCATATGGGATCCAGCTGGCAACAGAGATGTGTGCAGAGATCCTGCGACGTGGGACCAGGGAACTGCACTTTTACACAATGAACCGTGAGGAACCTACCCTTGCAGTATTACGGCGTCTCGGGTTAGTCAAAGGAGGTGAGAATGAGACCGTACCTAGAGTGTTGGCAGTGAAAGAGGAGGGAGAGGAGAAGAAATCGGTGGCTAATGGTGCTAAGAATTTGATACCTGCTTAGAATAAGTGATTTTAGAGAAGGAAATGAGAAGAAATTGGCAGCTAACGGTGCCAATATTTGATACTTGCCTAGATGGTTAATTTTTTTTTTTTTGGGGGGGAAATAAGGTAGTAGGTATTGATTACTTGATCCCAAAAAGGTATTACATATTTGATCACACCAGTGCTATTTGTCTGTTGTCTCTCTAATAATTCATTTTTAATCACAGTTTGTCTTGGTGTTGTATTCTTTTTAAATGCTATATTGATTTTGACACATTCATTTTATTAATAATTTATATGACGATTGCTTTTGTTTTTGTAAAAGTTTGGTAGGCAGTTAACCTGTCTTCATCAGTAAGTAACTAAGTACTCATTCAGCCCAAATTTAAACAAAATATATTCATTAGATGGTGAATCTGTAATTGTCAATGAAAACACTAGTTCTGGGATGAAGGACAGATTTGGTAAAAGGAAAAAGCCCTTTAGTAATAAATACAAGTTGAAGCCGGCGTACCTTGTGTTACTGCCGCTCATTTGTTAAATGAAACTTTTATGAAGTCAATACCTTTGAATGATAGTTAATGGTGGTCATGGACTGTTTCTGAAGAAATGAAAGCAGTAATTAGAAATTAGATCACAAGTGTTCTTAGTAATTTGGGTCAAGATTGAATCATAATCTACGACAGGAAACTATCCATTAATTAGGTAAGAAAACTAACTAGAGTCGAGTCTCAAAATTTTCTCAATTTATAAGACACCGTGCAGTATCAATGCCAAGAAAGGGTTTTTGTATTATAGCTCAATAACATATAAGGGGTGCGTTTGGATGAGAACTAGAATAGTGAAATTTAAAAATAATAAATAATAATAGAGAAAAATTAGTGATTTTTAGATTAGTGTGAAAATAATGTTATTCAGATTAGTAAAAATGTTGTTTAAATTGTATATTTGAAATAGTGAATAATTGTAACCAATAAATAATAGTGCTAATAAGGAGTTAGGCTAATATGACACTAGTGTTATATAAAACTAAATAACACCACATCTTAAATCCTTAGATCTGCTTTAAGATCCGTAATATTCGCTTTTACTGTTCAAGCACTTCATTTTGTACGGATCTTAAAGCAGATTTAAGAATTTAAGATATAGTGTTATTTAGTTTTATATAACACTAGTGTCGTATTAGCCCAACTTGTTAATAAGATACTGATTAAGAAGAAATATAGGCAAATATGATCTTAAACAAATTATCTCAACATAAAAATAACATAAAATAGTGTCAATTTTGTCATTTCGAGAGTGTATTGACAAAAATCCCAAAATTAATCATTTTTCTCTCTTCACATTTTTGAATAGTAACTATTCCAATATTTACAAAAATAGAGAATAATAGTTATTATAACTATTCTGAATAGCAAAAATATTATTTGAATGCATATTATTATTCCGAATAGCCGCTATTTTAGAATAGTTTTTATTCTTGACACATCCAAACATACCCTACAAGAATATGATGCTCAATAATTTTCAATGGTAACAGTCTCTGAACTTCAAATAAAACAATACTGTTTATCACAATACAGATTATTGATACCTACCTATTTGATGTACAACACCATAAAACGCATCTAAATACTAAAATTGATAAAAGGAAAAAACAAACAAGAGAATTTCTAACCGCAATCACCAAGTGTAAATGGGTCAAATCTTACTAGGCATAGTTACCTCGTATATGTTCATTTCTTTCAACAAACGCTCATAATTTATTTACTTAAAGGTTGTATTTCATGTCTTGATCAAGTATGAATCTATGACCACGTCTCAATATTGAAGCGACCAGCTTTCTCAAGAGTCTTTAACCACCTTGCTGCTGATTCTCTTGTTACACCATTCTCCTTTGCAACAACTTCTTCTAATGCTTCAGTGACATCAGCCGGCATCTTGGTTGATGAACCCGCCAAATAAATGGCTGCACCCCCATCCAACAATCTCCACACCCTACCACTCTCTTCTCTTATTTTGTGTTGCACGTATACCTTCCTTTCTTGCTCCCTCGAAAAAGCTACGTAAAATCCACCGCCTTTTTTCTCTGACAAAACACCTTCATCTGATGAGTGAGCCAGCCAGAAGTCCTTATAGAGGAAGTCAGTGTCGCGGGTTCGGCACCCAAAAAAGAAGAGGATTGGGGCTGTTGGTTCAACTAGGTTCTGCATAGCACGCTCCTCAATGAAGGCCTTAAACGGTGCGCAACCTGTTCCCGGCCCGATAAGGATCAGAGGAACCATTGGATGAGGTATTGGAAGGGTGCCACGTTGGATCCAAGATGGAACAAGCACCTCTGTTAGAATTAAAAGTCATTGTCAAATTGTTGTTTTCCTATATGAAATCTGAGTCAAACATTTTATAAATTTTGCAAACTGGACTTGAAATTACTGACATTTGAACCAGTAATAGAATAGATTGACTAAATAATAACAATTTCGTGACACATTTCTTTCTTGTGAATTGATAATTATAAAGCACATTTCAGATATTTGACATGGAGATAATTTATAGAACAAAGAACTATCAGTGTGCTATAAAAAACTTCATATATGAGGGAACACAACAGAAAAAGAAAAGGGGACACATACTTCCTCATTTTCTCCATAAAAATGAAAAAAGAACAAGAACAAAAATAGCTATCAATTTTCTTCATTTAGAAAAAAGTATGAAGAAGGTGGTGAAGATATTTTATTTTGATGGGAACAAGGAAATTTGATTTTTAACCATGAACTAAAGACACTATAGACAATATTGTTAGTGTTATATAATAAACTACAAGAGATTCCTAAACTTCTGGACAAGTTTATTTAACCATATCTGAATACGAAACTTTTTAGGAAGGGTTTTTGATACCAATAGGATTGTATTTATGACATACTTTTAACAAATTTAGTTAATCCAAGTACTTCTCTGCAAATTTTCCTTTTTAATATAACAACAGAAAATTCTCAAGTGCGTTCCAACAAAAGATGAAAATACCAAAATTAGCCCTGAAGAATGATTAACTTGGATAGCTCTCAAGAACAAGGTTCTCTCTAACAAAATCCTCATATTTTTTTTTCATTTAAAAAATACCCAAATTGTCCCTTCTTGATTATCCAATCCAGAGATATGCCCAAGAGAGGGTTGTTTGGGTGTCTTTTGAAAAAACTGGGAAGGCCTTGGCAAAGAAGAAAGTTTTCACACTTTTTTAGTACATCTAATGCAGTAAAAGACCATTTTCCTATGTTACTTGGGAGCATCTATAATGTTTCAATATTTTCAGTAGTGCAATTTGTTGCCAATAAAGAAATGTCATTTCTTATAACTAATATACCTCCATCTTTTTTCGGGTCGAGACCAGCAAGCCAGGAAGAACAGAGCCCGTAACGGGTTCTCTTAAATGGAGTAACCGAGGAGACCACACTAACTGTTAAATGCACCTGATTTGGATGAGTCAAAGGAGATGAGGAGATGGAAAAGGATCTTTTCTTTAGAGGTGGTACCAGCTGTACCAACCACTCAAATGGCAGCTCCACTGAAGGGAAATCCTCTAGTATCTGAGGCACAAATCATTTATACAAGTAGCAATTGTCAAAGGCAGTGAATGAAATGTTTGGTATACAAAAAGTGGTTGCATTTCAATTTGTCAAGTCTAACAAATGAGTCAGTGTCAGTTTATTTATGGCACAGTTAACCAATGTAATAAAATACGGTCTATGCGATAATAAAATGTGGTCTATGCCAACACATATGCGTATTCAGTTGTAATCTGCATAGAAATTTGTATGCGGTCAATATATGCAGGTTTGCATATTACTACTGCATATTCAGCAGCATATTATTACCGCATATTCGGCCACATATTACTGCATAATTGTTTATATATATATGAATTCTCATTTTAAAATCCGCATATATGTAGTATGCGGTGGCCTTCCGCATACCATATAGAAATTTCATTTAAAAACATTGGTTGAAACTGTTTCCAAAAACTCACCCAAGCTACTATGACTATTCAAATGTAAAGGGGATACCTCTAGTACAGTCCTGTGCTCCTTTTGGTTATATTGGTATAAATCATCTCTCCCCTCTGGAGAGGCAAAATACTGTAGCTTCTCCTTTTCATGTTCTGCTGATGCATAGTAGCTCATCACCTAAAATATATGTTACTAAGGGTAAAGGAGGAATGTCACAACCTCAAAGCACTATTAGATGAAAACTCGTGAAGCTGTCTTTATATCTCTACAAGCAAATATATTACCCTATCCATGTGCAATAAGCTCCCTCCAAAACTCCAACTATACAACATGTGCATCATTTGAGACATTTCTTTGGTTTCACAAGGACATGGAATTTTTGTTTATGTATCTCATAGCATAGTAACAGACATATTACTTTCTTTGCCCAGCTACTACTGGATGTGCGTGAGGGCCAATTAATCTTATGCATTATTCAATCACCATATATAGCAATTATACGGAAAAATGCAATGGAAAAGATTCAACTTTAATGCTTGCCTCAAAGAAATACCGCCTTGGAGAGGCTGATGCAATGTCCATTGCTCTTGAAATGAAGGTGCGAAGTTGGATGGGATGATCTGACGACCCATTCACATATTCATCCAGTGAATCTTTCTCTCCTGACCAGGGTTCAATCTGAAAGATTTTGGTACAACTGTTAATACAAATGCAAAACTAACATATAGGATTAGAGAAATGAAACCTTCGATGCTATTTCCCAGGGTTACCAGAACTCCAAAAATTTAATCTTGGATCAGTGCCAGTAATAAAGGGCATAACACAATTACAGATCCCTGCTTATTTATTTATTTGTTTGTTTGTTTGTTTATTTATTATCTAATTAAGTAGTTAGCTAACTCATTCTTTTGTGCATTTGCTTCTTGTTGCTTTCCTATTTACAAGTACTTGCTTTTCTGGTGTAAATTACATAATTGAGATTTAAGCACCATAATCATAATCAGCTAAATAAACATACAGGAAGCAATATATATGTTCAGACGCCGCTGAAAAAGGGATTGGCATTGCATACCGTGATATAAGAATCAGGATCTAGTTTACACCTTTTTATGAATGCATCAACAGATGCTGAGTTCTGACCCGGCAAAACATCTAGCACATCTCCAACCTGATACTCAACAACCTGAATTTTCCACAAAAAAAGAACTGACATAATAGGTACAATATGAATTTTTCTTACTAGTTTAAAATAAGGCATACATTATATTGACAACAAACATATTTGACAACCACAAAAACTGATACACAGCTTATCAAGATATATTAAATAAGAAATATGTTATATTGACAACCTTATAAATAATATATAGCTCATATAAATAAATAAAAATTGTACTGTATGATTTAGACAGGTTGCATAGGTGATAGGTGTAGTTTCCACACCTCAACTAGAGAGAGCAAGTTCATCCAGTCTCATCGGTCTGATAGGTTTACTTCTTGTATTTTATCATTGACGTCATAAATGACTAGCATAGGTGCATTCCGAAAACCAATTGGTAATACTTCAAGCGATTTAGTTTATCAGCATTTGACCGGTAACCAAATGATATAAAAATTGCACCAAATTTAATGCATAGTCTTTCTAAATGATAAAGAATGTATCTAGGATTTTAATATTCTTTTTGTTTTGATATATATTGATGTTGGGTTGTCAATATATCCCTTTCCACTAAATAACTAACAAACATACCGATGCCAAGGCTTCCAATACAAACTGGCGCACATTTCTTCCATCATCTCCCTTTGTCAATTGTTCATTCTCCACCTGTGTCCCAAATGCAAAATATTAGATCATGTAAGAATCTGGTAAATAATATACACGAACAATGACTTTGATCATCGTAAGCAAGTAGTTTAGTATGTCTCATAGAAAATAAGTGTAAATCGGGTAAATGATACATGTATCAAGTTAGCAAAATTTGGCTCATGTATATGAGATTTCGACCCAACATTGCAATTTTGGCTATATACAAGTACTAGCTTGAATTGGGAAACCTTTAAACAGAAAACTAGAAGCTTTTGCATTGGAATAAGAAATACAATTTGACATGTGAATTATACCATCTTTAATAAGTAATGCGGCTCTCCATGATCATGACCATGCAATGAAGGCGACATGGACCTAGCTCTCTCTATCATATTTTTCACATCCTTCAAATCTAATATAAAAATGTTTTAACTACATACTAGTAATCAAGAAAAATTAGACCCCAATAGATGCTCAAACTCAAATAAAGTTTAAAATAACAGTAAATTTTACCTGAGATTTGTGAATCATGTTGTGTCGCCTCAGTAGAAGCATGGTACACAATTTTGAATTTGGGATGCTCCAACTTTCTCATAGTAGGATGTAAGATTTCTGACATTTCTGGTAGAAGGGTGGGATTGATATGATTTAACGTCTTCCAGAGGGACATCAACCATGGGTCGAGAGCACCCTCGTATCTGCAAATAAAAACATACACAAAAATGCTGTCAAAAAGTAAAAAGCTGTAATCAATTGACATCTCAAATTTGTAATTAATTTCACTAACATCAAGACAGCTAAAATTGAAACATAACATTTGGTAGATAACAATAACATATTTGTAATAAGTTCATCTAAAATATTATATATAAACCCGAGTGAGGCTATGGTACTATGCATAGCGCATATTGGCCTGTACTATGGATCAATATTTTCATTTTCAACATAATCTTCATATGAAAATGTACTTGCAGACTAATTTTCATTTTCCCCTATTTTTTAGGTAGGTAGAAAATCGCTATATTGAATGGTCTAATTTTTTTTTTGATATTCTACCTATCCAAATAAATAGTAAAAAAATTCTAAAAAATGTAAAATCTGATCTACAAGTAAATTTCCATACAGAGATCGTGTTGAACGGTTTAGATCGACTGTTTGGACTTTGAAAATAGAGATAGTGATCCATAGTAAGGACCAATATGCGCTATGGTAAAAAGAAAAGCAAATTAAAAAGATAAACTAAATATTACCCAGAAGGATGCTGATCATCTCCCAAACCTTTTTCGATTATTGATCTAGCCCCAAGATCCTGAAGCCTTTTATCAAGCTTTTTTGCAGCAAACTGCATAATTTCAATACTTCTCACTAAGTTATTGACATGAATTAGTAAATTAAAAACATTGAAGCCCCCAAGTAAACCATGCTGATAATAATATTACCAATTTCTATCCAACCGATAAGGTCATAAATCCAATCTGTTATAGTTCGTACATAACAAGACAATAGTAGAACACACACACACACAAACACCCCCTTAAAAAAATAATAATGACATGATATAAAAAAGTGTAAGATGAGAAAAATATATTGATATAATCAGAGAATTGTACATTGTATTTCTGGTAGCCAGAGTCACCCAAGCCGAACACAGCATAGTGAAGCCCTTCTAACCAACTACTGCCAAGGTTTCTTCTAAGTAGAAATCTCCAAAACACCTGAACACCAAATCAAATAATACATTATAAGATTGGTGCAAGCACGTTATTGCTAAAATAAACATGGAACAAGGAAAGAAGAAAGTGCACCTTCATACTATCAGGTGGGTCCCCTTGTCCTGTCGTTGATACAACAAAAACAACTGTACTCTCACTTGGCAAGGAATTCTGCATCAGAAATATAATTAACAAAATGTTTTAGAGATGAATCACAAATATGATTAAAATACCACAATATCGATCCAGTTTCTGAAATGTATTACAACAGGAAATGTTCAGATGAGAATCATCGAGTAAACAAATTTTGTCAATGAGATATTCTTCATTATTTCTACTTGTATTAATTATTCAGAGGACAAAATTGGCACCAGTCTGGTACATGTACTAAATAATCTGAAAATTCTTAAAAATTTACTTGATCACCTTTAATTTGGAATAATGGCACTTTGATGGACAAACATCAAGCATGCACATCAGAGAAATTAATAGGTTTCAACCCTCAAAGTATCACACGTAGTGACATTTACAGAGAATAAATTGACTCGAAATCTTTACCAATAAAGGATCCCCAATAATTACATACTTATTAGTGAGCGATCCAGTTTACTTCATATATTTGCAAGTACTGCAATAGTTGTTCTAATTAAGAGAGTAACTAAAGGTAATCAATACTAGGTGAGAAATTGATTAATAATTAGAAATTCAAGCCATGGCAATTAACACCACAATTACTACAAACAGGTACTATGCACTGTCCTACATTGTAATTCCTAGCTAACACTTGGCTTAATCACTGGTAAAAATCGTAAAATGGCACCCACTAAGTACCATCACTGCGTGAAATAGTCTCAAAACAATGTCATGGAAGTGGATTGAACTCAAGTAACAAAAAAAAGGTAAAAAAAATGAATAATTTAAGGAAACACAAACAATAGATGAGCTAGACCGGGTCAAAGTGATCCATGGAGAGGACCTCGACGGAGGGGCAACCACCATGCTCCGCCTCACGGCCGACGCGCTCGGCGGCGTCCATGGCGTTTCCGGTCTGCGACGCGTACAGCGCGAGCAGTCGCTTCTTCTTCCCCTCCATTGCTCGCGCCGAGACCGGAATCAACAGCCGGGCCCGCATGTCAGTGGCTATATATGGATTTTACTCGTTTTTTGTTCGGTTGGGCTTGAATTGATTATTGAATTGAGATGGCTGGTTTTATTGGGCTGGATTGGAGATAATGCAGCCCACTAAGTAAGAATTATTCTTTAGTCAGTGATATAATTTACACGCAAGCACATGGATTTTCCGAAACAAAGACTTGAAAATAGTATAAAACCGAGGATATAAGCTGTTTCAATAGATTCGTATAAATTGACCGTAGAAAACAGGATTAATTAAAGAAGAAAAGTCAGATGCAATCTTTTAGTAGTATAAAGTGCAAATTCCAAAACAAATAAACAATATTTAGCGCACCGTATTAAACTTAAAATCAGACTCATCATTCACAGGCCAGGAATTTTAAGTTCCTTTTTACATGCTCATAATGCAAATAAAAAACACTATAGGTTAATGACTATGGTTAACATAGTCCAAACAGACAGGATGATGGTGTAATTATATATATTCCAGTCAATGGAATGGGCTGAAACAGCCTTTTTTTTTTTTTTTTTTTTTAAAAATGCATGGTACTAATTTTTATTGGTAATCCTGAATTCCTGATGATATATGATTATATTTGTGCCGTTTGCAAATGTGAAATTTCAATTCTCCCGCAGTCAGGTAAGTTGCACTACGCTAAAACACACGATGGCATAAAGAAATAAGATAAGAAGAATTCCAGCAGCATGCAAAGTCAAAATTGAGATATAAGCAGGTAGGAAGGTGCAACTAAGTTGCAATTTTGTAATTGTATTAAGACCATACTATCTCTACCCCCCTTCCCTTCATGACATTGAATTGCAACATTAAATAATTTATATATACATTCAAGAAAGAACCAAAATTCTTGGCAGATTGAGTTATTAATCAGATTTCTCTCTTGGAATTAAAAGCAAGAAGGAAAGAAAAAAAACAAAAGGACACCTGATTTCTTAAAAGTCATCTCAAAGGCCAACAATTAAATCTCAGTATATGGCTAAGAGACTAATAAAGTGTTAACATATAAGGTACCAGTGCTGCCATATTCACTGGCCAAACATTTATATCTTAGGTCTGTGTAAACAAAAAAATTTGCATTGTCAATAACACGGTCATTTAATTCAATAGCAAGGTTTTAAATAACAATTATTGCATCATCGCGGAAAGGCTAAAAAAACAACTATAGCTAGTTATTTAGAGATCTGTTCAATAGGATTAAATTACTAAGTGGATTTGAATTATTAGCCCGAAATCCTTTGACAAAATTTCTGAGCCTCTCTTCTTCTCCTATATCGGACAACCAATTAACAAGCACATCCATAGTTGCAGCATTTGGTTGACACTGCTCTTGCAACATCTGATCCATAATCTCGAAAGCCTTCTCTGACATTTTCTCTTCTTGCAATCCCTTAAGCAATGCATTGTAGGTCACCACATTTGCATTTACACCCCTCTCTTTCATCTCATCCATTAACGAAATTGCCATCTTTACATCACCCGTCTTACACAAAGCATCTATCAGAATATTGTATATTACAGTGTTAGCCTCACACCCTAATTTATTCATGGACCGAAAAATATTCAATGCCTCTGTAACTTCACCATTTTTGCACCAACCATGAATTAATGTGCCGTAAGTTAGTACCGAAGGCTGAATCTTGTTATCTTTCATTTTCTGCAACAACACTTTAACTGCTGAAAAATCTTGAATTTTACAAAATGCGGCCAGCAAAGTATTGTAAGTGCACAAGTCAGGTCTGAGACCAGTTTCAAGCATTTCATTGAGCACCTCACATGCCTTATCCAACCTTTTCTTTTTACAGAAACCATGAAATATTATGTTGTAACTTCTCAAATCGAGCTTATACCCAGCTTCCTTCATAGAACAGGCAATAGAACACACATCCTTCATACGACCTGCTTGGGTCAAACCTGATATCATAGTGAAATACGAAACCCTATCAGGCTTAAGCCCGTTATCGACCATCTCCTGGTGTAAATCCATGGCCTTTCTAACATTATTTGAATGGAGAAATGAACCGATTAGTGTACTATAAGTGACTTGATTAAATTTAACATCAGGCCATGCAGTTCTTTTATTTTTGAAGAAATCAAATGCTGTACCAACCTGGTCATTTCTACATAAGCCAGATATAATAGAATTTAACGTAAACACGTCAGGAGAAATTTTATCTGCCTCCATTTTATTCATCAAGTTCATAGCCATGCTTATGTTTCCAGTCTTGCAAAACCCATCAATTAGTGTATTGTATGTGATTCTGCCGGGCTTGCACAAGTAAAAAGTTTTCATCTTTTCAAACAAACACAACCCTTCTTCAACTCTACCAATCTTACAGAGACCGTCTATTAGTGAATTAAATATGACCATATCTGGTTTCACATCAGAATCTGGTTTCGTCATTTCTTCGAGCACCTTGAGTGCACCATCCACCTGGTGTAACTTACACAGCCTGTTTATAACAATTCCATAAGTAAAGACATCACCGCGAATACCCATTTCTCTCATCTCACGAAGTAATTGATTCATGCTTGCAAAATCCTTCTCCCTCGCGAACCCGTTAAGAATCAAATTAAAAGCACGAGCATCAAAATCACCACCATTTTCTTTCACAGCTCGAATAAACTCAAGTGCTTTAGAAGGGCCCACATGTCGGCAGAGGTTGGAGACTATAGAAGTGAATTGATTGCTGACAGTCGGGAAAGTTCCGTTCTTGGCAAGGTGTATCAAGAGTTGGGTTGAGTGGGGGGAGATATGGGGGGTTTGACGAGACAGAGTGGAGAAAATGAGGGAACAAATGGTGGGGTCCGGATTGGGGTTGGAGAGGAGGAGAGAGATGGCTTGGGCATGGTGTGTGGGGTCAGGCGAGGTGAGAAGAGAACGGAGAGAGCCGCAGGTTGTGGTGGCGGCCGCAGAGGTGGTGGTAGGAACAGAGGCATGCTGCGAAAAAATAGAGCTAAGAGAGGAGAAGGTGAGGCGGGGTTGTTGTAAAAGCTTAGAAGGTATTTTCATGGAGATTGATGTTGTTGAGGAAGGCACCTAGAATGGTCGAATGCGGCTGGAATGCGCATCCTCTGAGGTATCTCAAACTTTGAGTGGATCAGTGCAAAATCTAGACCGTTTTAATCCGTTACGCACGAATCTCAAAGCACAATTATATTATGGTTTTACATGAGCGTCGTCTTAGAAAGACAATAGAGTGTGCATTATTTAATTTAAAATTTTGTAATAATTAAGAGTCTAAGACATTTATCATTGACGAGATCTACATGCTTAAAACACCGATTTTTTTATTAATAGAAAAAAATATATATATATCAAAATAGATGTAGGATATAAGAACAACGTGATCAAATATCAAGTGCAGCTAATCTAAACTGTAAACATCACATTTGTTAATTAACTAAACAAATTTAAAAAAATTACTGGACACGTCCAGCAAAAAAAATTTATGCTTTGGTCATTATTTTAAATTTTAAATTTTCAAGAAAAACAACACATGTATATTGGACAATTTGAATTGTTGGCATGATTTTTGGCTGAACGTGATACTCTATCATGTCCAGGATTTTTGTTTTTTGATTTTTGTTTTTTAGTTAATTAGCAAATGCGGTGTTTAATTAGCTGGATGTGATAGTTTATAATGTCCAGTGAACGTGGTATTCCATCACGTTCTTCTTATATTCCGAAATTTCACAAAATTCTACCTCTATTTTGATATTTGTTTATTTATTTTTATATTAATAAAAAATTGGCTTAAAACACCGAGTACAATTAGGTTAAAAATTTGTAGGTAATTTTTATGGATATGTAATGGTTGGTTTTATTTTGTGGTATTTACGAATTCTATGTTGTGGTGTATTGTTCATTGAATATATTAATTTCTACATAAATTATATATATGCATATTTAATTAATTTATAACTGCCAAATCTTTCAGAAAAGTATAGTTATATATTTATAAATTCTTTGTTTGCAATAGGCAGAAAAAAAATTATCCAAATTTGTTAGAACAAAAGACAACCGGCTTCCGTTGAATTTTGGGTACAATTTTTTGGAAGGACAGTAGACTTTTACCGCAGATCACAAGTAGGTCCCCTAAAGATTTCTCTGTTTCTGATATTGTCCTTGATTTACTACTAAATGTGATGTTCCACAGCGAAAGATATCCAAAATGGTATTATTTTTCTCACTTCAATTTTATGTTCCCTATTCTAAAAAGAAGAAGAAGAAATAAACAAAGTAAAAAAGTCTACAATTACTCTTTTGGTCAGCAATTTCTTTATTTCTATCATCATCACTACCATTTAACTTAACCGGTCTTGATAAATCATTCAAATAGACTGAATAATATATACGTATTTGTAGGGCTGTAAACGAGCTGGCTCGGGCCGAGCTGAGCCTTGGCTCAGCTTGTTAATTCTGGCCCGAGCCTGAACCGAGCCAAAAATCTTGGCTCAGCTTGTGACGAGCCAGCCCGAGCTAGCTCACGAGCTAACGAGCTGGCTCACTGGGCTTTATTGGACTGCTCTGCTGCTTTATTGGGCTGCTCTGCTATTATACAAAGGTCATTTCTGATGATTTATAAAGGCTATTTCTGAATTCTGATGATTTATACGTGTACCCAATACATCATATCTATTCTCTATAAGATATGCTTGATAATATGGCAATGCTAGTTATGTCCATTTATTAATTAAATCAGCTTTAGAACAGCCTTAAAAGCAATGTAATAACAAAATAAAGAAAAAATATATTCAAATGAGCATAAATTCATACAAAATAACATAAATTTATATGAATCCACGCCAAATAACATAAATTCACACAACTAATTAATTTAGAAGATAGAACAAAAAGGCAACATGCCAACATCCAAGCCAAAATCCTACAAAATTAAATTACCAATCAAGTAGTCAACAACCAAGCCAAGAAGAACACCAACAGCCATGCAAGTATCAGCCCCGCACATTTAAAGCTTGCTTAAAATACACAAACAATTAATTAACATAGGAACAAGAGACATTTTTGTATAATTTCATACAAGCATAATTGAAAATATTCAACTCACTCGTAAATTGTAAGGATTGAGATTAATTAATACTAAGATTTGACATTGGAAACTGAATTTCCAAACTCTCCTCCACACTTGCAGCTTGCTGAAATTTAAAAATTCAATATGTTATACATTAGATATATTAATACAAGCTAAAGCAGCAACTTAAATTAAAAGAATGAAGAACTCACTTGAAAAGTTTATAATTCGGCCTTTGTGCCTGCTCTAATCCAATCACCCCCACAAACTAACATCTCAATTGTATCATTTGTAAGAGAACTTCTATAATCATCTAAAACACGACCACCAGCACTAAAGGCCGACTCGGATGCTACCGTTGAGATTGGAATGGTAAGAATATCTCTTGCTAGTTTGCTTAAAATGGGGTATCTCCCTGCATGTACCTGCCACCATTTTAATATATCGAAGGGTGTATGAAGCCTATGCTAAAAAACATCCTCTTTTAGATAGTTTTCCAGATCTGAAGTAGATTGACTTTCGTTCCATGTGGATTGTACAAAGCGCCACATATCAGTATCCTCATTACCACTAGCAACACTACCTGATGCAACTGAAGCACCAGAACCTAGCAGTAAAATTTCAAGGATTAACATAAAAAAAGTGAAACTTTAAACAATGCAAAATTAATATTTAAAAAGTTCAAGTATTTACTCGATGGAGTAGAGGTCGCATGCTCATTCACATAAAGCTCGTATATAGCTCGCATCTTTTCTAACACATCATTAACACGTGAATCAACCTCAACTTCAGGGTACAACCTCTTATAACAGAACTTAATTGAGAGGGTCTTCAATCTTGGATCGAGAATGGCAGCCACTGCCATTAACACATTAACTTCCCCCCAATATTTCTCAAATTTTGTGTACATGGCAAAGCTCATCTCTCGTCTGAAATCATCCTCATCAAAGTAGGCATCACATATTGCCTTTTTCACATTAAGCATCTCAGCTAAAAACAGATTTGAGGTGGGGTAAGATGTGCCCGAATAAATTTTTGTGCTTGGACAAAAACCTCAAGTAATTTACAAACCTTTTCTGCCTTGTCCCATTCAGAATCATCGGGAACCCACTCACTAAAATTAGAATCTCGATCAGCATAGCCATTGAAGGCATTTTTGTAATAAAGGGCTGATTTAAGCATTCTATGGGTTGAGTTCCACCTTGTTTTGACATCAATGCACAAAGACCGAGATGTGATTATACCTACCCGTTTTGCATGTTCCCCAAATTTTAGAAGCTGACCCGGCGACTTCTTAAGGTATTTAACCCCTTCTCTAATTTTGGTTAGACATTTATCAATCTTGCTAAGTCCATCTTGAACAACTAGAATCAAGATATGTGTACAACATCTAATATGAAAAAAAAACCCTTTGAAATGCAACTTATTTCGAGCATCAAAATTCAATTTCAAAATGGCTGCTGCCCTATCATTGTTACCGGCATTATCTAAAGTTATAGTTCCAATCTTATCCTCAATGCCCCACTTCCCTAACGATTCCATAATTGCATCAGCTATTGCTTCACAACTGTGAGGTGGTGATAGCTCGTTAAAGCTAATTATCCGCTTTTGTAACTTCCATGACTTATCTATATAATGTGCCGTTAAGCACATATAACCAATAGTTTGATTGGAAGTCCAGCAATCACTAGTAATTGAAATCCTATCAACAATTTGGAAAACTTTTTTAACATTGCCTTTCTCATTCTCATACACTTTTAGACACTCTTTCTTAATAGTGTTCCTACTCACTGTTTGATAATACGGATTGCAATACTTCAAGAATATATTCATCCGATGGTATTCGGTAAACATGAACGGCAACTCATAACAAATTAGGGCCTTAGCAAGTAACTCCCTGCTTTTTGCATGATCATACTTCCCATAATCCACTATACCCGTGTCTACCCCCTCCCCCTCTTTTACAGATGTAAGCACAGAATCATCTAAAGGAAGCATACCAGAATCAGTACTTTTAAATCTCTTAATTCTGGAACATTTCTTCACATGACGCAACAATGTTGAGGTTGTTCCACCTTCCGCTACTTTATAGCGTTGCTTGCAGTATTGACACTCAGCCTTATTAGCACCATCAATTACCTTGAAATACTCCCAAACATCAGAAGTTTTTTTTTTCCTTTTAGTCCCACCAGCCTCATCTGTATTAGAACCTGACGCATGTCCACTAGCTTTGCTATTTGCACTTTCCGACATCATTGGATTACTGCCAACTGCAGTAGCACCATCAGATGATGTATTTGACATTTGTGCCTATTAATCAAAGCTCACAAATATTAATCAAAACTAGCTGAAAATTATATATGCAAATAATAAGAAGAAATTTGCAATAAAAAGTGAAAAAAATTCTAATAAAAAATTGAAAACAGCACAGCCATAGGAATTAGTATCACACCTAGCTAAAAATTATTTTTGGTAATTAATATTTGCTATAAATTAAATGAGGAGGGATCAAGTTACAACTTTTTTTGAGTTACAACAAGTTACAACAAGCATTATTTACATTTTCAAAGTCCAAATCGTCGATTCAAACCGTTAGATGTGATCTCTACAATAAAATGTGCTTGGAGACCAAATTTTACATTTTTTGAAATTTTTTACTATTTATTAAGGTGGGTACAAAAACTAGTCAAATTTATACCATTGAATTTTGTACCCATCTTAATAAATAGTAAAAAAATTCCAAAAAATATAAAATTTGGTTTCCAAGCACATTTTATTGTAGAGATCACATCTAACGGTTTAGATCGACGATTTGGACTTTGAAAATGTAAATAATGCTTGTTGTAACTTGATCCCCCCTCAAATTAAATATGTACTCTCTCTCTCTCTCTATATATATATATATATATATAAATTAAAGAATAGATGTTCTCCGGTACTTATGTTCTTCAAAAAGAAAGTAAAAAGATAAATATATGTTGACAAATAACAAAAATAGTCCCTAGCACGAGCTAGAGAGACAAAAACAGAAACAATTAAGGAAAAATCTCATAGAGACAGTCAAGGCATCTAAGCCGACAAATGCAACAACCCGCGCAAGGATGCGAAATTAATCTACACACATCCTACTTATCAATCACAAAATCAGCAAATAGAAAAGAGAAGGATTGCTCATAACTAACCGAGAACAGAAAAGAGGCGGAATAGAGGTCGGTACCAAGGAAGCACCTTGCTTCATGCCATCAGCTAGCAAGTTGGGAGACAACAGCTTATGCCCTAATAAAGTTGGATTAAAAAAAAAAGGTTAGACATTACGTAGAAGGCTTGCAAATTTCATTAATACCTGTTTGGCATTAAGCAGACAATTTGTGCAAATTGTAAATTATATTCTAAGATAATGATTATCAAACAAAATACAAATTAAGTGTAATAAAGCCTGATTCCTTCTTCACAAGCCAAGTGTAATAGACCATTGCATGAATCAATGCTACCATTCTCAGTTTTATATAAAATATGAGACATCTTTGTATAAATTTTCATGAAATTCAACAAATGACTCAAATTAATCAACAATTTTGGAACCTATGTAAGAACAGACGGGTAATCCTAAAAACTAGTTCTAACAAAGCACAAAAATTACTCCCTGGAATTAACTATCAGAAGATATTTTGTAAGCTGACAGCAGAGGGAGCCGTACCAGAGAATTAGAAAAAAGAAAAAAATAGAAAAAAGAGAAAAGATGGTTACCAAAGAGGTAGAGACAGAATCAACGAAGGTGTTAAATTTCAGGATGGTTACCAGAACCGAATATCTGTGCAAAAATTAACAAAGATGGTTAGAAAATTAGAAAAAAAAAGACAGAATCAACAAAGGTGCAAAACAGACCTGTTATATGCTGTTACTTGTTAAATTCAGGGTCTCTTTCCGTCTGGAACTGGGAGGTCGGAGGTCAGAGCTAGCTCAGAACTGGGAGGTCGGACGTCAGAGGTCAGAACTGGGAGGTCGGAGGTCAGAACTGGGAGATCGGAGGCCAGAAACGAACAGTGAAGTCACGAAGGTCGGAGGTCAGAGCGGCGAAGTCACGGAGCGAGCCTAGAGGAGAGGAGGTCGGGAAATTGGGAGCCAGATATGCGCCGCTAGAGGAGAGAAAAGAGGGGTTTGAACTGCTAAACCTAAATCTAAATGGGCTATATCTATAATGGGCTGAGAAAATGAGAGTTGAACAGTCTACAGTGTATAGCTCGTTTAGAGCCGAGCTGGCTCGGTCTGAGCTAGACCTTGGCTCAGCTTATTTATTTTGGTCCGAGCTGGGCCGAGCTGGCTCGTTAACAGCTCGGTCCACTATCGAGCGAGCTAGAGACGAGTCACGAGCGAGCCGTGAGCCACGAGCTTTTTTGACAGCCCTACGTATTTGTGTATTAATTTTCGAGTAGGGTTAAAATGCATTATTGGTTTTGTGTCTCAATCATACCCCACGTTTCTGTTTTTGTTTACAAAGTTCAAACAGTCGATCCGAACCGTTCAGCTTGTTCTACATATTAAAATGTGCTTAGACACCAAATTTTATATTTTTTGAAATTTTTTTACTATTTTTTTTAGATAGGTACAAAATCACTGCATTTGGACCATCAAAAAACTGTGATTTTGCACCTATCTAAAAAAATAGTAAAAAATTTTCAAAAAAATATAAAATTTGGTCTCCTAAGCACATTTTAATATGTAGAATAAGATGAATGGTTCGGATCGACTGTTTGAACTCTGTAAACAGAGATAGAGACAAGAGGTATGGTTGGGATACAAAACCAATGGTGCATGATAACCCTACTCTTAATTTTCTCCTATACATGCATATATATATATAGGAGCAAATTTGTTTCAAAAAAAAATGTAGATCAAATTAATCTAACGTGTATTATGCTCATCAAATAGGTTTGTTTATATATACGTATTTGTGTAATAATAAACAAATTTGCTCCTATAGTATATTAATTTTCTTCTTAATCTAATGGCCGTATAAACGTATTTGCAAAAAACATATGTAAAGAAATTATGTAAACAACATTCTCAACAGAGTGGAGCTACATGGAGTCAAGAGGCTAGGGTAATTTTGATTTTCAAAGTATATTTTTATTTCAACACTTAAGATTCAAATAATTACAAAGTTATCCTCACTCTAAATTCAAAAAAATTTCTTTCTAAATTATAAAAATATACTTAATATTCAAAATAATTATATAATTAAGTCTTATCCTAATATTTTGTCCCAATCTACTAAATTAAGTTGCGAAAAATAGAGAATTTTTTTTCCATAGATATGTAACTATTAGCTGCGCACGGTTTGACATTTGATACTCGTCATAGAGAATCAATTTCATATGAGGAGGTTCAAATGTCTTCATTAAATGTGTCTCCATCATGCCTCTCTTTTTAAAAATTTTAATAACTCAAAGTTTAAAATTTAAACGTCAAAATAAAACTGTTAGATGTGATCTATATTAGTTTCTCTATGTGTCCATAAAAAATTATCACATTTTGATTTTGCTTTTATATGAATCAATAAGTTGAAAAATCAATGTTTATAAATTATCCATATTAATATACATTTTTATAAGTTCAGGATGACAACCAAAACAAAGTTGAAATGTCATAATTTTTTACACGTGCATAGATAAAATGATATAGTTCATATCCAACAATTTTATTTTGAATTTTAAGATTTAAATTTTGAATTATTAAAGCTTTTAAAAATGAAGATATGATAGAGACAAAAAAATAGAGACATTTGAACTAATCAAACCCCGTCATATTCCAATAAAATGAATTATGTAATTAATGCACCAATTGCTGTTTGTATTAAGAGAGAAGCTCCCTATATATCTGAAGAAATTAACGCTTCCGTCGCCATGCTTGAATTTTTCGTACCTATCGATCAGATCGATTTCGTGTGACCAAAACAGCCTTCAGGTAAAAGTCACGTTTTCTCATTCCTGCCTTATTTTGTTCCATAATATATCACGTCAAAATCAGTTCTTATCTGATTATTACCTTTTGACAGAATTGGTTAGGCAAATCTGGCAGGAAATTTTGGAAACAAAATTTGGGAAGCGTCGATCAGCTTCACAAATCACAATCACACTCTCACGTGTGTATTTTGAACTTCTTGCTGAAGCTTTGTAAGATGATCAAAGAGATTTTTGTGCGAAAACGCTTCTGCACATTTCACCTAACAATTTACCATATTTAATTATAAATGGAGATCGATGTTGAAACTTGTCTTTTCTAGATCTAGAGGAGATCACTTTTGGAAACAGAGATATATACACAGCGACAATTATGAGAAAAGAGGAAGAGATATGCAATCAAAGATTTGCCATAGCGGCTGCTCTAGGGTTTGAGTCGGTTAACAAATCGCCTATTTCGCACAGTTAAAAGTCAATTGTGACAGACCCAAATTAAAAGTTACTTTACTAAACTATGCTTGCTTTCATATACAACAGGTGGCCATAATTGGGTCCCATCAACAGGCGGCTAGATTTTGTTGCCACCAGGCAAGGGAAAGTTAATTACCAAATGCAGTTACACACAGAAGAGAAAACTAAATGTATATTTCATATTGTGCCCGCGTCGACTTAATTTCGCACTTGTCTCTTGCTATATATCATTAATTCTAAGTTTCAATAATATATTTATTATTGCTTGCACATAAATGATAAAAAATTGAAGTTGATTGCATAAAGAATAAGTAAACTAATTACTTATAAACAAAGTAATTTGTACGCTCGCATGTTTAATTAATTTTAATTATTGAATTATATAGAAGCAGCATATTCAATGTAACAAATAAAAAATAAAAAATTTATATATATGAAAATAATCTAATTAATAAGCTGAATGCCCTGTATGGTAACTCTTAAGCCAAAAAGGGACAGAACTTTACACCCATTTTTATTTCACTCAAGAATTATTTCATGCATTGTAACATATTTTCATGATGGTGTCAGATTACATTTAAAGCTTTTTAAAATAAACAAGATCAAAGCAAAGGCCCGTAATTTTTACAATCCTTTTACATACAATGTATAAAAATTAGTTTAACCAATACAATAGTTCATAAGCCCTTGAATTTACTATGCTTTAAAAGGTCAAAATTCTAGCTAACTCTTCAGGTTAATAGATGAGCTATTTCAACTACTCAAAGCTTAGTTAACTAATTTGCTGGCAAGATGTGGCTAAATTTAGCATTCTGTCTCCAGTGGTTTTGTACTCGATGCAACAATATGCATTAATGAAATTAGTATATCATAATTGGAAGAGAAGAATCGTGCTTATATTTGAGAGATGAGTCATCAAATTGTACAATTAAATGCATAGTTATTATAACGGTGCATTTCATCCAAATACGGAAATTATAATTCATGGTACGATCGAGTTGGCCAGTTGGAAGCAGGAGACACCATGCTGTCCATGCATCAGCCGTTAAAGTAATGTTCAAGCAATGAAGCTCCCATTAAAAAACCAAGTAATTTTTAGGAAATCTTTACAATCTCCTGTTACAAATACTGGAGATGTCCATCTTCTTGGTTTTTATAGTTCGGTTGGCGTATTATATGGTAATAGACTTCTCCAGTAATATAAAATTGGAGAGGATAAGTGTTTTTTCATATGACTCGTGGGAGCGGACGAGGCAGTTGAACTGAAAGATGGTGGTTGAGATCTTGTTGGTTCTCTCTCTTTCCCTCTGTGTCCTCTCTCTCTCTCTCTCTCTCTAGCCTCTTTTATCTTGTTCAGTGTAGTTGATACTTCTCACCATCTTCTCACCTTCCACTTTTATCTAGACCAAGACAACAAACAAATCTTCTCTCTCCCTCTCTCTCTCTCTCTCTCCCTCTCTCCTCTCTCTCTCTACCCCTCTCTCTCACTAAAAGATACACCTTGAAGTCTTGAACACACCATTATTCTCCTGTATAAAACCAAAGGGTCCTCTATTTTTGACCAGCGATTACTAATTACACTAACATATAATTTCATGGAGCAACACTTGGAAGAACAAGCACAGCTACCACAAAATATACCATACAACTTCTCGCCTCTCCTTGCACCGCCTGGTTCATCATCACAATTCAACCCTCTCAATCTCGTAACCAATCAAGCGGTGCAACCAGTGCCGCAGATTGACTGGGCCTCACTTCTACTATCTGGTTCTGCAGTTGGGTCCCAGCAGCCGGTACAGGGATCATTGATGAATGAAGAAGCCGAAGAAAATGGTGCAAGTGGAAGTAGTGGAAGTAGCAGCAAGGAGAAAGGAAAGAGCACCGGGAGGGGAAAGAAGGTGACCCGGCCAAGGTTTGCGTTTCAAACAAGGAGTGCAAATGATATACTAGACGATGGATATCGGTGGAGGAAATACGGTCAGAAGGCTGTGAAGAATAGTGCATATCCTAGGTTTGTGCCGGTTTTCTCATCACACTAGCTATTGTCAGTATATACTATAAGGCATGTTCAGATAGTCAGATGAATTGCATATTTTCATCAAACTAGTGCATGCATATCCTAATTAAGATGGTGAGAATGAACAATTATGTTGTCAAGTCAAATGTTAATATTTTTCTGATCTGCAGAGTTTAGTTTCCGGGCAGTAAATAGAGCGCTCACTTCGTCTACGCGTTTTTAAGGAAAATAGAAATCGATTGTTTGAAGCACGGAGCAGACATGGGACTATGTGAGGAGACTTAATTTAGATACTATCCTAACCTACTCTCACCTGTCTGCTGATCCATGCATGCATAAGGAGATTGCCTGGACTTGTGTTTGGTTATTGTTCTAAGATATTCGCTGAGCTAACTAAGATTATGAGATTAACCATTAGTCAACACTTCATGACAACACCATTTTGCTACAGTAATTACGCAGGCTGTTAAACCTACCATAGGATTAGAACATGATATATATTGCACTCGGACGAATCCATCTCAACCTTCCAACACTCGGTAATCATTGATATAATCATATTTAAATCTGCTAATATGATATTAGCGATCCCGCGCGCGCTCAGTATTCCAATGCATATCTCCCCTCATCTCACTGATATGTATGTCTTCTCATTCTCTGATCAAGTCTTCACCTATTTGCCTCTTCTGTCATCCCCTCCTAGTTTCTTATAGTGTGTTTATTTCTTTAGTAACGTACATATATATGCTGTTTTCATGGCCTCCTCAATTAATGCTGGAATGGTGGCGTCGACAAGGGATTAATTATCATGCTCCAATAAAGGTTAATTAAGAGGTTAATGGTCTGTTTTTTGTAACCTCTTCTAATCATGTCCCATGCAGAAGAGATCGATCGAGATCCCCAGCAATAGACCATTGCAACAAATAAATCCTCAACTAGTGATGACTAAAGGAATTAATTGGTGTAAGCGAATATATATATATATCAATAATGACACATTATTCGCGAAAGTAAAAAATGATTTTTTGTAATGAAGTACTGTTATTGCTATGTATTTTCTATTCTTGATAATACTTTTTGCAAAAGAATATCATCATAAATATTTTTTTTCTTGGCAAATACTGCCGACTTTCTTGTTATTATATATATATATATATATATATATATATATATATATATTGGACAAAAGACCTAAGCCCATTTCATTGCAGAAATTTTATTATATATATATATATACTTAATTAGCTCATAGTCATTAGTCGTACACATGATGTCACGATTTTGTAAGGCACGCTCTCGCATGTCTACTAGCAAAACAGATGCATGCATGCCCGTGAGTGTGACTACTAACGGCTTTGTTTTATTTGAGGGAAAAACACTAGATTCTTAAGAAATAAAGTTGTACCTCTCTGTATCTTTCTGTGAATTTCTCCTCTTCCAATCAATTGGACTTCATCCTCGGACCCAACCGCAGATGAAACGAATAAAAGAAAAATGAAAATGGACACCGAGCACGTGCGCAATGACGCAATTATTTCACAAATCCATGCATGCCTTTATGTCAGACCATGCACAGGGCTTGAAATCGTGATATGTTAATTAACTCGTGTAGATCCATTTGGTTTAGAGTTTTCAAATTAAATAATAGTGACATATATATATATATATATTGAGGAGTGATAGAGATATATATGCCTTGCATAATGCGTACATATATTAACTCATTCTGTTTTAATATTATCAATTAAGTTTAGGCAAAAACCTATGTAATCGTTTGGCCTAATAATGTAAATATTTAAATTTTTATTTAGACTGATTTTATATGGACTAATTATGGATAAAATATAATAAAAAATGTTTACATAGGTTGTTGCTTAATTGCAAGAGAAGACACAAATGATGATAGGCCAGGGTCTCTTAATCTTGACCATGAGATCTGAAAATAAATTAAACATACTCAAAATCTTAACTATATGTAGCAGAACTTAGATAATTAATGCATAGATAAATTGCATTAACTATGTGTATTTATCCCCTGTGTTTGCTTTGTGATTAACAGTGTTTATATATATACTATTGATGCAGGAGCTATTACCGATGCACACATCACACATGCAATGTCAAAAAACAGGTGCAGCGTTTGTCAAAAGACACCAGCGTTGTTGTTACAACGTATGAAGGAGTCCACAACCATCCCTGTGAGAAGTTGATGGAGGCACTGAGTCCACTAATCAAGCAAATCCAGTTTCTTTCTCAGTTCTAGTTTAGTCTTAATCATACGAAATCTCCCAGGTTAACTGTCTTTCTTCATTTTGTTTGTGTAATTTAGAGTACTACTGTTGTTGCATAAAACCCCGGTGCAACTTTAGACATGTTGTTAATTGTATAAAGGTGGTCCAAATGTAATGGAGATAACAATACGCGCGGCGCGCAGTCTTGCACAATTAATGTACCTTTCATCTTCATATTTCCCTTTTTAATTGATTATATACCCTAACTAGCTCGTTGATGTAGTCCCTGTATATTATCTTTAATTTGATGATGCAATTTGGGGAAAATTATGTGGTTGAAGCATTTATTAACAATAATACCTTTTTTTTTAAAAGATGGTACGTACGAATGACACGTTTTGATTAAAAAAATTGAAGTGTTTTTTCTAAGAAAGGGATGAGATTAAATTTTAAATCATTAAAAAACAGTTTTTACATGTTTTGATTAAAAAAATTGAAGTGTTTTTTTTTCTAAGAAAGGGATGAGATTAAATTTTAAATCATTAAAAAACAGTTTCTAATCTAGTGACAAATTAAAGTTACAATGTCGATTTTTGTGTGGGAGATCGTATATTTAAAATTCAAATAAATAATTTATTGTAAATATTAAACTAATATCAAAAAAATTGAAGTGTTTTTTTTCTAAGAAAGGGATGAGATTAAATTTTAAATCATTAAAAAACAGTTTCTAATCTAGTGACAAATTAAAGTTACAATGTCGATTTTTGTGTGGGAGATCGTATATTTAAAATTCAAATAAATAATTTCTTGTAAATATTAAACTAATTGAGTGACTTAACATCCACTTTACTGTTGTAAACCTTGGTATGCATGGATGTAAACACTAGTAGCTACTACCAATCATTTCAAAAAAGACAACCACTGTTACTAAAAAAAAAGATATTCAAATCATTCCCAATGGCTTGCACTTGTTTCATAATCTATATACGTTTCACATAATGGTCCTATATATACTCCTATATATATGTATATATTGAGTAGAACTAGGGTGTTCTTAAGCTCACCATGCTAACTTTAATTTCAAAATATATCAAATTGACTTCAAATAATAAATTCAAACCATAAAATTCAATCTACATCACAAGTGATATGTTACATATGAAATTTATAAAATTTTGAATGAACTTAGTACAAAGTCAACCAGTGAAAAAATTATGAAAAATGGACATATTAAAATTAACTTATACCTTATATGTTACCACTTGACTTTATACTAGATTAATTAGAAAATTTATAAGTTTGACATGTAAACACATCACTCGTGAAGTTAATCGGTTTAACGGTTTGAATTCATCATTTTGAAATTAATTTGATAGATTTTGAAGCTAAGCTCATCAATCTTTTGGTGAGCTTAAGAACACACCCATTTTACTCGTAATATTATTATTATTATTATTATTATTATTATTATTATTATTATTATTATTATTATATAGAGAGAAAGAGAAAGAGAAAGAGGTTGGCTAAGATCAAAGTGGTAGTTCCTAAGCTTTAGTGCTACTAATTCGTGTTTTAATTTTTAAAGTTCAAAACATCGATCCGAACCATTCAAGTTGATGCCTATATTAAAATGTGCTTGGAGACCAAATTTTACATTTTTATGAATTTTTTTACTATTTATTAAGCCACTTTGAAAATCGTTGATCCAAACCCATCTTAATAAATAGTAAAAAAATTCCAAAAAATATAAAATTTGGTCTCCAAACATATTTTATTGTAGCGATCACATCTAACGGTTTGGATCGACGATTTGGACTTTGAAAATGTAAAAAATACTTGTTCTAACTTGTTGTAACTCAAAAATTGTTGTAACTTGATCCTTCCTCTATATATATATATGGTAAGGCTAAGGTGCTATGAGTTGCATAGAGGGCTACGGTGCTATGGCTCAATATTAGAGTTTTTAAAATCCAAATGGTCGAACCGAATCATTTATCTTGTTCTCCATATTAATATGTGTTTGGAGACCAATTTTATATTTTTTTGGAAATTTTTTACAATTTTTATAGATAGGTAGAAAATAAAATATCTAAATGGTCCAGAATTTTTTAAATCAACCGATTTTCTACCTATCTAAAAAAATAGTAAAAAATTTCCAAAAAATGTAAAATTTGGTCTCCATACACATATTAATATGGAGAACAAGATGGACGGTTCAGATAGACTGTTTGGATTTTGAAAACTCGAATATTAAACTGTAGCCCTCTATGCAACTCATAGCACTTTAGCCTTACCCATATGTGTGTGTGTGTGTGTGTGTGTGTGTGTAGAGAGAGAGAGAGAGAGAGTGACTAATATGCATTCGTAAGCACTTCGGTCGAAGTGCTTACGGTCCAAATTTGATTTTTCAAAATCCAAACGGTCGATCTGAACCGTTCATCTTGTTCTCCATATTAATATGTGCTTGGGGACCAAATTTTATATTTTTCTGAAGTTTTTTACTATTTATTAAGTATTTTACAAAATTGTTGATCCAACGGTAGCTGCTGATTCTACTGTGTTGTTAAGCTACCGTTGGATCAACAATTTTGTAAAATACTTAATAAATAGTAAAAAAATTCAGAAAAATATAAAATTTGGTCTCCAGGCACATATTAATATGGAGAACAAGATGAACGGTTCAGATCAACCGTTTGGACTTTGAATTTTAGATTTATGGTCCAATGCACAAATCCCTCCATGCATTGCAATGCAACATAGCCCATCTCTCTCTCTCTCTCTCTCTATATATATATATATATATACAGAGAGAGAGAGAGAGAGAGTGACTAATGTGCATTCAAATGTATATGGGTCGAAATACATACAGTCCAAATTCAACTTTTCAAAACCCAAACAGTCAATCCGAACCGTTCATCTGGTTCTCCATATTAATATGTGCTTGGAGACCAAATTTTATATTTTTTTTTGAATTTTTTTTACTATTTATTAAGTATTTTACAAAATTGTTGATCCAACAGTGGCTTAACAAAACAATAAAATCAACAACCACAGTTGAATCAACAATTTTGTAAAACATTTAATAAATAGTAAGCAAATTCAGAAAAATGTAATTTTTGGTCTGCAAGCACATATTAATATGGAGAACAGGATGAACGGTTCGGATCGGCCATTTGGATTTTGAAAAGTCAAATTTAAACCGTATGTATTTCGACCAATATACATTCGAATGCAAATTAGTCTCTATGTATATATATATAAAATTAACTTTCATCTTGATCTAGAATGAATCTTTGATCTAGGTTTAAAATAAATAAAAATGAAAGATGGATTTGGGTTTAAGCCTAATTTTAAAAAACGAGTTAAAAAACGACAGTTCTGTCTAGAGCAAAACAATTTTTTCTATCATTAAATTAGATTGTGAAATACTAGTATCGTGGTCGTACATTGCAACGGGGATATATTATAAGATTGAATAGAATATGAGGAGCCTTTTTTGTTTGCATTCACACAAAATAAAATAAAAATTATTTAAATGAAAATAAAAGACAAATGAAAAAAATGGAAATCCAAATAATAAATAACCATAAAAGAAACAACAACAAATGAAAAAAAAAATGAAAAAAAATGATCAAATATAAATTTAATATATAATTTTATCCACAAACAAAATATGTCATTAAACGATTTAGAGGAGAAATGATATGTAAAGAAAGAAAATTAAAAAATATATAATTAAATGATTTAAATAAGGATTCTCTACATATATATTCTTGATGGAAATTATTTTAAAATGAAAATTTCTCTATATATAATTTATGTGCACAAAAATTCTAGATATTGTTTATTTTCTCCCCATATTTGAAAGATATGATTGTTTCCATCAGCACAAGATATGTTATTCATCTATTCACAAAGATACAGTAGCTCTAAATTCTTAAAGATATGATTGTTTTCATTTTCATTCTCGAAACTATAGAGGAAGAGGAGAAATGAAATTAAAAAAATGGTGAAATAAGAAAATAATTTAATTATAAGAATCAAATATAGATGTAAGGAGAAATAAGGAAACGGATCGCAAGAGATTTATTCAATTTTAATGTGACAAACCATATAACAGTTTGTGTGGCGACTATGTTTCTAACTAAATTTAGACTTCTACACATCAAATAGATGTATTTAATAATAAAAAAAGACATTATGTAATTGGATGGTTGATATTTAATTTGAAAATTTATCTTTCAATATCAGTCGTTAGTGGATCAGGACAAGTACGTGCATAATATAAGAATGGAGATAAATATTTAACTAATTTTCTTTCTGACTCAAATTAAAATTTTCACGTATCGCCTCTTTTTTTTCAGGCATCAAAATTCTCAAACGAAGAATAAATCAGCCGCAAAGAATCAAAATGCAAATAAATACTGTTCAAGGTGCTCCGAGAGAAAACAAAGTTCAAATAATGAGCGACGAATGACAAGTAACCGTTAGTTTTCTCTTTTTATCGCTTTATTGAACTTCACTCATCAATTTTCTCCATTATCAAATCTATAATAGAATGGTATGTAAATTATGCTTCATGTACATATAAACAACGGACAACATTTAACAATGATTATAAAGACAAACTTTCAAAATTTGTATAAATATTTCATATTTGTTTATGAAGAGGATTCAAATACCTTCATTTTTTTGTGCCTCCATCATGTCTCTATTTTTAAAAACTTAAATAACTCAAAATTTTAATTATAAATATCAAAATAAAACCGTTATATGTGATTTATGTTATTTTCTCTATATGCTCATAAAATTTATCACATTTTAGTTTTATTTTTATGTGAATTAATAAGTTGAAAAGTTAACGTCTAGAAATTATCTACATTAGTACATTTTTTTACAATCTCTTGATGATAATCAAAACAAAGTTAAAATATCTAATATTTTATATGTACATAAATAAAATGATGTAGATCATATTCAACAGTTTTATTTTAATTTTTAAGTTTCAAATTTTTAATTATTAAAGCTTTAAAAAATAAAAACACAATAAAATTACCAAAAATAGAGGTACTTGAACCGTCCTCTTTGTTTATAAAAAAAAGCAGCAGCTTACTTCATGTCCGGAAGAGTAGCTATTAATTAATAAATGCCTAGGAATTAGTACATGGATTTGGAAAAGCAGGTGTCTAACTTATGTCCTCTCTTGGGATCTAACGCGCGTTTCTATGAGATGAGGAAGTGGATATGTCAAGCAGGTAACTTTACCTCGTGTCCTGCTAGGACAACTATATATTATGTAACTTAACCTGGTTTCTGCAATGAAACGGACTTTTGACCTTTTATTCAAAAAAAAAATGTCAAGCAGGTAACCCACTAGTAACTTTAAAAGTACATACTTTGATTAGTAACTTTAAAAGTACATACTTTGAAAAATAAAAACTTGTATTTTTTTAGGAATGTTATATTTGGAATGAATAATCAAATTAGTCACAAGTATAGATTTTGCACAACGCGTACTCTTTTATTTAATATGAACAATATATATATATATATATATTCAAATTATCATTAGAATTCTCTCGAGTGACCGCTCACCGCTTTCTCTAAGCGGCGAAAGAAATGAAGAAACACCAGGCGGAAAAAAAAAAAAAAAAAAAAACATGGAAAAGCTTCTCTGTCGAATGGTGATGGCAGCTTGAATTGTTTATCAATCTAACTACCGTTCTCGATGCTTTCATCTAGTAGATTTGACCATTGTTCGTTATTCTGTGTTCATTCGAGCAGATGTTTTCATTTTTTTTTTCAGTTTTTTGAGGTTTTTATTCAACTAATGGTTCGTCTTTTTTTCTCTTTTTTTGAAACTCTTATTATTTTTTTTGACAATGAAAGAGTGGGTGGAATGAGCTGTACATGTAGTTATTTGATATGTTATTTGTTTTAGTTGTTTGTGTTGATGTTTGTTGTGTTTTCTTACTGGCTCTCTTTCTTTCTTTTTTTTTTTTGGCTCTTATGCTAGCAGCTCTTTATTCGACCTCTACGTAATGACAGTTTTAGTCCGATTGATTCAGTTTCTAGTTTGTTTTGATTCAGTATCTCAATCAGGACTTTTGAATGGCGAATGTCACATTCTGATCTAGTGAATTCAGTTCCCGATTTGGTTTTAATTCAATGCCTTCTTTGATAAAGTATGCCAGTATGACAACTTTGCACACTGAGAAAACAATCACTAGGATAACCAAATTTGTATTCCACATGATACACAAACCCCTGTGCATTTTTAGTTTGATTACAGTTTAATGCTTTATAAGACACTTGTTGTCTAATCATATGTATCAGCTAGTTTGTAACTCTTTATATCAATAAAATCGCCTACGAACTTTACATCAAAATATATAGAGAGAGAGATGAACTACGCTACTCTATGGAGTAAAACGCGTTTATACTCCACAACGTATTTTCATTTTGAAAGTCCAAACGACCGATCCAAATCATTAGATATGATTTCCATATTAAAATGTGCTTAGAGACCAAATTTTATATTTTTTGGAATTTTTTATTATTTATTAAGCAATTTTGAAAATTGTTGTTTTGTTGTGAACAGTAAAAATTTCTAGACCATCGGATCAGTGATTTTCAAAATCACTTAATAAATAGTAAAAAAAATTCCAAAACATGTAAAATTTGGTCGCTAAGCACATTTTCATATGGAGATCATGTTGAGCGGTTTAAATCGGTCATTTGGATTTTCAAAATAAAAATATAGTGCCATAAAGCACCAACGCGTTTTACTCCATGGAGTAGCAAGTAGCAATGCGTTTTAAGCCACCGTTGGATCAACAATTTTGTACAATACTAATTCAGAAAAATGTAAAACTTGGTCTCCAAGCACGTATTAATATGGAGAACAAGATGAACGGTTCGAATCGACTGTTTGGATTTTGAAAAGTCAAATTTTGACAGTATGTATTTCAGTCCATTTACATTCGAATGCACATTAGTCACTCTCTATATATAGAGAGAGAGAGAGTGACTAATATGCATTCGGTAGCATATGGGCCGAAGTACATACGGTCCAAATTCGAAATTTCAAAATCCAAAACGTCAATCCGAACCATTCATCTTGTTCTCCATATTAATATGTGCTTGGAGATCAAATTTTACATTTTTCCGAATTTTTTTACTATTTATTAAGCCACTTTGAAAATTGTTGATCCAACGGTGGCTTAACAAAACAGTAAAATCAGCAGCTACCGTTGGATCAACAATTTTCAAAGTGGCTTAATAAATAGTAAAAAAATTTAGAAAAATGTAAAATTTGATCTCCAAGCACATATTAATATGGAGAACAAGATGAATGGTTCGGATCAACGTTTTGGATTTTAAAATTTCAAATTTGGACTGTATGTATTTCAGCCCATATGCTACTAAATGCATATTAGTCACTCTCTCTCTCTCTCTATATATATAGAGAGAGAGAGAGAGGGAGAGGGGTTGGCTAAGCTCAAAATGTTTTTTCTAACTCCTGGAACAAACAACTTGGTTTTCTAATTTTCAAAGTCCAAATAGTCGATCTAAACTGTTAGATATTTAATCTATATTAAAATGTGCTTGGAGATCAAATTTTATAATTTTTAATTTTTTTATTATTTATTAAGATGGTTTGAAAATCACTCAATGGTACAAAAATTTAATAATAACAATGATATTCAAACTATCTTAATAAATAGTAAAAAAAATTTCAAAAAATGTAAAATTTGGTCTCCAGGCACATTTTAATATTGATTGAACATCTAACGATTTGGATCGACTATTTACACTTTGAAAATTGGAAAATCAAGTCATTTGTTCTGGAGGCTAAGAAAAAATATTTTGAGCTTAGCCAACCTTTCTCTCTCTATATATAGAGAGAGAGAGCAAGGCTATCATGCTTTGCAAATTAAAGTGAGTATTTTAAATTGTGCTCATATCTCTAATTTCAAAGTTCAAAACGTCGATCTCAACCGTTCAAGTTGATATCCATATTAATTGTGCTTGGAGACCAAATTTTATATTTTTTATTTTACTTTGATGGTCTAGAATTTTATGAAAAACACTGATTCATAAAAATAATCGCATGAAAATAGTATCAATGACATCAACATATACCACATGATGTGTCTGGTTTAATAATTAGAAATTAATCTACTAATCAAGTAACCTTACACTTCTAAGCTCAAATTCCAACCAATCAGGGCACTTATAATCTGGTAATAGTTAGAATTAGGTCAAGGTAACAGTCATAGTCTCTAGTCTTTTCTACTCAGGCGGAGATAACGGGTTCAAATCTGAGTATTGGTACTCAATCCGCTAATCAAGTGATCGATCGCAAAATCAAGATCGAACGGTTTAGACTGCCCATCGGACCGAACTCAGTTCGATGGGCATCAAACACACACACACGCACGCGCACACACACAAACTCACCCCTCGAGTGCGTATCCTCTCTCAACTTTTGCGTGACCGACCTGTCCAGTGCCTATTCGGAGGTGATGTTGGGGGTCAGAAATATAATGATGTTTTTGCAGCTGTGCAAATAAAAGTATGATTTTTTCAGTGAAGTGTGAAGTCTGATAAAAGAGGGTCCTACGCTATGTTTAGGATAGATCCAAACAAGGCCTTGTTTGCTGTTATAATTTATTCAACTTAAGGCCCATATATTACTGAAAATTTCGTATTTGGGCTTCATTTAATCGTCTCGTCTCTTTTTAACTTCTGTTTGAAAGTTTGAAATTTTGAATTGAATTGAAATCTTCTAATACAGGGATGAAAACGGAGCGGATACGGAGTGGCTAATACAAATACCATATCCGCATCCGTTGAATAATGAACGGATATGAATACGGATATAGATAGTAAACGGATATCAAAATTCAAAATCAAATCCGCCTTAAACGGATACGGATACGAATTCGAATATAGATATAAAACGAATAATAGTCGGATAATTAAGATATATAAACTTCTAAGATACAAATATTAATTAAAATATTAAATATAAATATTAATGAACTTATAAGAAATGGGAGATAATCTATTCATATAATATATATATATATATATATTAAATAAGTTTATGGTAACAAAAGATGTTGTGGTGTAGTGGTTTGAAGCTTAGTCTAAAGGTCTTGAGATGGGAGAACATGAGTTCAAATCCCACTTATTTATTCTTCTTTTATATGGGTCCGACCAAACTATCCGAATTCGGATAATCCGGATATCCGCTCCATTTAGGACTCTGTATCTGTATTCAGATCTTTTATAAATTTTCAAAAATTATTCAAATCCATATCTAAAAATTATCCGAATTCAGATTATATCCAAATATGAAGCGGATATCCGCCGGATAATCCGGCTCCGTTTTCACCCTAATCTAATAGCATCTGTGTTGGACCTTTTTGAGACGTAGCGTAACTTTTCATAAAGTAAGAATCGCTTTTTAATTGTTTGTATTGACTTTTGTTCCGTTGCTCTATTTTTTGTAGTAATAATTATTGACGTGTCTGTTAAAAGTAATTAAAAGTTATTGTGGTCTGTGGAAGTGCAGAGGTTTAAAATTTTAAATTAACTTATTTTTTATTTTTTTTAAAGAGAAAGATGAAGATTTTGCTTTTCAAATTTCATTGTTCACAAAAGATTTCCATGTGGATTTTGAATCCATATCTCCCATACTGAGAAAGTTACCTTTTGCACTAAACAAAAAATGATTTTTAATTTTTATATAGTACTTAACAGCTGTGTTTAATTTTTTTTCCCTTCTTAATTTTATGGAGATGCTCTAATCCTTTGTTCCGAGCTGGACATCATCATAATATATTTTGTCATTTGGAGTCTTAATCAAGACAATTTCTTTTCAATATATTATTTACTTTTAGACATAGTCTATTGTCCCTTTTTGTACTACTACTCTGGCCTTTATTAATTATTATGGTATATTTTCTTTTATTGTTTTGCTGTTCAAAGATGAGATCATGGGCAATTGACAGCTCATTTAATTAATTTCATTGAGACTTTTCATTAAAGGGGAATGACCGCATGATTATTCATTAAAAATGGGGAAAGTTCGGTTATTACAAAGCTCTTTAAAAAAATATATAAATAAAATCTTTTTACTATGATGTAACTCTTACTAATTAATTATCGAGTCATTGCCATGCCACGCAAAAAATCTTTATGAATCAATCGAATGAATAAAATGATGCAAATTGCAAAATAATCATTCTATTGCATGTTAGTAGCATGTATATTTTTCTAGTGGCTTTAAACTTTTGTATTAGAAAACGCGTTTCCATATTCTTTTTTCCTTATTTTTTGTTAGTGGGAAGTGGGAACAGTTGGTAAAAGCAAGCGGTACAGTACCGTATACTATGCACGAATACGGACTTTGTAGCGTTCAAACGACTGTTGACTTTCGCCATGGAAACTTTATCAAAAAATAAAAAGAAAATATCAAGTTTAGTTTATGTTTTGTCTAAGATATTGTTTTGGTAATTAACCACTATCCTGCACGATATCGAAATGTTGACTTGGACCTTTCCACAATTGCAAAAAATATACATTATTATATTGCAAAAAGAAAGAGAAAGACCACGTCTGTCGGAATTCTGACAATGTCTATTATATTATATTTTTTAAAAGCATATATGTGATTAATCTATAAATAATTATACATTAGATGACAGCAAATATTAACGGAGATATTAGGTGATACTTACAGTTGAGAAGAATTAAGTTAAATACTTACACTATTCTTGTTTGATTCAACTGGTGTTTTTTTTTAATCATGAATTAAATTTCACTTTTAAGAAAAGAGACAAATCTAAAAATAAATTATTTTCTATGAGAATGGGTTTCATAGGTGAAATAAGTTAACTTAGATAAGTGGTTTAATTTCAAACTAATCTCCAATCTAAGTTAGATTAAAATAATTATATTTATGATGAATTATGTAGGATTTTAGCTTAGATTTTGTCTTGTTTTCTCACATTTATGTTTAATTAATTAATGAATCTGTTTATTATTGTCTGAATTTATGTTTTGATGTAGGAACCATGTTTTGGAGCTATTTTACATCATATGGAGGAAGAATTGGGTCAATCGGAAAAGCGCAGCATCGGTTTTAAGTCTCTGTTACGGGTTGTATGAGCTCATACAACCTCGAACTCATACATACCCAAACCCATTACGGACCAGGAGATAGACAAATCAAGCAACGATATTGTATAGGTACGGTATGTATCACTCCATACGAACCGTAACCAAAGACGCCCTTTGGTGAATAGTTGCTCCAATTGTATCCATATCAGATCCATTGGACTCCAACTCATCTCTAGCGCTCCTAACTCTTATAAAAAGCCATCTAAACTGAAGAAGAAGATATCTTAGATCTACTTTGTGTTTTTCTTTTATAGTTTAGTCGAGAGGGGTGTGTAGAAATTTAGGCGAGTACATAGTGTATGGTTGTATCCCTCCTCTATTCTCTTGTAATCATGTTGTTCAACGGCTAAGCATATTTACTAGGGCTAGGCAGTAGATCCTGTTACTCATGATGCTTTGATATACATTTTGGCTTGATCATTGTTTAGTCTTTTGTCATTTGATTATTTTTGCGTTTTATGTTTGATCTTTCTTGATTTTGATTGTTATTCTAGACCGCCATTGTGATGGCCACACATGGAAGTTAGTCACTATTAGATTAACCGGCTTGGAAAAGGGTGAATAAATATACTAGACTATTGGGGGAGATCTTAATGGAAGAAGCCAATAGTAGAATCAACAAAAGTATACATGGGAGTCTCGATATTCGTAGACGAATGTTGTATTGTTGTGCCTTACCATAGGGACAGTCTATGGGATCCATCAAGTGACCTAGTCAAGTGAAGGTTGTGACTTTGAACTAATCACATATCTTCTTACACTTTTCAAGTCAAACTTTGAAGAAAATGCTTGGTTAGTAGTGTGACTACAACAGCAAAAGCAGCAGTCACTGTGTTTGAATTAGAATCTCTCTTACAACAATTGAAAACCAATATCAAACAAAGTAAGAATTAAAACAGATTGAAGTAACAATGGTCAGTCAAAATTCTAAGAATTAACATCTCCTATTTTACTATTATATTTACTTCTACTTTTCTTTAAACACGAAGTTTACATCTTTTATCACTACAACAACTCTCAATTTATGATTTTGTCAAGTTTTTTAAAGGGTTGTGAATTTGATTGTTCAAAATCTTAGATCTTATTTTCTGCAGATTAACACTCGATTATACTACTTGATAGAATTATATTTTTATAATTTGATCTAATGCAGAATAAAAAATACATACGATTGATTTTTGTTTACATTGGATATCATAAGTTGAAAGTCTACCTCCACCCTTTCATCCAATTTACTCTGTCCGGACATGGATAATAATATTTGTACGAGTATAAATCATGTATGCCACTTCCAAGTTTTATACCAAAAAAAGTAGAAGTATGAATCATGCAAGAGTTAGGCTAATATGACACTAGTGTTATATAAAACTAAATAACACCACATCTTAAATCCTTAGATCTGCTTTAAGATCCGTAATATCCGCTTTTACTGTTCAAGCACTTCATTTTGTACGGATCATAAAGCATATTTAAGGGTTTAAGATGTGGTGTTATTTAGTTTTATATAACACTAGTGTCATATTAGCCCAACTCATCATGCAAAAAAAATTACAGAGAAATTATCTTGACACATCTTTGCTATATTTATCCAAAACATATTCTGATACATTGCGTCAATTGTGAGATGCTTATCCTCTGTAGACTGCAAGTTTTGCAGCGCATTCATGTTCATGGTCGTCAGTTTCGTACAGATGATCTTGACAAATGCCAGTAACAGATGGCACAAATCTCAATGCGTCCCCAGTCGTTTAATACTTCCAATTGTGGAATAAGTACTCTTTTAAATATATTATAGATATGGACATGATTTTTCACTGTACTTTCTATGACTAATCAGGACTTAATCAGATATCTCTTTTTTTTATAAAGAATTTGTTGAAATCGAAAACTAGGATTCTAAAGGTATTATTATTATTATTATTTAGGAAGATCGTATATTAAATTTATTATGATGCGAGAATTATATAATTAATTATGAAGTACAGATAAAATTTTGATGTTCACAATAAATGGCGAGTCGGTTTTTAAATTAGATCAAATTTAATAGGTTACATATCTAAATAATTAGAACGTATATTTATAATTTTAATTTTAAATTTCAATAATTATTGTGACGTTGTCAAGTAATAACGAGACACGTGCTGATTAGTTTCTCTCGGTTTGTTTTATTATTTAACAAGTTATATATATTGTCTTAACAGAGAGGCCTAGTGCAGTCAAGATCTAGTTGGACTGGGAGAGAGCAGGGAGCAATTTTTTAATTTTTTACAATGAAAAATTAAATTATTATCTTGATAGTCACTACAAAACTTTTAAAAAATACATTGAAAAAAGAAATAATTATTTTTTCATTAAATAAATTATTAGTTTGATTTGATTCTAGTAGGAACTGTGAATTATACAGGCTCCCTCTTCTCCTTCCTCGTTTGTCTTCTGCCTGATTCCCAATGGCAATGAGAAGAGGTCAAAAGATCTGAATCAATGATTCAAATCTATTAATTTTTCACACTGTGTAGTCGTCAGATGGTAAATTATGAAAATTAGTGGGATCAAATTATAAGTTTGATTCCATTGAACTCTTTAGTAGGACAATATCATTGATACAATGTTATCTATTTATCAGGAAAAGAAAAATCAATCTTGATTCTAATAGATTTTTTTTTAATTTATAAAAAAAATGAGCAAAAAGTGTGGCTTACACAGCTTAACATAGAATATTTCTTGCCACTCCCAAATAGCTTAAATTTATATTTAAATCATATATAAAATTCGTTCTGTCGGTCAAAAAATAAATGAGTTTGACATATCACGTCAGATATATGTCAAACTCATATAAGTATAACTTTGAACAAGACTTTGTTCAAAATCCTTTAAACAAAATTCAATCCCTACGCGTACATAGTTCAAGAAAAAAATATACTTCCAACTATATTTCTTTGTAAGAGAACAGATAAATATTATAGAGTGTAAATGATAAATAAATAATTTTATTTATAAAAAAAACACAGTCACCTAACAATTCGAAATCCACTCCTGTTTTTACGTACAATAATTAAAAGAGAAAATTACATTGAACAATAGTTGTTATAGATGTGCCACGTGTGTGGGGAAACTTGTCCATTCGGTTTTGTAAGTTGGCATTCGTCGGCACAAAATGTAGCGCAAAAATCTATAGATCTTTTCTCCATTCCATTCACACAGATACACATTTGGAATGGGAGATGATCATATGAACTTTTGTACCTGCAATCGTTTCAAGTTTCAACACGCACAATTTGATTCCAGGGCAGCTGGGTGATATTGTCATTTTTATTTATTCTCTCGTGAGAAATTTAAATACAATATTTTTTTTTTTGTCAGTAAACGAAAGGTTCAGGGCTTCAGGTTCCTCTTTCTTTTATATCGAGGCAAAATTGTTGGGTCTGTTTTTAACAAATATCTTTCCATGAAAAAAGTATCTTAATAGACACGACTCTCAAAGTTCGAACACAAAATAAATATTGGTTAACAAAATTTCACATAACAATACATGACAAACTAAGTGTATTCATTGAGAGGGATACATGTCTTAAGTATATTACTATATTCATTGAGGAGGGTTCAAATATCTTTATTTTTTATCTCCATTATGTATTTATTTTTTAAAATTTTAATAACTCAAAATTTGAAACTTAAAAGCTAAAATAAAATGATTAGATATGATCTACATCATTCTATCTATGTATATGTAAAATTTGAAACCGAACTAGTGGTTCGGACTTAAATTTTGAACTTAGACTATTAACTCAATTTCAAAATTTAAATCTGAGTTACCCACTCAGCGTCTTCTAAGACATAAATAGAATTTACGTACTGAATCTATATTCTTATATTATTTAATAATAATTTCTAGAAAATAAAAAAAATCTCTATAATGCTATGACACTTTGTAGCAAAATTTATTTTTTATTTATATTTGAAAATTTATAACCCAAATTGCACATTTTAAATTTGTTATATTAAAACTCTCCTCTGGATAACTTTGTATAAAGAATACCTTGTGATATTCTTATTATTATTTTTTATATTAATTATAATAATTATTCTCTAGATAACTTGTGGTATTATTAATTATTTCATAAAATACATTGGATTGTATTTTTCTATCTTTGTTCATTATGTGAGTTAATTTTTTGGTATTTAAAAAACTTTCTATATAAGTTAGTCTACACATATTAATAACAATTGATTATTATTAAAACATTCATTGAAAATGAACAAAATGTGGCATGCACAGATTAATTAGTTTTTATAGATGGCAGGGAAATGAAACAGAGAAAATGGAGAAAGAAGAAAATAATTTAGTTGCAAGAATAAAAGATAGTTGCAAAGAGAAATAAGGAAACAAATTGATAAGGAGATCAAAAAATGGAGAAATAAGGAAAAAAAATTAATTGCAATAATAAAATATAGTCGTAAGGAGAAATAAAGAAATGAATTGCTAAGCATTTATTTAGTTTTAATGTGATAAATCATGTACTAGTCTATGTGTGCGAGCATGTTTTTAACTAAATTTAAACTTTTACATATAAAATAAATATATTTAATCAAAAGAAGATATTATATGATTGGATGGTTAATATTGAATTCAAAAAATTATCTTTCATTCTCAGTCGTTGACGGATCATGACAACTACATGCATAATGTAAGAATGAAGATAATCGCCTCACTTCAAATCTAATAATTAAGTCTATGTACGTATCGTGTTCAATTCAAGTTTGAATCAATATGAAGATTGAACTCAACTTATAAATAAATCGAAGTTAGAACTAAAATCAGCTCGTTCGATTTGTTTGGAGCCGTACTCAGTTACTTGAAAAACACATACATGTGAAATAACTTTAATTTCATACTGTACTTTTCATTAAAGAAAAAAGAAAAGCATACTGTACTTCATCCAAAAAGAATTTTAGGGAGTCCATGGAATGTTTATTTCCAGTATATTAATTGCAATAGGTCATATGATGAATGAATTACATTAGTACCAACTTGTTTCACTTGCTAATATTAAACGGAATTTCAATCGGAAATTAGGTTGGCAATACGGAGTTCTTTTTGTCATTCATGGAATGGAACCGGATTATTGATTAAATGAGGCAGATACTATTGCTGGGAGGCATCCTACTGTGTAACGAGTTGCATGGTGATTTAGAAGAAGGTGAATGGAACTTGGATACAAATGTTGTATCAGGCAGTAGCGTAGTCAAGATTTGAAGCAGGGGTAAGAAATTTAGACTTTACATGTAGGGCAAAAACAAGTTTTTTTAAAGAATGAAAAGTACAGTATGAAATCCAAAATTAACATCTTTACATCTTTGAAAAACAATTCTAATTTCATCAAAATATTAAAATACAAATTCAAAAATTATAATTTGTATTATGTGTTGAGAAATTTAGACTTTACATGTAGGGCAAAAAAAAGTTTAGTAGGACAACAATCCAATACTATATATATATGGAAGAGGGATCGGATGACACCCTTTTTTGGTGATGTCGGATGACACTGTGTATTTTCAAAGTTCAAATAGTTGATTCAAACTGTTCAACTTAATGGATATGTTAAAATGTGCTTGCAGATCAAATTTTATATTTTCCTAATTTTTTTTACTATTTATTAAGATGGGTACAAAATTCAACGGTCTGAATGTAGCTATTTTGTTAAATACTTAATAAATAGTAAACAATTTCCAAAAAATGTAAAATTTGATCTGCAAACACATTTTAACATATCTATTTTGTTGAACGGTTTGGATCGAATGTTTGAACTTTGAAAACTTGAAAAATACACAATATTATCCGATCGATGTCACCAAAAAGGATGTCATCCAATTCCTTCTCTTATATATGAGTTCATAAAAAAATTTCAAAATCAAGGGTAGCGCAGACGCCCAACCCTGAACTATAGTGGCTTTGACACTGCAACTGAGTGAATATTCTGTGTGGCATAAGTAACGTATAATATTTTCAGTCGAGCCAAAATTGATTTGAAATTTATTTAGAATACTAGGGAGGGGGCCGCTTTGAGATTTGTGTCAGAATAAAACAAATGACCCAGATCTCATTTTGCACGGTATGTACCACTTTTGTATCAAAATTCGTCTCGATGGACTAGAATCAAGTTATCCAACTATCTAATGTTTATGAGATATTTTCAATGAGAATTTAAAATATGTAATGTCTCACTTGGTGAATATTATCTTTTATCGACAAAAAAAAAACATATTCTTATAAAAATGTTAATTATAAATCTTCAATTAGATCATCTAGCATAAGATTAAGACATGACATTTTAAAGAATGAAGATATATTATGCGATAAACATCTATAATGATACATGGTTTGCTAGTTCTTACAGCTTTTCTGACATTTTTTTCATTACGTTATTTTATGAAAAGTTGATGAGATCTGCTTGACACATCTACTATTTCTAAAGACTAAAAGTATGTCAAAATATAAATGCACGCGCTTTCTTTTCCTTCTTATTTATTATTTAATAATTTAGTGCACACAACCCATAATGATAAGTATAAAACTATAAATTAACTTTGAAGGAAAGAATCTACCAATAGCATAGAATAATAATAAAAAAAATAGGAAGACTATGGAACACAATTCAATAAGAATTTTTTTTTTTAAAGATTAGTGGTTTTAATACTAAATAATAATTTGATTAATAAAAAACGTATTTATAATGAGTCAAGTGACTCTAATTTTTAGATATACTCATTTATTCTCACAAAATTTACTCAAAAATCAATCTTAACCACTCTCTAAATTTCTAAATATACTCTTTTAATCCTACTTATGTACACTCATAATTAATGCCTTAATTCTTCATCTCGCTCCACAATTGAATCCGCTATCTCAACCGCCACCACGCTTCAAAGATTGAATTTACTCACCGTTGTACTTTGAGCAAAATAAGGACTCTACACTTCAAGCTCGACAATACCATGCTATTGGCTCTAATTGGCTCCGCTCGATTCAGCTCCCTCTCCTCTCTCTCATTCTCTTCTTCATTCAATGAGATAAAAATAAGAGAGAGATGAGCAAAAAAATTCAAATCATAGCAGCCAAATTATTAAAAAAATAAAAACATGAAAAATTCAAATTGTAGTTATTCACTTTAGGAATTATGTGCAGCATTTGTTACGTTATAGGGCTATACAGCATTTGTTACGTTATAGGACTATAGGTATATAATTTTTCTTATCAAACACATTTTTTTTTCTTTCAATGATGTGTGTATTCCACTAAAACGTATATTTCTTCTCTTTATGTGAGTTTCTAAAATTAGTACATATATATGCATTTTTGTGCAAACATCAAAGCATAATATCGTAACAGGAAATCGTTATTATTTATTTTGTTTTAATCATAAAACCGAGCTTATTAATAAGGTTATAATTTTTAGCCAATGTGCAATAGAGCAAAGACAATTTAATCATAATCTCAAAAAAAAAACATAATGCACATTATATGGAACTTTGTCTATGTTAAGCATTATCTCTGTATAAGAAGTCATAAATTCAAAATTTAATACACAGTGAATACACTGAAAATGAAATTATAAAACCTTAATTTTCAATAAGGAGTGACATCAAGATTCAAGGCAGCAATAACAAGCTAATATTCACGCACACCAACAATATAATGGTTGTAGGATAGCCACAACTCAAAATAATTCGTATCCTCTGCATAAACTCAAAAGGAAATATTTCGAGTTAATGAATCTCAATCGTTTGATCTGTTTTAAAATTTGTACAAACTAGATCCGCACTAATATTGAAAGACCTCTATTTTATAAATAAGAACTAGATTAGCTTCATTTGAAATCTTTGAAATTTATTAACTCAATTTTTTTTTCTTTTGAGTTAATGCAGAGAATACGCGTTTCAACTCAAAGCACCTAGTGAATTAATTAATTATCAATCCATATTAGATAATAAAATACAACACACATAACAATAAAGTAAAATATAATCTTTCGAACCTAAAAAAAAGATTATCTTTCGGTATCTGTATGTATAGTCTTGGTATGATTTATGCATAATTCTTTATATTAAAAAAAAAAATTACAGATGGAGAAAAAATGGAACAGAAAAATACGGTAAGGCGGCAGGGGTGAAAACGGAGCGTATAGTGCATGGTAAAATGATATCTATAATTTCTTTATTTTTCCGAATATAGATACGAATCGAATATGAGATAAGTATGAATATGGTTATAAATATGAATTAGATCAGATGTTTATTAAAAATATATAAAATTATTATTAGAAAAATACTAAAATTCATAATATTTATTTAATTATTATGGTGAATAACATAAATTTTTCATAATATATATTAAATTATATAATTTATATTACTATTCGAATACAAATAATTGAAACATAAATCATATTTATATCCATATTCATAAGGATATTCAAATATAAAATATTTATATCTAATTTTTCTAATATAAATTGAATACTAATCGGATATTCCATATTGTTTTCACCCCTATAAGATGAAAACAAATCTGATGTTATTCTTTTGAGATAACGGGGCCAGTTATTCTTTATTCAGCCGTTCAATTTTTTCATATGCAGATTTCAACAAAAATACTTTTTATATACGAATCTCAACAAAATTGAACGACTGAATGAGGAATAACAGAGTCATGTTATTCCTTTTATCCCAAAGGAATAACAGCAGATTTATTTCCCCTGTAAGGTGGCCTTGCCATTGCCATGGTCAGGGGCACAAATTATTTTTTAGATCTTACATTATCCTCCATACCCCTTTGACTCAAAATAATCTGTAGCGTGTACTCTATAAACTCAATTTCCCTTCCATAAGTATAGAAGACAGCACCATCAATCGCGCTGGAAGGAACGAAGTCAATGTAGTGTTTATGCTCAAAGAATTCCCAGCCTATACTATTAATATAATAGTAATATGCTAAGAGTCCGCATAGTATGACATTAATTTTAAAATTTATCAGATAGATTTTAAATGATAAATTTAAACCGTTCAAGTTGATTTATTATATAAGTGATGTGTTTAAATGTCAATTTTATATATTTTTGAGCTATTTTATAACAAATCAAGAGGAATAAAATGTTGAAAAACAAAAGGCATTAAAATCAATTTAAAAACTCTCACATTTAACCTCTTGACTTGATACTAAATATACTTGAAAATTATAAAATTTGCATGCAGACGCACAACTAATGAAGTAAATTAGTTTGAATAGCATGAATTTTTCATTTGAAGTTAATTCAATAAGTTTTAAAATTAATATTATATAAACTTAAATGATATTAATATCATACTAACTGGACTCGCTGTTAATATATACTATTAACAAAATAGTAATATGCTATTAATGTTAGAGACCCATCCCTTTTATAGCGGACATCACCCGCCACAGAAAATTTACATTCCCCAACAGATTCTCAATTTCTCATTATCAACACTAGTTTTCTTTTCTTTTAAACTTTTAAATTTTCTTTTGGTGTACCTTTTCATTTTAAATTAAACAAATCATTACAAAAAGATAAAATAAATAACACATCGACCAACCCAGCGTGAAAACTTCTCCTCCTTCCAAAGGTTTCTAATACCAAAATATATATACTCTTTCTCCGCTATTCCCGTCCTCTCTGTAATTAACTCGCAGTCCAGACTCCAGAGAGAGATTCTCTCTCTCTCTCCATCCGAAAGATTCCTTTCCATTTATCTCCTCGCCTCTGTTTTTTTTTTTTTTTTTCACTCGTATATATTACTAACATACTGCCAGGCGGGCTATTACTACGCCTCGATCTCCCCACCTCGCCACACCCCTTGTCTCCTTAGCTCCGCATACTGACACAACCGATCCTCTCTCTCTTCCTCTCTTTTAAATTCTATATCTGGTCTCGCTATGAGAGGAGGAGGCAACTCCGCCTCCACCAGTCAAATGCGGAGATGCGCCTCTGATCAATATTTAAAGGGTAAGGTTCTCAGCAGCGCCGGATCCTCCCCTGGGAGCTCCATTAGAGGATCCGATAATGACTCTGAGGAGTTTGTTGAGGTCACGCTTGATCTCCAAGATGACAATACAATTGTACTTCGAAGTGTTGAGCCGGCCACAGCTGCAGCTGCTGGAACGGATCCAGTATCAGAATCCACTAGCACCCCTGTCTCATCCCGATCCACTACTACCTCAAGGACTCCTTCAATCAGGCGCACCTCCTCTTACAAGCTCGTCCAGTTCTCACAAGAACTGAAGGCCGAGGCAGTGGCGAAAGCAAAGCAATTCTCTCAGGATTTGAAGGCGGAGTTCAAGAAATTATCGCGAACTCATAGCCATGCTGGTCCTGCCGGTGCCAGTGAATCTGGCATTGAGTCAGCTCTGGCGGCCCGTGCGGCCAGACGACAACGGGCACAACTTGATAGGACGAAATCAGGCGCTCACAAGGCCTTGCGTGGTCTCAAATTCATCAGTGGTAGCCGTGCCAATTCGTGGGCCGAGGTTCAACGCAACTTTGATCGGCTTGCCAAGGACGGATTCATCTCCCGCTCTGATTTTGCACAATGCATTGGTGAGATGATTGATATTTTTTTTGTACTTTGGTGATTTTTTGTTTTACTTTCGTGTTCTGAGAGTTCCTGTTGAATTGGGAATAGGGATGGTGGAATCGAAGGAATTTGCATTTGAACTGTTCGACACATTGTCAAGGCGAAGGAGGACGAAGATGGATAAGATCTGTAAAGAGGAGCTGAGAGAGATCTGGTCCCAGATCACAGATCAGAGCTTTGATTCCAGGCTCCAGATTTTCTTTGAAATGTATTAATTGATATTTCAATTATCCTTGTTTTCTCCTACTGCATGTGCATCAATGGAAGTACTTATTAGTTTTATTGATTTGGAAATTTTCATTTCAGGGTTGATAAGAATGCGGATGGAAGAATTACAGAAGCGGAAGTGAAAGAGGTACGCTAACCAAGCATGGTTCGTTCGTTTTACATTTTACTTCGCAGAGTTGACCATTAGAAATTAACTTTTTACTATAGTTAGACCATTAAATTTCTTAGTGCTGAATATAATTGAACAAGACATGTATGAATAATAGCGTATGTTATAAACCATGGAATGGAAGTATGGTACTCATTAATGATCCCAGGTTAGTAAAACTTGACAAGATACGAGTTACCAACTCCAAAAATTAGGCGGGGGCGCGGGGCTCACGAGCAATAAATTCTCTCAAAAGACCGCAAACGAAAATTTGGCAGTTTTGGTAGGCTTTGTGGGTATATACGAAATTTTCGTAAATTTTGATAAGAGACAGCTTTTGTTATTCTAGGCTTTAAATGTTTTGAAAAGTATTGTTGGCTCCTTTTTTGTTTTGTAAATTACGTGCGGGGTCCCAGGCATCTTTTGTAGTTTCTTGGGGATTTGGGCGTAAGAAATATTTCCCAATATCCCGTATAAATCCAAATCCAATTGTAGTCGTTGAGCGAAACGAGCAACATCAAGTCATCAACCATTTGTTATTTTGTTACAAAGCAATAAAGATTAAATTACATTTTCCACCCTAGGATCGAAAGAATAGATATCATACATGTAGTTGGTGAGGGGTATTTTCGCCATCTTATCCAAAAGAGATAAACGGCAGATTGACTGACCCTTTCTTTATTTTTATTTTTCAACAATTGCTCGACTTTTTTGGGTCTCAATGTCAGGCAAAGTCTGATACCTGTTAAATAATCTAGACATTATTTATTATCACCAATGAATTTTAATATTGTTCAGAGACTTTGAAGAAGTCTCTCTAAATAAAATTTTGTGATTTAATATAGTTAATTTGACAAGGTCTGTATGAATATTATTTTTCAGATAATAATGCTCAGCGCGTCAGCCAATAAATTGTCAAGATTGAAGGAGCAAGCGGAGGAATACGCAGCACTTATCATGGAAGAGCTGGATCCAGAAGGCCTGGGTTACATTGAGGTCTTGACACAATAAACCCACTTTATTTTATTGAATATATAATCCGTATATGAAGTATATATTAAAGAGGAGAAATTATTTGATAATGATTATTTTAACAACGTAATGATTTTAAAAATATTAAATATAGTTAAAAATTGAGAAAGTAAATTTATAAGTATATTATTGAATTATATAAATAGTCTAACAATTAGATCTCATACAATTTACATATTTGTCTGATGATGCTTAAAAATTATTAATTTCCGAACATTATAATTCTAAGTCATATGATAGACATGATACGTTTGTATAATGTTCAATTTTTTTTATTATCAACATTATTAAAATAAAATATTATCAAATAATGCCCTCTCTAAATAAAATACCCAATACTTTAGAAGTAGTTGTTTCCAGAATATTTATTTTTTCATTCTTGGTCGAGGTATTTTTTTGAAAAATAGAATCAGTTTTAATTATTTTATTAAAACAAGCACCATTGATTTGTTTTTTTACAAAAAGCAGCTCAATCGATCACTAGAGGGAAAATTTAAATTTTATTCTAAAGAATCTGCATTGGTCATTTATACTTATTCTTTCCTCCACCTATTCTAGGAATCGGTGGAGTTAGAATCGATGAAGCTATTTTTTATAAAAAATATTGATCAATGGTGCTTGTTGTATTAAAACAATTAAAGTTGTTCTTTCAAAGTTTTGTTTTTAAATTAATTCTATTTAAAAAAAAATCCTTGGTCGACCTATGTCTGTCCTTTGGGAATGGGAAGGCTGATTTTCAATCTTGGCTAGATCTTCAAAATTTAAACTCGTATATTCGTTTACAAACCCCAAAACTGCGAATTGCAATCGCTTTGATCAAGTCGTTGAAAAAATATGATATTTGTTTTTTTATCGTACTTTTCAAAATATTAATCTAGTAGTGTTTTATTAAAATTAAAAAAATTAAAAGCAACAAAGTTCAGGATATTGAAACGCAATGCAGTAAATACTTGGAAAGTTATACGTGGTCTTGAACTTTTCCCCGTCCGAAATCGACTGGGAGCTGAAATAGTAAAAAAAAAAGCGTTCGTCTCTTTTGCTGACTCTCTGTCCAGTTTCAAAGAAACGATTATTTCGTGGGGGTAAAATACAAATAGTAACATGGAAGCCAGGACAAAGCGCATTGTGCTTGTGTGAAAACGCCATGTTGATTGGGACTTGGTCCACTTGATCCACTTGATCCACTCCCCATGTTATGCACTCATGACTCATCACTGGTTGACTATATATATTTTTTAAGTTTTCCTGCGAAATAATTCCCACATTTACCTACTGCCTTTCATTTATTACATTTTTTTGGCTTTCAAATAATCCATAAATTCTCCTATAAAATTGGTTATTAAATGTTTTGAATTATGATTATCTTTTTCTGTGGTAACTACAAACAACAATACAAAAAACCAAAAACACGCAAAGCACAAGAAAGTTCTGTTTTCCCCTTGCATTGCCAAATGTGAATAATATTCTTTTTGTTAGAATAACAATGGTGCTTCCCAATTCCCATAAAACGTTGCAATTGGGAAATTATCAGATTGTTTCCGGCTTTATCCAAAATGGTTCTATTTGCGTACACAGTTTTGTCACATGTACTGAGCATGTTGTCTTTGTTCCGTTTCGTTTTTGTTGTTTTTCTTATACAACTCGCTTTTTTTGCTTGAAGCAGAACTCCTGAGACGAGAGATCACATTAGGAAAGTTCATCCTAAATTGTCTAGTACTTTAATAAAAGTTACATATTATAAACAACATTAGTGTCATTTAAGTTTATATAACATCAACTCCAAATTTATCGAATTAACTTCAAATGATGAATCCAAATTATTCAAACCGATTAACTTCATTAGTTGTGCATTTACATGCAAATTTATAAATTTTCGAATTTATTTAGTATCAAGTCAAGCGGTCAAATGAATGAGTTTTTAAGTTAGTTTTAATATATTCATTTTTCAACATTTTTACTGCTTAATTTGATGCTAAAATAACTCAAAAATATAAAAAAAATTGTATGTAAATGCATCACTCAGAAAGTAAATCGGTTTGAACAATTTGGATTAATCATTTGAAGTTAATTTAATCAATTTTGAAGTTAGTGTCATATAACACTAATATTATACTAGCCGAACTTATTATAAACTTCAATACTATGTATTTTTAAAATAAGTAACTAAGACTTGATTGTAAACAGAATTTTGGGAGAATTCTATCTTCTATACTATCCCAAATATATTCACCTTATTTTTTCGAGATATCCAAAAAAATGTTCTCGTTGAATAGTACTCTGGTGGAGAGTTTATTTTTGAGTAAAAGTTGGGAGTTAAGTTATTCAAATGTTTAATACTCTTGTAATATAACAAATGATTTCTCTCATTTGGATTTCAAATTTATGACCTCTTATACAGAGACCATGTGCTTTTGCTACTAGATCAAATACGGTGGAGAGTTTATTTATGTTCCCATATTAACTAACGCACTATGGTTAGTAATCTCTTTAACATTTGCCTTTCAGTAATTCTCGTTTACTTTGGCAAATGTTTCATATTATAAAAGCTGACGAACCAACAATTTCTAACTCTAGCTCTTTTTTGCTTTTTATTTTTAAGAATAACTTCTAACTCTAGCCACTCCGGCAAAGAATGCACTCGAAAAGAAAAGGCGGGAGTGCAGGACTGTTTAGTCAAATCCTTGACCTCTTCATGACTCTGGGACTCTGGGTTTCCTTAAAAGCAAAGTATTCCCATTCAATTCCGGTTTCCCACCATCTACAAACCACAACCACAAATCACACAACAACTTTTTGTGGAATTTCAATACAGAATGTTGTTTTCAAATCAAATCTCATCATCCTTTTCATAGTGGTTCAACAGCTGTCAGAAATAATCTATGAATTGAAATTGACATGCTGCACGCAACTGTGATTCTCGGGGGGGGGGGGGGGGGGGGGGGGGGTTTATAAATTGACCTCCCTTCCTTGACTCCTTTATTCACGTCTTACCCCACCACCAACCGCTTTTAACGAACAGTAAACTTAAATGCATACATGTGGCGCCATAAATGTTCCTTTGTTTTAGTTCTTTTGTTTTATTCTTTGGTTTCCAAATGATTTAAGGGTTTTAATTTATTTGTACCAATTCAATTATTTCTACAGTTTTATTGTTAGTTCAACTTGGAATACTAGTCAGCTTAATTAATATATTTCAAAATAAACTGATTTATGTATGCTGCAAAATAAAAAAATATAGCTAGATAAAATTTGGGTCTGAGGTAAAGGAGCAATATTGTTCAGTGTTAAATTTTGATCGTCTGATTAAACAAATATAAATAGGAAATGTTTAATTTGCGTTTTAAATTTGTTCCAACTTTTAGTAAGAAAATATTCCTTATAAATATGGATAACTAGATAATTATTTTTATATCATCGTCATTTATGATAGAAAACATCAATAATATAGCATAACCATCGATCAAATGAATATGAACCATCCAACAAAAACCGTGTATTGGAGCAATTTTCCAGAAAAAATATCTACTTACAAAAGCATAAAGGATAAGTTCCTTAGTTACAATGACCATTTTTTTTTTTTTACTATCATTGTGATTTTCTGAACTAACAATATATTACAATGACATACAGTTGTGGCAACTAGAGACATTACTGCTACAGAAGGACACATACATAAACTACAGCCAAGCACTCAGCTATACCAGCCAGGCGCTAAGTCAAAACCTAGTCACGCTTAGACAGAAAAGCCCGATGCGTAAACTTAGCACCAAATTACGCTACTATTTAGAAGACAACTGGCGCCGCATGTGGGTCCTATCCCTTTGGATCATGGTCATGATTGGCCTGTTCATTTGGAAGTTCGTACAGTATAGAAACCGATACGCTTTTCATGTCATGGGGTACTGCGTTACAGTTGCTAAAGGTGCCGCTGAGACTTTAAAACTTAACATGGCTCTTATTTTGTTACCGGTCTGTCGAAACACAATTACATGGCTGAGATCGACTCGTGCCTCGAGATTTGTTCCATTTGATGATAATATTAACTTTCACAAGGTTAGTGGTCTGTTTCTTTATTATTGCCTTCTATTTGAAATTTCAGAGTGTAATTTTATATATACTCATGATTCAAGAAAAATCTCACAGTGCACGTTATTACCTTGTGAAATGTGAAGCATTTTATATATACCACAAAAATCACATACCCCCAGTGTGTGGAAACATTCTTCATACACTAAGTACCTGCAGAATTTATAGCTTCAGCATTTTAAAAAATTGTGTGGGAGAGGGGGTTATTAGGATATTGAATATTTTTATATGTTTTGAAATCATATTATAGAATTTTCATAACTTCACTGGTTGAATGGGATAATCTTGACGTTCTACAGGGGCTTTCATGAAATTTTGGTACATTCTATAATTTACAACAAATGCATGTGGCTTTGGCAGCAGGCAGCAATTATTGTATGAATCTATTGTGTGGCCTCCTTTATTGTGAGTTTATAATAGTTGTCACTCTGTTTTGGAACTCACTATTCTGTTCATGTGTGTTGTCACCTTTGTGCTCTAACATAACACAATTTTGTTAGTCTACAGTAACTTTCAAGATGAGTCCTTGCTGTTTGCAACTCTGCTCTAGTGATACCATGCCACTAGTCACTACTTTAAAACTTACATAATCTGTCTCTTTCTGGTCCTTAGACACAAGATATTTCTTTTATACACAAGTTATGCATCCCTATGCTAGGTTGAAACATAACATTTCATACAGTGGGGACACATACTGGACCATACTGCTTGCGTCCACTTTAGATAGTTTAGTAGCTGACCTAGTGTTAGTGTGTTTCCCAAGAGTTCCATCCCTGTTTCCCACTTGTCACTACCTTTTCCTCTTACATACACCAAGAGACATCTGGACATGAATGACACCATTTTCTAATAGAAAACTAAAAAGTTTTCTGAGGATTCTGCAGAATAAAATTAGTTAAATTTTGCAATTTAGTCCCTGGATTGTTTAGAAGTACTTATTTAATTGCTAAAATAATTGTAGTGGTGAACCTATCCCCTCACTCTTTCCTTTACTCTTTTTTAAGAACAGTTTTTATAAGGAATATTCTTTTATCATTTTATAAATAAAAGTGCTTTCCACAGAAAAACTAGCTTAGGCTATTCCAGTTAGTTGAGATTCTTTTCAATAGATAATTACTTCTTTTAATTTGTTCACACCTCAGCATCACTAGGCTACTTTATAGGCATCAATTTTGCACCAATATTGTTAATTTGGATCTTTGCAAGATTTTCCTGTAAAATTGTGGGACTGAATTGTAACTTGACTTCAAATTGAAGCACAAGGCCTACGTGGCAGTTGTTGCTTTTGAGCCATACTCTGCCATTGCAACAATGTGTACAAAATGCTTCAATAGAAGTCTGAATTATGGACTGTCAGCTAATGTATATTTTAAACTCATTCTTGTAACAGACTATAGCAGCAGCAATTGTGGTTGGTGTAATCCTCCATGCTGGCAACCATCTAGCATGTGACTTCCCTCGTCTGATAAATGCATCAGAAGAAAAATACGTACCATTAAAGCCCTATTTCGGAGAAATAAAACCGACATATATGGCATTGGTGCGTGGTGCTGAGGGCATCACTGGGATTATCATGGTAATTTGCATGGTTATTGCATTCACACTCGCAACCCATTGGTTCAGAAGGAGCCTTGTCAAGTTGCCAAAACCTTTTGACAAACTAACTGGGTTTAATGCATTTTGGTACTCTCACCATTTGTTGGCAATTGTTTATGTCTGCTTGGTGGTGCATGGCGAATGCTTGTACCTGATCCACACATGGTACAAAAAGACGGTAAGCTTTGTTATGTTTTGCATTTATCTAAGTTTTTGGTTTGTAGTTCAGTTTTATATACCAGTTGTTTTTTTACTAATTGAAACCAAACTACGTCCTAGCCTTCTTATGTAAGTTTTACTAATAGCAAACGCTTTTCTTTTTCAATCTCCTTATGAGTTTTGTTGGTGCTGATACAGACATGGATGTATTTAGCTGTTCCAGTTTTAATCTATGGAGGTGAGCGGACACTACGAGTGCTCAGATCTGGTTACTACTCTGTCAGGTTGCTAAAGGTGTGTACAATAAAGACCCTTTTGGCATAACATTCCTCTAGGATGTCCATTCTATTATAACATTATAGTTGTGTTATGTAGGTTGCCATTTACCCTGGTAATGTTCTAACACTACAAATGTCAAAGCCGCCAACTTTCAGATACAAGAGTGGCCAATACATGTTTGTTCAATGTCCGGCTGTTTCTCCCTTTGAATGGTACATTTCTTTTTATTTCATATTATTTGATAAGGTGCAAACAAGCCTCACAATTGAAAACTTCATATTTATGATAATCATGTTTGCTATTTTCATACTCCAAACATTCAACTGCATTAAAGCTTGTTCTCTTTGCTGGAAGTATTGCATTTAAAGTCAAGTTTTTTCAATTAACTCTAAGTTCCAAAAACATTTTGCTTTACTACTAAGTAGATATTCAGATTTGAAATGCTTTTGAATATTTTAAAATTCAACTTCAAATGTGTGAATGAAATTTTTGAGTTAAAACTGGCATTTGTCATATGAATTTGTATATTGTCTCAACCAATCCTGGTTACATTTTTATTAGGCATCCCTTTTCAATTACTTCATCACCTGGGGATGACTTTTTAAGCATTCATGTGAGGCAACTCGGCGACTGGACAAGAGAGCTTAAGAGAGTCTTTTCATTGGCTTGTGAGCCTCCTGTTGCTGGTAAAAGCGGCCTCCTCAGAGCAGATGAAAATACCAAAAAGAGGTATATTTATATTCCATTTTTTAGGTTGTTTGTCAGAAGAGATAATAAGTTGTTATGATGACAAAAACTTGAAATTCAAATTCTTCTTCGCTCCAGATGGAGATATAAAGAACAAAAATAAAAAAATCTGTATATCTGTAATTTATTGGGTCTGTTCAGTTAGGAATTCAAAAGTAATTTGGTGGTTGATCTAAAGAGTTAAAGTGAGGTTGTTTGTCAGAAAATGTTGCAATTTTCTTAACTCTTCTTGAAAATCATAGAAGTTAACATGCTATTTTTTAAAAACTTTATCATTGACATAATTTTTAACTGCAGCTTGCCAAAGCTTTTGATTGATGGGCCTTATGGTTCACCCGCACAAGATTACAAAAACTATGATGTGTTGTTGCTTGTTGGATTAGGGATTGGGGCAACACCATTTATTAGTATTTTGAAAGATCTACTCAACAATATCGTGAAAATGGAGGAAGATGATGTAAGTTTTCTTGTTATTGTGTTAGCAACCATGATTTAGTTACTGCTAGATGCTCACTCATGCTAGCGATCCCTGTCGATTGTGGATAAAATGGAAAATGAGAACATAATATTTACTTGCATCCTATATGTAGTTGCATTTTATTACAACAGTATTTAGGATGGATTATTTGCGGAGTAACCCTTCTTTGTTTAGTATTGGATTATGGGCTTCTGTAGTATATTATGTATTTCACGACTTTTACAGACCTTTAACTACTAATCTAATGTCTCTCCCTTTTTTTTTTTTTTTTCCTAAAGGAAGCATTTGAAGATCTGTATCCGCCACTCCCCATAAACCGTGCGCATGTTGACTTGGGAACGCTAATGAGAATCTCATCTCGACCAAAAAGATTGTTTAAAACGACAAATGCATATTTCTATTGGGTCACACGCGAACAGGGTTCCTTTGATTGGTTCAAGGGTGTCATGAACGAGGTTGCTGAGCTAGACCAAAGGGTACATTTTACTCATCATGCTCGATCATTCAAACTTAAGAATAAGAGATAAGAAAAGAGAAACTCTGTATATTTGGTACCCATTGAGAATGCTAACCTAATAATTATACTTTTAGGGTATAATTGAGATGCACAATTACCTGACAAGTGTTTATGAGGAAGGTGATGCCAGGTCAGCTCTTATTACAATGCTCCAAGCACTAAACCATGCCAAGAATGGTGTAGATGTGGTCTCTGGAACCAGAGTATGAGCATTGTTCCCTCTTATCAATTCATTGCATTTTTTTCCTTCTTATTTGTTTTCAATGACAAAACCATGGTGATGAAACCTTTATTTCTTTCTCTGTGTTGTAGGTTCGAACCCATTTTGCAAAACCAAATTGGAAGAAGGTTTTGTCTAAAATTGGTTCCAAGCATCCTTATGCCAAAATAGGTAATTTCAATTACAGCGATTTTTTTTTTAACCATAAAAGCACAACTATTCTTGGAGATTTAGATACTGGATGAGCTGGTTCGTTACATTAACAGACTGGCATAGGAATAATTACCTGGGAATACTAATACCATACCTGCTGGTCTGTTCAGATATACCCTACTGTATAATGCTTGATGTGAAAGCAATTGAAAATTTGGTCATAACTTCTCTAGGGATTCACTCAAATAGTAGTGGTGTCATAAGGAACCAGCCAAATATTATACGTTTATTTTCCAAATTTGCCTCAACTATACCCACTAGTCCTAAATTGTGTAATCTAGTACAATACTAGCATTAACTTTTTCCATAACTGTATAACTATGATTATGATAAACAAACGTCCAAACATACACCAAATTAAAGAAACAACCTTTAGTTGCACACAGTACTTTTTAAAGTATAATATTGCATTTTTCTTGAGGTCATTGTGTAATATTATGTTTATGCAGGAGTGTTTTACTGTGGGGTCCCACTACTGGCCCAAGAACTAAGCAGACTTTGCTTTGAGTTCAACCAAAGAGGTGTGACCCGTTTTGAGTTCCACAAGGAGCATTTTTGAGCAAATCTGCACGTACATAACTTCATAAAATTTACTATTTATTTTGTTTAGTTTTGTTGTCCATAATTAAAAATGTGCACTATAATAGTATAGGAGAGGAGAGGAGAGGTGATTTGTCTTTATACTTTGTTTGAGATTCGAGGGACGACGAAGAAAGACAGACAAAAAGACTAAAGTACTTGGTCGAAGACAGGACGAGGAAATGGAGCCTTCTTCACCATTTAAAAAGAAAACAAACAAAAGAAATACTAATGTAAATGTACTTATAGGCATACAGGTTACGTCGTTGAAAAATTTAAAAAGAAATTATGTACAGTTTTTGGCGTTTCGAGGGACAACTGGCCCAAATAAAGGGGCAAAAAAGAGGGAAAAAGAAGGTGCAGTCGAGGTCTCTACAGCTGTTGTTTGACCTTTTTTTGTCTTTAAGCATGGAGAAACATTAGGCCGGGAAACATTTGTTATTTCGGAATTGAAGCGCACAAACACCTGTGGCCTGGGGGCCACTCTGAGGGTAGTTTGGTACAAGCACCTTTAGTATGTCTATGTTTCCACTTTGCAGCATTTTATGTGTATTTGTGATTTACTGATTTAATTTTATGGGTGAAAATGAAGTTTGATCAGGATTGGATAGGTGTTCTTTTGGGTCCAAAAAATGTTTAGGTTAACGATTGATTTTGAAGCCATTAGTGGTTGATATATCTAATTGTATATGTATTTATCCGAGCTTTTAAACCACAAAAATAAAATGAAAAGAACATTTATTTGAAAACGTCCGCCAGCAAATGATTTGGTGATACTGTACAAATCATTCAATGTTTTGGTGATGTACATCTTTTTTACTTTTCTTGGAGAATTCAATGTAGGGGTGAAAACGGAGTGGATAATGCTAATACCATATTCTTATCCGCCTTTCAAAGCTAATACAGACACAGATATGGATACAGAGCAAATAATTTGCGAACATGGATTTGATTACATATACAAAATAAATAATTGTCGGATAGTTGAGCTGTACATTTTAAGATATAAATAAAAATATAATAAATAAAAAGTTATAATTACCTAATAAAAATAATATAAAGACAAAATAGTATCTTGTTATTGTCTTGAAACAAGGACTTAACAGAAGCTAAAAGCGGACTATAGTTACGAAAGTCTTCAATAGAAAAGAATGGAGAATGAAGAAATGAAGATAAAAAATAAAAAATAGCGCTATTATAGTACCATCACCAATGAAAAAAGATATTAAATTAGAAACCGGATCATATTATTATTTATCCCACAACCAAGATTGAAATGAATACGAAATAATTATATAATTATGTTTATTTGGAGCAGTAAAGTCGAAGCCGATTGAGAGTAATATTATATCCAGATACATTCAAATATTTACTCCGTTTATACCTTTATGAAACTACCCATGTCCATACCTGTCATTATTTCACCATATACAAAAATATATATGTATCCACAATTATTCATATCCGTTTAATTTGAATTTAGATAATTTTTAAATACAGAGTAAATATGGAGTGAATTATCCTTATCCGTTTACACCCCCAAGTCAATGTCATTTTCATTGCACAAATGTTCAATGTTTGGTGATAGTATAATTATACAAGATTTCTACGGTTAGGTCCGATTGCCAACCAACCAACTAACAATTTTATTAAATAAATGAAAAGAAAACTTGTATGCTACTTTCACCTATTGCCCATAAAAATATACAATTGTTTTTCAATCTTGCTGGTATCAACAATTTGAAAACCGCCTTCTTGGTCTAAGGTTGGCCTGCCTCCACAGACCTCAATCAAACTTCATAGCAGCATGGCCTTCCATTTCAAAATATTTCTGGGGTTGTGTTTATTTTATATTGTCCAACATCCGACATCCCATAAAGAATCCCACGTAGAAGTTGCCATTTTTGTAAAGCCATTATATTGGTCCCCTACCCTTCATGTATATTAGCATGTTAAAGTATATTGACAACGTAATAATTCGAAAAAAAATTCAACGGGATAAAAAATTCATAACTCGAAAATAATTTGAGTATAATTCAAAAGAAGACGGTTCCAATACCTCATATTTTATATCTTTGTTTTTAAAGTTCAAATTGTTGATCCAAACCGTTCATCATAATATTTAATACTAAAATATACATGGAGATAAAATTTTATATTTTTTGAAATTTTTTACTATTTTTTAAGATAGGTACAAAATCACTATTTTTGAACTGTTCAAAAACAATGAAATTATAAAATTTCATTCCTAACCATATTTTATTATATATATCGTGTTGAATTGTTCAGATCGATAATTTTAACTTTGAAAACAAAGATATAAAATATGAGGTATGAAAGACATGAGGCATTGGAATTGATGACAGCACGTCCCAAACTCTACTCCATGTGTATAAGTTTTGTTTAGTTTAGTGAGATATTGAACAATTTAGAAAAAAAAAATCAAGACAAGAAGAAAAAAAATCACAAGAGAGAAGATAAGAAACATTCATATATTATCAAAAGTATGAAGAAGAAGATGACATACCATCTCTTCTTATAGTACATCCATCACATAGAAAATATAAAAGTTCAACTAAGAAACTAACAACATATAATGACTAACTCTTGGAAACTCTAACACAATTAAAATAACATGAAAAATATAAATAGACAAACCTAAAAAATTATAATATAATAAAGTTTTATAGAAAACACCACATACTTTAATATTGCAATTATTCTTCATAGGAAATGATGAACTTGTGGGACCCTCTTTTTTGGAACTTGTACTTAGTCATTTAAGAAAATTAAAGAACAATTAACTTGTACCGAGTCCAAATTGGTTTGGTTTTCGTCAGGAACCCTCCTCAATTCAAAATTATACATCGAGAGCAAAGAAAAACAAAAAAATCTCACAAGCGAGCAAAAGAAATTCGTGAATAGTTTAGGAATAATTAAAAAATAATTCGTAAAATAAAAAAAAAACTAAGTATTATGCGAATTAATTAGCCAACAACTCAAATTTGAATTATCCACAAATCTTATTACTATGTATTAAAGACTTAAAGTGCAATATGCAAATTCAGTTGGATCCCAAATTCTTGTCATAGGAGGAATTGCATAAATTGGAAGCGCTCTCCTACTTTGGTCCATGGCAGTCCGAACACGTTATATATTCCTACTTTGGTCCAATATTGAGACCATTGGCATTTAGCAAGATGCCGCGTGGCATAGCATCCAATATTGAGACCATTGGCATTTAGCAAGATGCCGCGTGGCATAGCATCCAATATTGAGACCATTGGCATTTAGCAAGATGCCGCGTGGCATAGCATCGAACCAAAGGACATGATATACACCGTCTGATCAATTATACTGGACGGCGAGATTAGATTCTTCTAGAACTTTATATAATATTTTTGCGTCACAATCTCTGAGACCAAGAGCGCGGCAGGTTATTATAGAGTTAGGCTAATAGATATTGGTGTTATTTGAAACTAAATAACACCAATGTAATGTCATATCAGTCTAACTCGTTATTATAATTTATAAAGTCTTAATGGGCGGATATTTTGATCTTTACTGAATACTGAATAGTGACTCTTGCATTTTGGATAAAAAGAACGAATAAGAACAGAAAAAGAAAGCGCGTCCAAGCATAGCGGGCCCCGCGGTAGTATCTTTCATCCAGTCCATTGAGACTGCGACGAGTGGCTTTCCTTACACGTGTCTGACCGTCACATCAATTCGATTGGAGAGCAGCAAAAGTTTTGAATCGTCCGATCAGTCTGGCTTTTTTTTTTTCCTCTCTATTTTGTTCTCAGAAATGTCTTTGTGATCGGCGCTCTCTGCATTTCTGTGCAGAGTTCGTTTTGGGAGCATGTGATGCGATCTTGATCAGAAGGTCCATGATTTAATTTGGGATGATTTTTATGTATATTTTTAAACGACATTAAAGTTACGTTTTTTCTCCTTCTAAAATTTATAATATTATATTTATCTTTTTAAAATTAAGAGACTAAAAAAAATATCCATTTTATTAATTTTATTAAACTCATTTTATAGAGTTCCCATTTTATACTTTATTAAAAAAACTAAAAAAATATAATATTATAAATTTAATAGAGGATAAAATGGAAACTTTATAAATTTAAAATGAGTTCTAATAGAAAAGATAATGAATTGGATAAATTTGTGAGTATTTCAAATTTAAAAGAGTATATACGATGTTATGAATCTTAGATGGGAAATACATACTTTCAAATTTTTTGATTTTGTGAAATTTTTCTTTCTATAAATTATCCGTGTCTTTTCATAAGCTATAAAAAATGTGATATTTGATTTTGCACAAGGAACCTTTTTTTTTTTTTTTTATGATGATGCACAAGGAATTCTGAAATACAACTCTGTAACGGCATGCAGGCTGGCATTGTTTTTTTTTTTTGAGAGACCTAATTGCGCAATTTTTTTAATTTCGAGAGATTCGTGCAAAAAGTGATATTCTTTCAATTAGTAATGTATGATTCTCTGTATTTTATATAGTATTCCATCTATTTTTAATATCAGTAGTATGTAACTTACATATTTCATATACGAAACGACAACTTGTATGCTTTTTATTCAAAAAATTCCATCTTCAAGTATATATTTTGAGAGATTCGTGCAAAAAGTGATACTCTTTCGATTAAGTATTATATTCCTAATCTTCTAGTAATCTTTAGTGCACAACATCTGGACCAATGGAGAAAATATAATCCATTGCAATCCTAATCAGCTCTTCTTAAAATATACTGTTTAATTGTTATTTTCAATGTTTTGTTGAATGCAGTTGTTTGAGAAACTAAAACATAAATAATGAAGTCTTTACATAGTTAATGTTTCTCAATAGTCAATACGTCTAACGCGCAATAAAAAAATGTCATAATTTATTTGGAATATGTTAAGAGTTTACGAACTTGTCGTTAGCAGAACAAATAGCATGAAAATAACAGCATTAACCAAAGAAAGAGGTTTTCTATCCATTAAAAAGAGTAACTACATTTATACCCTCCAGCAGCTATTTGAATAAAAAAAAAAAAATGGGTTATTTTCTCTTTTGATCTAACTAAGAGCTAAATGAACTACATTTACAACAAACAACCAGAAAGAAAACAAGAAGAAAAATTGTTAAGTAGGAACTAACTGACACCCTTGATCATCATCCATCAACCAAACCCCAAAAATAATTGCAGACATGGCAGTCAAAGCTCCCAAAACCAGATTAAAAACCCCACAACTGCGTTCTCTTCTGCTCATTATTTCACGTCTCTTCCATTCGCCACAAGCTTTGCAAGATGGCACGTGGGTCCCATCCAAGTTGCCACCACCCGTCTTTCTCTGTTCCGTTTCAGAGCTGTTACCACAGAGAAGGTTTACTCTGTGTTGTGCTGATTCGGGACTGACGAGTGGGCCCTGTCTGTGCAAGAAATTTGAACTAGGAGAGAACTGACTCTGCAGCTTCTGATCAGAGGTAGAATAACTCTTTGGAGTTGACAAATATAACCTCCTCAAGTCGTCCACAGAATTGCGCCGGCTGATTCTCTGGATCAACACAACAAAACACAGTTATATCTTTTTTTGTGCATGGAGGATAAATGAAAATAAAATGCTAACTTATCTGCATGCATGTATTAATAATTTTAGTTGGTAATGCTACCAGACCTGCATTTAAATGAAACTTAGTACACTAGTACACTGGTTAAGTGGTGATAGTAAGTTACAGGTATTAATGGATGAGAATGTGATGCAGGTTTCATGGCCATGTTGTGTGGTAAATCAAAACAGTATGGTACCGGCTTTGGAAGGTTTTTGTTGGGCATTTCACAATTTTCTATTAAATTTAGGTTTGCGATCACTTTGAATCTCAATTGAACAGCACTTAGCAAAAAAATACCATCTGAATCCATGATAAGTTAACAAATAAAGGAATAACCAAATTACAAGGTCTAGAACAAAAAATGTGTACCTGATGAAGATGGTCAGGGGTAGAACAACTTTTTTGTGGAGTTGACAATAGTGTCAAGTTGTCCACAGAATTGTGCCGACTGATTCTCTAAAATCAACACAACAAAACACAATTATATCTTTTTTGGTGGGGGAAAGGATAAACAAAAAAAAATAAAAATGCTAACTTCGCTGTGTGCATGTATTAAGAATTTTAGTTGGTAATGTTACCAGACCTGCATTTAAATGACACCTAGTGCACTGGTACACTGGTTAAGTGGTGATAGTAAGTTACTGGTACTAATCAATCAAGACATGGTGCAGGTTTCATGGCCATGCTGTGTGGTAAATCCAAACAGTAGTCAACTGTTTGAGTATTGGTACTAGTCAATGGCACTAGAAATCTAGAATAAGTAGCAATATCAGTATGGTGCTGACTTTGGAAGGTTTTTGTTGGGCACTTTGAACCGCACTTAGTCAAACAAATAATTACCATCTGAATCCATGATATGTTAAAAAATAAAGTAATAACCAAATTAAGGGTCTAGAACAATTTTTTTTGTACCTGATGAAGATGGTTGGGGGTTTTCTCAAACATACACCTGTCACCCCGATCATGCGACATGCACCTTGTTATTCCCCATCCATCACTACCCGATCCAACAATATCGCCAGAATGAGAGGTCTCCATTGGATAATGCTCTCTAGATCCTGAACCCGCATAACCAAACCTGTTAACCCGCCCACCAGTGGACTTGAAGGAGTGTGTATCTTTGGTCGACATTGTCTCCCAATTACTATCAATCTCTCCATATGATCCATAATTGCAACCATTACCCATTTTGGAGCTCAAAACCAGACCCGCAACCGGGCTCCAGCTGTTCTCCAACCCAACACTTCTTCTTCTGGCCTCTACCATCTTTGCTGTCTCAAGCGCCTCAAAAAGCGCACCACTGACACCCGGTAAAGAATCATCTGCCAAATTCTCAAGTACATTGATGACATTTCGGATTTCAGAAGAGATAGCTCTCGGGTTGACACATTTGATAATTGACTGGATCATCTCCACAGAAAGCACCTTCATTTGGGGCCCACCATCAGTCAAGAAAAACAACCCTGATGTTAAGAGAGACCTTGCATAGGGTTCTATTACGTATGGGTTTTGCTTCACCAGAGATATAGCCAAACCCAAGTGTGAACCAGTCCCAGCACGGCCAACCTCTTCTTCAAGAGCACCCACAACTTTTAAACAAATCTGATTTACCAGCTCGCTGGAGGAGTACTTCCAGTTATTGCTTTCAACAAGGGCCTTTATACAAAATGCACAAACCGAGGCAACATTCTTTTGAGGGCTCATTAAGAAATCTGAAAGAGGCCTGCAAAGAGAGCTAATAATCTCGATCTTTTCACTCTCTGGTACCAAGGGGTCAATCCCGTATTGAGCTATTGCACATGTCAAACTAGCACATATCTCGTGAAGAGAAGAGGTAGAATGCACATGGCTGAATTCTAAGGCTTGAATAAGTACAGACATGATTGGGCTTATATATGGTATGATATTCTGGCATTGAATTCTGACAAGGGCATTTAATATGGATAACTTCTGATATCCGTTAAAATTTTCGGGCTCTTTTGCATTTGAGAGATGGGACAGAAACATGGGGATTTCTTTGGGATTTAGTTTTTCGATCTGACACATTGTAGCTTCAATTGATGCATTTTGGGAATCTTGTAGTTGCCTTTGAAAGCTTGGCCTAGCAGCTTTAGCCATTGTATGTGCTGAATTTTAGAAGTTTAGAACAAAAAAATTGTGAAATTCAGAACACAAGTGAGTTAATAATTAACATTGACATATATTTAATTAAAAAAATTAGATCACTGAACATATGTTTAGTGCAATTCATTTGTGCATGAAATAGTTACTCAAATTAGAGCAATTCATTTAATACAAACAAATATGTAATCAAGAAACTATAATAACAGTGCAAAAGAGCCTTAGTTTACACATACTACTCAGAACATAGCTGCTCACTATCAAATTTGCACTAATTTCTGGCACCTAGCAAATTAGGGGCTTTTTGGAAAACCTAATCGAAACTAAAATTAAGAAAATCCAGGAAAAATAACAAATCAAAACTTCTACAAGGACGAGCAAGGGACAGCTATCCATTACTTAAATCCAATCAAGAACTTAATATTAACAAGTAATAACATAAATTTTCCAACCAACTAACCAAGAACTTACTTTAGCAAAGAATAACATAAATTTCCAACAAAGAAGTTAAATTTTGACAAAGAATAACATAAATTTCTAACCAAGAACGCTACTAAACAGAGTAGATCAGAAACGAAGAGAAATTTATCAGAGATGAAACCTTCTTGAGTTTTTCGCGATCAAATCCTTCGCTTGGCGATCGCGAGCATGTGCGAGTGTGTATTCAGTATTGTGTGCGTTGGTAAGAGAGAGAGAGAGATAGAGATCTTGTCCTTTCTAGGGTTCTGTGAAGAGAAACGAAGAGGGTTTAAGAGCAATCGAGCAGAAGGAGAGATGAATTCGCAAAGGAGGCGCTCTTTCAAGGAATGTATTTAATTGTAGGTGGCTAGGTGCCGATATCTGTGAATTCGGATATCCTATAGACTCCCAAATTTTGAATTTAAATCTTGACCGTGGGATTGGTTTCGAATTCTGATCGTACGGTTCGTATGAAAGCTCAAACTTTGGAGTACTTTTGGGAATATGGACGCAATGTCTGTGACATTGTTTTTGTGGCTTATTATGTAACATGCACTTTCAAAAGGTCCCGCCCAAGTGGATTTGTAAGTTTGTATGTGCCGTTGGTTAATTATTGTAATTCAAAACCTGAGTTATTTGTTATTTATTATGTAATACTTTGTGTTCTTCTCCCTTTTTTTTTTTTTTTGGTATATTTCTTCAATTATTAGTGCTATATTCAGCGTATAAATTACAAATTTTGAACGCATAGATATTTTTTTATATATGCCTAGTTTGCCCTTCATTAAATTTTTTTTTGTCTAAATATATGCCGTGTATCAATGTATGTTTATGGTAATTGCTATATATTTTTTTTTAAAAAGGCAAAAGCCCGTTTCATATATTTGAAACCCGTAACTTACAAAGTCTCCCTATACGATAGATCTAAAGTTCAGTCCATAGAGTCAAACAACAGTCCTAACAGGTACCTACTAGCAACCATAGAGACTAAAGAAGCAACAAAGTCCAAGTGCTTATTGATGAATTTTTTTCATAAATCATAATTAATAAAACGTTTTTTAGGAAACCAATACGATTGATTATTTTTTTCAAAAACCATAAGGACCGTGGGGTTCCCATGGTCTCAAATTTTTTTTTTTCAAACTGTGGGTTCCCACGGTCTCAATTTTTTTTTTTATAAAACAGAATTTTTTTTTAATTTTTTAATTTTTTGTATTAAAATATTAGAAATGTTGAATATATTTATTTGAAAATAGATGAAATACAATATAATTTGATTTATTAGAAATACTGCAATAAATAACCTGGATCAATATTTTTCAGCTCGGGTTTATCGCGGCTGTAAGAAAAATTAATATATTTCTTTATGTGTTATTAGAAAAAAATAAAAATGCTTAGATTCTGAGTTATTGATCCCAGTTCAAAAGTCACTTCTAGGTAATCCAGAAAATATTGTGATCCTTCTACGACATTTAATTTATAAAAAGTTATATCTAAGAATTCTTTTTGAATAACAATAATTAAATAACTTAAAAGTTATTGTTTTTTTTCAAAAATAGATACAACTTTTCATAAATTAAATTTACTAGAAAGATCACAATATTTTCTGGATTACATAGAAGTGACTTTTGAACAGAGATCAATAACTTAGAATCTAAGCATTTTTATTTTTTTTCTAATAACACATAAAGAAATATATTAATTTTTCTTACAGCTGTGAAAAACCCGACTTGAAAAATATTGATCCGGGTTATTTATTGCAGTATTTCTAATAAATCAAATTATATTATATTTCATCTATTTTCAAAGAAATATATTCAACATTTCTAATATTTTAATACAAAAAATTAAAAATTAAAAAAAAAATTATGTTTTATAAAAAAAAAAAATTGAGACCGTTGGAACCCTACGGTTTGGAAAAAAAAAAAAAAAAATTTGAGACCGTGGGAACCCCACGATCCTTATTGTTTTGAAAAAAAAATCAATCATATTGGTTTCCTAAAAAACATTTTATTAATTATGGTTTATGAAAAAAATTCCTTATTAATGCACACAGGCATCCAAAATATACGTAGGGGGGTATACCACACTCTACACCCATCTCTTGAAGATAAACTCAAGAGATTGAGTACAACAAAATGAATGTGATAATAAAAGAAAGCAACATCATTCTTCATCTTCTTCGCCAATGACCCACTGCAACGTCAGATCATCAGTCGGATCAACCACTTGCAATGGAATCGCATCTAAATCACCTAGAGTCCAAGTCCCAATTGTCTGTTGGATGTCCTCTTGAATGCTACCTGACCAATAAGTGATCAAAGACAAGATTTGTAAAATAAGGTACGAGCAGTGTAAATTCTAACATTATTAAAGTACATGTTATTTCGATGTTTCCATATACTCCAAATAACAACACAATCAATAATAAGAAAGGCTATTCTATTAACTCTAGATAAAGTGCATGCAAACTGTATAACATCCTCAATGGAGGACCAAGTGTGATATATGTTATGGCATTGTTCCATCCACATCCACACCCGGGCAATTGCTATATTAACATCATATTATCTTCTGATCATATTATAGTATTTGGCAAAATTAGTTCTTTTTATTAAGTTTCTAAACTTAGACTAATTACTAGAATGATTATTTTCTTTCAAAAATGATTATTTTATTTCAAAATTAGCTCTCTAACAATTTTTTTATTAAGAAATAAACATTTTGTACGACTCGAAGGCTAACTAGTCGCCATCAAATTAATTAATAAAACACCACTAAGGTAACGAGAAAGAAATATATTGCAAAAGAAATCTCCTCTCTCTGTTCCTTCTACTCATAGCAGCGCCATCCACTGACATACTTGTGAGGCAGTCTCTTGCGTCAGCAATGCGAACGGTTTGTTTTCATTTAAAAAGAGCCGTCTGTTTCTCTCGCGCCATAAGGCCAATGCTCCTGCTGCCAAAAAGGGCCTCTAGAGGCCACCTGATATCTGCCGAGACCGATGTTTGGTTTGGATACCATGTCATGATGATTGGCACTATACCAGTAACTGACACTGTACCAGTAACTGGTACTAGTACATCTAGTTCTCCAGTCAACTTCCTCCAGAAAATTCTTGCATAGGTACACGATCCCAGTATATGGTCCCAAGTCTTCTCCTTTTGATTCAAACAAAGGCCATATTCCGGCGTACTATTGCATCCTCTGGATATGAGTGCTTCTTGAGCGAAATTGATTTTGAATGGCTAACCAGAGGAAGGTTCTGACCTTCTAAGGTATTTTGAGACTCCATAAGTGGTCATGATGCGCGAATATGATCACACCTTTATCATGTAGGATCCTATAGGCCGATGCAGTGGTAAAATTTCCCATAGCTGTCCAACGTCACTGCTTCCAGTCAGAGTCCTGAACCTGTTCTTGAGAGATTTGAAAAAAAGGGACCAACTTACTCCAGGTAATTTTCATAAAGATCAGTTTTAGTTTTGAGCTCAGGTTGTTTATTTTTTAATAATGATCAGGTTATTTTGGCAGGTCATTCAGAGCAAGTGCACCCTAGCTACCAGTCTACCACCTGCACAGGTTTAGTCGGTACAGTATCACGTTGGTTCAGTAATGAAGTGGTTTAGTCTCTATATATAGTGTATACATGTTAATTTAGTAATTGACGGGTTTGAACACTCAATAATTGATAGTAACTTCTTTGGTTTAAGAAATCATGGGACACCTTTAAGCTTATCCAACCATAATTTATTGTAGAAGTGATCATGATTCAAGTAAAACAAACTAGTAAAAAATAACCAATACCAATAAGCAAGCCCGACATGAACCACGACTTCTCATTCATAATTTTAGAAGTCATACTCACAAAATCCTTAATAATCTTCTCTTAGCTTTTATTTGAAGCAATTCATCAAACACCTTAATGGTATTCAACTATTATAAGTAGCTTTGCATAGTTCATACTTCATATACAAGGAATTAACATACAGCTAATCATTTTATTTTATGAATTTTTAGAGATGAGAGATAAATACATTATTTATGAGTTGAATTCAACAATAAGACGGGCAACTTAATAACCTCTTTTTCTTGTTCTCTTGTTTGTAGTCGGAATCTTTTAAGTGTGCTTGCGTACACAATTTCAGAGTAAAAAAACTGAATGTTGTTTTGCTCCAAAAATGTAGTCTGATCTCAAATTAGACATCTCAATTAATTAATCCTCAGTCAACGACGAACTATCTGGTGATCCTAGTAGGATTTAATATTTTTTTGGTCAGGTCTGGATTTCTATCATGGAGGAAAGGAGAAGTGTGCAGTTGCTAGAGGTATCTCTTGGCCTCGCTACTCAGATGCTTAAAATGAGCCCTCATAAATTCACCGATCAGCTTCGTAGAGCTTGCATCTCAGATGATGATCTCGTAAAAAAATTGGTCGGAATATTAGCAATCTACAGGAAACCGTCTATCAAAGCACCGCGAATTAGGCGGTATGCTATTGAGCTTACAGTGGAGATGATGATAATTAATAGGAAGTATGTGAAGTTGTTAAAAGATGCTGGAATTGCTAGAGAACTGAGACATGTGACAGAGACAGCATCAGAGCTAGAATGCTGTAACATTTTCTCCGGTAGTTGTCTGAGCAAGCATCAAGTCAGTCTTGACTTGCTCCTTGACGAGGCCTTCAAGTTATTGGGCCGGAGATGAAGCAGCAAGGCGGCTCTTTCGGACATTTTGCATTTGATTTATTCAAAGCTATTATTTTCTTAGCCCGTAATTAGATTTATTTTTTATGATTAATAAAACAATAATACAAACAATTTTTTTTTTCTTGTGTACATGATCTCCTTTATGATTATGATGTAGTGTAATTTTTATTTTGGCATTATTTTGTAATTTTATTTTCTTGATTATGTTTTTGGATACTTGTTTCGCACCGACTGAATTTATTTTGAGATGTGCCCAGTGATGTAGTGCCTTAAATCTGTCTGATTCAGATGTGCCCAGTGGTGTAGTGCCTTAAATCTGTCTGACAAAATTGTCTATCCACCGCCGCATTGAAGTTATACAAGGTGGGTAGCTGGAAGTAGATGAAACATTGAAGCTTGTGTCGAAGTTTGTTTCTTACTTACCCGAAATGATAATTTATATATTATGATTTTTTTTTGGGTGTTTGAAAATTGGAAGCTACTTATTCTGCTGTTTAAAAGTGAAATTATATGATGGCCAATTTTAAAACATTCAAATTTTATAATAGAACATATTTTTTATGAGGTATTTATTAAGAAAATAAATTTTTATTTATGAGGATCCTCTGTGGCAAGTGGAGATCACCAAATGAGTTACAAGGTACTGATTGACATCTTAGTTCTTAACTTCTTATAATATATCTTCATTCTTATATTATGCACGTAGTTGTCCTGATCCGTCAATAGTTGAGATTAAAAGATGAATTTTCGAAATGAATATCAACCCTCCAATCATATAATATGTCTTCTTTTGATTAAATACATCTATTTTATGTGTAAAAGTTTAAATTTAGTTAAAAACATGTTTGCTACACAGACCGCTATATGATTTATCACATTAAAACTAAATAAATCTTTAGCAATTTGTTTCCTTATTTGTCCTAACAGCTATCTTCTATTCTTGCAATTAAATTATTTATTTATTTCTCTGTTTCATTTCCTTGCCATCTATAAAAACTAATTAATCTATACATGCCATGTTTTGTTAACTCTCAATGAAAGTTTTTACAATAATCAATTGTCATTAATATGTGTAGACTAACTTATATAGAAAGTTTTTTAAATACCGAAAAATTAACTCACATAATGAACAAAGATAGAAAAATACAATCCAATGTATTTTATGAAATAATTAATAATACCACAAGTTATCTAGAGAATAGTCATTATAATGAATATAAAAAATACAAAAAAATTTAATAATAAGAATATCACAAGGTATTCTTTTATACGAAGTTATTTAGAGGAGACTTTTAATATAACAAATTTAAATGTGCAATTTGGGTTATAAATTTTCAAATATAAACAAAATTTTTTGCTACAAAATGTCGTAGCATTATAGTGAATTTTTTATTTTTAGAAATTATTATTAAATAATATAAGAATATAGATTCAGTACGTGATTTTTTTTTTTGGCTTAGAAGGCGCTAAGTGGGTAACTTGGATTTAAATTTTGGAATTGAGTTAGTAGTCTGAGTCCAAAGTTTAAGTCTGAACCACTAATTCGACTTCAAAGTTTGAATTTGAACTACTAACTTGGTTCGAAAGTTTTAATTCAAACCACTAACTCAAAGCCTTCTACACCATTGAAAATCTAATGTACTCAATCTATTTTTCTATATTATTTAATAATAATTTTTAAAATTCAAAATTCTTTGGCAATTTTTTAGTGCTATAAAATGTTCAAAGTTTACTTTTCATTTATATTTGAAAATTTATAACTCAAATTGCACATAAAATTTATTGTATTGGAACTCTCTTCCATATAACTTACTTTTTTTTTCATAAAAATAATTCTTGTGATAATTTCTAAATTTATTTTACTTGTGGTATCATAATATAAGAATGGAGATTTCATAAAAATAAACTGTATTTTTGTTGACCACATGAGTCAATTTTTCTATTCTTAGAAATATTAATGATGGATCAAGTACTTAAATTATTGTGAAAACCATCATTGAGATGTCCAAAACATGGCAGGCCATGATTGATTAGTTTTCATAGATGGCAAGAAAATTCTGCCCGTCTGCCCACTGGTGGACAGAGGGTTTGATCCCTTCATTTATCCTCTCCTTTTATAGTTTTGACAATGAAAATGAAAACAATCATATCTTTCCTATTTTGTTTAGGATTATTGTATTTTTGTGAATAGACGAATAACATATCTTGTGCTGACAAAAGCAATAAATCTTTCTAATCTGAAGAGAAAATGAAGAATATCTAGGACTTTTGTGTAGAGAAATTTCTACCGTTAAAATAATTTTCATTAAGAATGTATATGTAGAGAAATTTTTTATTTGAATCATTTAATTATATATTTTTCAAATTTGTTTCTTTACATATCATCTCCGCTAAATCGTTTAATGACCTGTCTCGCTTGTGAAAAAAATTAGATATTAAATCGCAATGATATTAAAAAAAACATTCATGTTATATTTGCTCTTTTTTTGATTTGTTGTTGTTTCTTTTATTGTTATTAATATTTAGATTTTCATTTTTTTCAATTTGTCTTTTATTTTCATTTTTTTTAATTTTGTGTGAATTTCAAATTAAAATGTCTCTTTATATTTAATTTAATTTTATAATATGTCTACATTGCAATGCACATGCACGATACTGGTATATATAGAGAGAGATGGGCTATGGTGCATTGCAGTGCATGGGCACGCTTATGCATTAGACTATAAATCACCAATTCAAAGTCCAAATGACCGATCCAAACCAATCATCTTATTCTCCATATTAATATGTGCTTGGAGACCAAATTTTATATTTTTTGGAATTCATTTACTATTTATTAAGCCACTTTGAAAATTGCCAATCCGGTGGTCCAAAATTTTTTACTGTTCACCCGGATTTGCAGATTTTCAATAAATCTAAAACAATAGTAAAGAAATTCCAAAAAAAACTGTAAAATTTGGTCTTCAAGCACATATTAATATGGAGAATAAGATGAACAGTTTGGATTGATCATTTGGACTTTGAATCGGTGATTTATGGTCCAATGCACAAGGGTGCTTATGCATTGCAATGCACCATAGCCCATCTCTATATATATATGAGGAGGGTTCAAATGTACCCTATCTTTTAAATCTTTTTTCTTCGTTTTTAAAGTCCAAATAGTCAATCCGAACCGTTAGATGTGATCTATATATTAAGATGTGCTTGGAGACCAAATTTTACATTTTTCGGAATTTTTTTACTATTTATTAAACCAATTTGAAAATCGCTGATTTTACATTTTCTAGACCATTAAATCAGCAATTTTTCAAAGTGGCTTAATAAATAGTAAAAAAATTTCAAAAAATGTAAAATTATAAACACGTAATAATATTTAAAAGTCGAATTATAAACACATAATAATATTTATACGACACTGTTAAAAAAATAGAAAAAAAACGGACCGGACCGCCCGGCACCTCTACCCGGACCGCCCTGCCCCTCAAGGATACAATGGGCACAAGTATAAAACAGGCAGGGCATGATTTTTGAAAAAAAAAATCCGTAATGCCCATCCTGAAATACCCGTCTACCCGTAATACCCGTGCCTGAGCCCAGATTTACCCTGCCCGCCTGACCCCTACCCGACAGCAACCTACTAACTCAGACCAATCTTTAAATTTAAAGTGAATGTAACAATTAATTAGCTATAGACTTGCTCGTTGATGCCATATCCTATTATATGTCGTAATTATTGCTAGTTGCTACCTCTAGCTCCAAAAGGGACCACCGCATCAAAATTCAGATCCGAATTAATTAATTTTGAGCTCTATAAGAACTCGATCCTCGCCAATCTCCTCTATTCATTCTTCAGTCTTCAGTCTTCAGTCTTAACTAGAGAAAGAGAGAGCCTTAATTATTTATTGATAAATCAGCTAGCTAGCACTCTTTAGTCTAGTAATTGAAATGGCAGCAAAGAGTGAGGTGGAAGTGGAGGTGAAGTCTGCTCCGGAGAAGTTCTGGGAAGGGATACGCAGCTCCACCGACTTGTTCCCCAAGGTCTTCCCTGAGCAATACAAGAGCATCGACATTTTGGAGGGCGACGGCAAGAGCGTTGGATCCATACGCCTAGTCAATTATGCCCCAGGTATTAATTATTTGCCTGTTCAATTGATTTCATAAGAATAAATTAATTATTCTCTAATAAGGACATCTAATTTTGATCGAACTTATTTTTTTTTTCTACTAACTAGATATAGTAATAAAGATTGCACTCAACAATGAAATAATAATTAATTCAAAATTTGGCAACAAAGTGCTGTCTTTTTATTATGTTAATTTACACACTACAATACTTTCGCAATGTAAATGATGAGAATGAATCCATATATATCTGTCGAAAATAAAAATTAAGTACAGAAACAAGTAGGCTGAATCTAATTAAATTTACGAACCATGATTGAATATATAATTGGGTTGATTGCAGGGACACCATTGGTGACATTCGCAAAGGAGAAGGTGGAGGCAGTGGAGGAGGAGAACAAGCTGGTATCGTACAGCGTAATAGATGGCGAGATTCTCAGCTTGTACAAGAACTTCAGGGCAACTCTGAACATTACGCCGAAGGGCGAGGGGAGTTTGATCAAATGGACTCTCCAGTATGATAAGGCGAGCGATGAGGTCCCCGAGCCGGAGGCAATTAAAGAGGCAGCTGTTAAAACTTTCAATGGTCTAGATGCCCATCTCCAAAGCAACTAGCCATCATCGACTACATATTTATATATGAAGCCATGATGAAAAATCTATATAATCAAGATATAATTATTAATAATAATGTTTAAGGCAGAGTGGTGAACGATTCATGGAACATATATATATTTATGGGCTGTTTTACAAGGTAGATGTTGTTGATTAGTAATGCATGAGCGTACTGTTCCCCTATGAATATTGAATAAATATATATGAACCTTTTTCTTATGTATTAATTGTTGATTTGTCGCTTTAAACTGCCATATATATAAAGTGCTCTTGGATTTTTTCTTTGATACTTGACGCGGCTGATTTGGTTCAACGCTTTTGCAAGCAGAATATTTTATTGCGAGCTTTCCTTTCCATTGTAATCATGTAGGCTATAACATCAACATTAAGTAAAGTAGCTAAATTATCTTTGAAATATTTGGGGGTTCCTCTCAATGATAAAAAACTTGCTCTAAGTGATTGGGGCTACATTGTAGACAAAGTTGATAAGAAATTGCAGGGTTGGGTGGGTAATTTGCTCTCTATTGGGGAGCGAATAACTCTGGTAAATTTTGTCCTTTCAGCTGTTCCCCTCTACATGTTGTCCCTTTATAAACTCCCTGTAAAAATTAGACATCAAATTGATAGGATTCGTCGTCGCTTTCTTTGGCAAGGTCATGCTGGCCTCCGTAAAAAATATTCATTGATTAATTGGTCTTTAGCTTGTTATCCCAAGGAATTTGGTGGACTAGGAGTTAAAGATTTACACGTCATGAACATCTCCTTATTGGTTAAATGGTGGTGGAAATTACATAATCCCCAATTTTCAGGTCTTTGGAAACAATTGATCCTTATTAAATATGGCACCCACACTAATCCCTCCAACATGTCACATTTTTGGAGGGAGATTTCTAAACTGCAATATATTGGACAATTGAGTTGCACTTATAAATTAGGGAATGGACAGACAGCAAGCTTTTGGTCGGATACTTGGCACTCTCAATGCCCTCTTTTTATTGTCTATCCTCATGTTTTTGCTTTATGCACTAACCCCTCTCTCTGTGTACAGGTTGTGATTGAATCAAAGGGTGCTGTGGTGAGATTTCGACGATCTCTCCATGGCATTCTCCTTTTAGAATGGCATGCAATCCTTACTATTATTCATTCATATACACTTACAGACAATCCAGATTCACTCCTATGGAAATGGGATTCCAAGCATCAATTCACTACTGCTTCCCTCTACAAATTTCTCTCTTTTAGAGGAGAACAAGACCAATTTGCATTATTGTGGTGGCTAAATTTAGTACCTCTCAAAGTACAAGTGTTTATGTGGTTATTGTTTCGAAACAAAATTCTTACCAAACTTGTATTGCATAAAAGGAAATGGCAAGGTGATACTCTATATCACTTTTGTCATACCGAAGACGAATCCTCCCTACATCTTTTCTTTACATGTCCTTACTTATCTCAAATCTGGTCTTGGATGGGTCAATTCCAACAATACTACTGTAATTGGACTTCTTTGGATGATATTCAACAATTGGCCCTGTCTTTACCTCTCCCTCAAAGGGAAGTTATGCTCATGGTTGTGAGTGCTGTTTGTTGGACTATATGGCGCGTTAGAAACTCTGTTTGTTTTGATAACAAAAGTGTGCCATCTATTAGACAACTAATTGTACTAATTTGCTCTTTATTGGAATATTGGTCAGGGGCTAAAAGGAGAAAGGTGCAGATTGCTCTTTGGACTCCTGAGGATTTGGACATGGTGCCACTTCAAAGCCTATCCCCTTTGCCGCTGAGTTCCCTGGACCGGCCCACTGCTGACACCACTCCAATGGTGCCGTTGTTGATTGCTAACTAAGCACTTGTGCTTTGATTGTTTCCTGAGAGATCACTTACACATGCCACAGTTGCTTAGTAGTTATTTTATTTGCTTGCTTGTAATAAATATGGCGGGTTTTCCATGACATTTTGTTGATTGGCTCACTTGTTAGAGCCTTTTAGATATTTTGTTTGTTGGGTACATTTGTGGATTGGCCGAGGATAGTTTGCACGTGCTACTGTTGCACGGCTTTATGTCAGTTCTTATTGTAAGACTTTCTTTTCTATTAATGAATGGGCAATTCTGCCTTTTTTTTAAAAAAAAAAAAAACATCAACATTATACATCAACATAATTTATTAGGTGCCACGCTCTCTATTGAAGTTATAAAGGACAATGCTAAAAGTAAAACCCCGCTAGTCTTCGTTGGTGTTCCACCATTTCCACCATCACGTATCCCAGAAGAAGCTATTGACCCTGAAACAGAGCAGCATAATAACCACTTTGATAGATTAACAGAGGGAAAGGGGATACTTGTTAACTCATTTGAGTCGTTGGAGCATCGAGCTATCATGGTCCTGAAAGATGGGCTTTGTTTTCCAAACCATTCCACACCATCTATTTACTTCATCGGCCTGTTAATTTCTGGTGTAACAAAAAAACAAGAGCAGCATCTCTGTATATCAAGGTTGGATGCTCAGCCACAGAATTAAAGAGTGGTATTTCTCTGCTTCGGCAGCATGGGTTCTTTCTCCAGGGAGCAACTCAAGGAGATTGCAATTGGGTTGGAGAATAGTGGCCAAAGATTCCTCTGGGTTGTGCGGAACCCACTAAATCATGACCCAGCCAAAATCTTCAAGCCAACCACTGAGCCTGAGCCTGATCTCGATATACTGTTGCCAGAAGGATTCTTGGATAGAACCAAGGATCGGGGCATGATTATGAAACAGTGGGCTCCACAGGTTGGGGTTCTAAAACATGAGGCAGTTCGTGGTTTTGTGAGTCACTGTGGTTGGAACTCCACACTGGAGGCAGTGAGTTTTGGTGTACCGATGATATGCTTGCCATTGTATGCAGAGCAGAAGATGAATAAGGTGTTCTTGGTAGAAGAAATGAAGATCGGTATTGAATTGAAGGGGTATGATGAAGGTGTCGTGCAGGCAGATGAATTAGAAGCTAAAGTAAAATGTATCATTGAGTCCGAGGGGGCCTTGGAACTCAGGAATCAAATGATGGAGGTAAAGGAAAGTGCAATTAAGGCCATGAAAGAAGGGGGGTCATCTTTCGGTGCTTTTGCTGAGTTCTTAGAATGTTTGAACTAAAAATAGATATGTGTGATGTGATTGGTACGGAATGCTAGTGTTGGAATTGATTTTTATTAAATTCACTTCAGTTTAAAGAACAAAGTATTTTATTTTTGTGTTGTATCAGAAAGAGGTCAGGGAACTTTTAGCTTAGATCATGTTTGATCGCTGATGAAGTATAGGATTTAAAAAGGTATTATTTTTCTTAAATAAAAATAGAAATTGTTGTCTTATTCTTTCATCTATTCCTTTATCAAACATTATTTCCAAAAACGGACACAGTCGTGAAGCAATTTGTTGGAGCTATATACTTTGGTCTTCGAGCTTGTACTACTCTGATTAATTTCTACTGGTTATTTTAATGGGTCTATTTCCTGCTTAAATGCTCAAACATCTCTTCATTCGGCCCATACAAGTTACAACCATTTTAAGGTGTCGTGCTTCAACAAAACTGATAATTGAACTACATTACTATAGTCACTATGATAACAAGGAAAACTTTATACAAGTAATTCTTTAAGCTCCTGTATACCGTGCCTCTGTTGTGTTCTTAGAATGCTTGAACTAGGAATATAGTGTGCAAGGAGGCTATTTTTGTTTGGGTAAAATAAGTGCTTGCTTGTCTTAAAATATCTTTCATCTGCCGCCTCTAAATCATGTTTCATGATCAGATCATTTTTTTCTTGTTTAACAAAGTTCTTGGTGTTACCTTAACAACTAGATTGAAAGAAAAATCATGATTTGCATAAACTATGATATTCTGGTTGAGGTGAGCCTCCAAGTACAAAAATGCTTGGAAAGTTATCTTCAAGGATTATGAAACCAGCTTTAAAAGTTTCTACTGAAAAGTCAATTCAAATTGTGTGAATTCCATATTAAATGGATAATTTTTTGCTGATATCTAGACAAGACATCAGTAGTTTCTGCAAACTATGTTTAAAAAAAATGCATTGATCAGATTAGTTAACCAGAATCCAAAATAACATCGAGTGACTGGGTGCATTATCAGACTTCATTACACAAATTCACCCTTACATTGAGGTTGTTGCAGATATATTACTCGATGCCCCTCCTCTATTGGCATTTGCCTTTCACTTTTTAAAATTTCTTCATTTTGTAAGGCACTGATAAGCTTGTTTTGTCCCAATGTGGTTAATGTTCTTCTTATGAACAATTGAGACCTTTCAGCATAGTTGAGAAAATATAAAAATTGATCTTTAAATGATTGCCTAGTATGACAGCATTGTCTAGCATAAATTAAGTCTTAACCAGACCAGTTCGCTAGTATTCAGAAAAATTGGTTTTAATACTACAATGAAGGTTATTCATTTACCAAATTATTTGAGGCCTAATTACCTTCGTCTAGGCTCTGTCTTTCTTACCAGAAAACAGTGTCATGTATACAAGACAAATACTTTAATGTAGCCCCATGTTTGCTCATTCTAACTGCCGATTTTAGTAAACGAGTTTAGCTGCTGAGAGCACAACTCCTGTGCGCACTTTCCGAGAACCACTGCGCCAGCATTGTCTAGGCCCACAAATTAACAAACAGGTCATGAAAAAGTAAAGACTAGGCTATACATCCTAAACCTAAAAGTAGCATACTTCTTTCATCTTCAACAAAATCTTGCTTGAGATATTCTGAACTTCACTTCATATATAAGTTCCCTACAAATTGCTAAACAACCCCAAGTTCAATTACCATGTCAGAAAAACAGAAATTTCATCCACATGAAAACCATAAAATTAATTTTCCAAAGTTACATGGAGATTTAATTCGATAAATAAAGAATCACAGTGAAAAAAAAAAATTTAAAGAGTGCTATACCAAAGCACTTGCGCAATTTTTCACAAGTATCATTAACTTTGTTGCAAAAACACATGCTTAATTGAGCTGCAATCAATTAATATAGATATCATAACTCACCATATATGCATCACTGTTTAGCATTACAGCTATATATAATATCAAACATAGTGAATCACTACCCGAAGATAGGTAAATCATGATCGTCGACTGATGCATGACCCTAATGCAATTACATAATCAAGTCAATGTTAATTTGTCAAAATTTGTCATACCACAAACATGTTTATTACCAAACAGAGAACATTGGTGACAATTCGCAGCCGATTAAACAACAGAGTCACCAATAAACTTCAATCGACCGGCCCTTAGTTTCTCAAGCTCAAAAGGTAACAATCATGAAGAAAGACTATTACTAGTGGGGCATGAACAACAGCCCACCATTGCTAAGCTTAACGCTGTAACGCACCATTTGGCTTCAGTATTCGAGTTTCCTCCGACAAGAGAAGAGGACTCGAGAGTGGAGAGGCGTGCGGCGACACCGGGCCACATTGTTTGTGGATTTTTTTTCTTTTTTGTTTATTTCGAGCAACATATTTTCTACTCAGTTATAATCATGAATGGGCTAGATATTGGCATGGATTGCAGTATAAGATTTATGGGCCGTCGAGAAATTAACGAGCCATGTTTTCTGGGCTCGATTTCAATATCTTTCTAATATCGGATTGATTTTTCTCCTCTCTCTTCTTGATAGAAATTTTTAAAAATAATATAGAGAATAGATTAATTGTATGGAAATTTATGGAACCTAATCGTCTAATCTTTAATTTGTATCATTTAGTTGTCACATCATGCTATATTACTATACAGAACAGAAGGTTAGACAATAATTCGGCTCTGGGTCCTTTAATTTCATAGAGACATGCAAACCATTGTCCAAAAAAATACGAGTAGCTAAAGTAATTCAAACATTAATTGATTTTTTTGGAAATGCCTAAAAGGTTTCTCTACACTCCACCCATTTTTTTCTACAATTTCTATGAATAAAAAATTCTGGAGGTGGCGGCTTAGATCATGAACACGGGCTATTGCTACTGTCATTGCTGACGCTTATACTATTTATACATATCAAGAGATCAAGTAGTGTTTGGCCACAACCTTCGGTCCTTTTTTGGCAATCCAAATTAATTTTCGTCTCATCATTTGCTGACCTTTCATTTGCCGAAATTTTTATAAATAACCAAATCAAATAATAAATTACGGAATCTACCCTGTTTTGCAATGGAATTCGAAAAATACCAATCCGGTTATCCAATAACTGGATTTGATACAAAAACCCGGTTAACCACTATCCGGACTCAAAAAACAAATCCGGTTAATGGTTAACCGGATTTGTTCATTTTGCTTTTTTGTTTTTTTAAACAGAAATTTTTTTTATATTAAAATATTAGAAATGTTGAATATTTTTTTTTGAAAATAGATGAAATACAATATAATTTGATTTATTAGAAAGATTGCAACAAATAACCCGATCAATATTTTTCAGATCGGATTTTTCGCGACTGTAAGAAAAATTAATATATTTTTCTATGTGTTATTGGAAAAAAATAAAAATAATTAGATTCTAAGTTATTGATCCCGGTTCAAAAGTCACTTCTAGGTAATCCAGAAAATATTGTGATACTTCTAGTACATTTAATTTATAAAAAAATGTATTTATTTTTGAAAAAAATCAAAAACTTTAATTTATTTAATGATTGTTTTTCAAAAAGAATTCTCATAATAGATACAACTTTTTATAAATTAAATGTACTAGAAAGGTCACAATATTTTCTGAATTACCTAGAAGTGACTTTTGAAACGGGATCAATAACTCATAATATAATTATTTTTATTTTTTTCCAATAACACATAAAGAAATATATTAATTTTTCTTACAACTGCGAAAAATCCGATCTGAAAAATATTGATTGGGTTATTTGTTGCAGTCTTTCTAATAAATCAAATTATATTGTATTTCATCTATTTTCAAAGAAATATATTCAACATTTCTAATATTTTAATATAAAAAATAAAAAAATTGTGTTTTTAGAAAAAAAAAAAAGCAAAATGAACAAATCCAGTTAACCATTAACCGGGTTTGTTTTTTGAGTCCAGGCAGTGGTTAACCGGATTTTTGTATAAAATCCAGTTATTGGATAACTGGATTGGGTATTTTTCGAATTCCATTGCAAAACAGGGTAGATTCCGTAATTTAATATTTGATTTAAATATTTATAAAAATTTCGGTTTCATTTGTTATCATGTTATTATTTAACATCAACTGTTGACTGTAGTATAATATAATCTTCAACATCAACTGTTAGTGGAGGCAGAAACAAGTTGAGCAAACGGAGGTCAATAATTTTTATTTTTTCAGAACACAGAAATTGTTAGTGACTTTATTTTTAAGATAATTTTTAAACGTGCATTCAAATTTTATATTATATTTATTTAATATCATAAGAGTATTATTTAAATGAATAACATTATGCACATTTGCGGAATTGTAAATATGCAAGAGACTATGCAAGAAAAATACAAGAAAGATTGTTGTATTACAATGCAAGAAATATATCAGTGAGTTTCTAAATTACATATCTTAGTGTTTAGCTTTATCATCTTCACTAATTTGGAGATCAATAATGAAAGACATTTGCAAACATCGAGGAAATCAATTGTAAAATCATCTACTATGTTTCATAATTATTTAATTTCAACAATGAAATGGGCTCTAGCCTTTTTTTGAAAAAAAAAATACATCTACTAATTTATCTCAAAAATAAGGATACTTTGTACACTCAACTTTTATCGATATTCATTTGATATCTTGCAAAATAATATTCAAATTAAAAGTTAAATTTGTAGATTTTTTTTTTCTTAAGTATATGTCATATGATCAAGTTTGAATTGGTTTGAAAGTCATTTGTGTCTTTCATAAAAAAAAAAATGTAAAATATATATTGGCTGGGTATAATGATTTTAGAATAGATACAACTAAATTTTAAGTTGACTTAAATTTAATAAATGTCCTATCCAAATAATTGATAATACATTTATAATTTTTTTTTAATTTAGATGGTATTTTTTATGTTATTAAATTCATATAATATAAAACTTACACGGATATTATATGGTCAATATATAAAATTAATATTAAAGAGTTATTTTCTTATTCCAAAAAAGTTATAGAATTCTCTGATCTGGACCATCCTAAGAGGCACACTATATAATTTGATGCAATATAAAAATGAACTGATCATTCATTGCAACCTATTCAAACTATATATATTTTTTAATATTTAAATCATTGTAAGATAATCAATTCTCTATAAAGTGCTTCCACTCCCTACTCACCACGCAAAATTACATATTCAATCACAAGTTCAGAACCAACTTATGGTTCAAATGAGAGCCACGTGAACAATCTATAGGGCTATTGTTCGGGAATCAGAAAATTGAGATAAAAAAGATCTGGATACGTATGTATTCTGTAATTTATTTTAGGAGAGTATAATTGTAATTTTAATTTATGAGAAATTAATAGTACGTTTTTTTTAATAAAGTTAAAAAATTTAAAAGACAAAATTAAGAAAATTTCAATTTGGTCTTCCTCTCCACATAAATCCGCTCTGACAATGTTAATTAGTGTTTTGCTAAACCCGTTAGGGGTTCAACCCGTTTTGCCCGGCCTGTACCCGTTGCCCGGGTACAAACGGGTAGACGGGTACGGGTAATAAACGGACTGGACTATCCAATTTGAAAAAAAATCCATTGTACCCGTACCCGCCTACCCGTACCCGTCTACCCTTTACCTGTACTCGTACATAACCCGTTACAAAATTTGAATTTCAAAATTTTTATGGCGGCCTACTTTTAGAATTCAGATCCAGTGCAATACCTGACTGCGTAGAATGAGATCTGAGTCGTCAATTTTAATTTGGCATGAATCTCAAATTTGACCCCTATAAAATTCAGATCCAGTGCAATACCTGACTGAGTAGAATGAGTCAATGAGATCTGAGTCGTCAATTTTAATTTGGCATGAATCTCAAAACGGAGCCCTATATCTAAACGGACTTCGGGATATGTCCTTTAACTTGGCATGAATCTCAAAGCATAAAAATTCAGAAAAAAATAGAAAAAAAAAACCCACCGGTACCCGTCAACCCGCAACGGGTATGGGCAATAAACGGATAGGGTAGAGGTTTTGGAAAAACTACCCGTCTACCCGTTGCGGGTTGTATCCGTACCCGTTCTATCCGTCTACCCGCCCTAACCGTTACCCCTAACGGGTTACCGGGAACGGGTCACGGATAACCCGTTAGCAAACCACTAATGTTAATCCATCACACTACTTTTTATGAGAGGAAGGGTACCGATTGAGGACATATTTTTTTTAATTATGAGAATATTATTTTTATGAGAAATATACAGATTAAGGACATGCAAAATGGTAAATTGACAAGAATATTCCGTATTTATCATCTTTTAAAAATAATAAACCAAATAACTATTTTTTAAAAAAAAATTATTAATTATATGGGCCGCAGATATACCTGATTAGACAATTGCTAATGGGTTACCCGTGACCCGTTCCGGGTTACCCGTTACGGGTAACGGGTAGGACGGGTAAAGGGGTAGGTCGGGTACGGGTAAAACCCGTAACGGGTAGACGAGTAATTTTCCCAAAACTTATATCCGGTCCGTTTATTACCCGTACCTGTTGCGGGTTGACGGGTACGGGTACCGCGGGTACGGATCCGGGTATCCGGGTACGGGTCCGGTCCGCCCTTTTTTTTTTTTTTTTTTTCTGTTTTTTCCTTTTTTTTTCTGTTTTTCTTTCCGGTTTTTTTCAGTTTTTTTTTCAGTTTTTTTTTTAATTTTTTTTTCTGTTTTGTTTTTCCGTTTTTGTTTTTTTTTTCTGTTTTGTTTAATATTTTTTTTCTGTTTTTTTTACAGTGTCGTATAAATATTATTACGTGTTTATAATTCAATTTTTATAATATGAATAGTTCGATATCAAATAGATTAATAGAGTATATATATACATGAAATTATCAAGTTGCGTCTTTATAATTTATAAATGAACAAAAAGTGTACCTTATATATAAAAATTATTCGTACGAAAATTTGTATATTTATACGGCTAAGTACAAATCTATTTATTTATTTCTTTAAGCAAGTCATTTTATTTTATTTTCAAATTCTCATTATAATTAAAATAATAAAATATAAATAATAATATCTTAAATTAATTTATTACATTACAAATAATTATGAATAATTTGAAAACAATAGATTAAAAAATAAAAGTTACCCTCCTCCTTTATTCCGGGCTTGGGACCGGCTATGTAAAATAACATAGGCGGAGTTCTAACTTTTTTTTTGTTAGTAATTGTTCTTTAAAATAAATTATTTAAAAACTAATTGAAATGTTTAGAAATTATAACTTTTAAAATAACCATAAATATTAAAAGAGGTTAGAAAATTATACCGACACTACCTATCTAGTAGTTTGGATTCATATACCATTGTTCGTTTTCTTCCGCACCGTCTGAATCTGAATTAGGTTGAGGCTGCGGCTCAGTAAAACTTTCTTCAGTATCAGCTGCAGAAGATGATTCTTGAGCTTGATATTGGTTGCGCTCATCAGCCATAATCCAATCTTTCAAGCACACAAGTCTTTCAAAAACATGTGGACCCAATTTACTGCGTTTGTCGGAGAGGATCCTGTTCGCTGAACTAAAATAACTTTCTGAAGGGACGGTTGACACGGGTACGGCGAAGACGTCACGGGCCATCATCGCCAGTGTTGGATAAGACCTTTGATTCCTCTTCCACCACGTCACGATGTCAACGTTTTCATTTTCGTTGCGCATATTCAAATAGCTCACTAACTCATTTGTGGATGCGTGCGGTTCCCTATCTGATTGAAAATCTGCTAACAATCCACTACTGCTAGTGCTCCTGAAAGTGGAACTATTAAAAAATAAAAAAAATTAGTGGACAAATAATGTAGATATTATAAATAATAAAGATTAAAAGCATAATGTATATTTATTCATACCTAGGACCAGCCCGGGACGAAGAGGGGTTCTGGTTGCCACTAATTCTTGAGTTGTATATGTTAAACATCTCAGTGAACTTCGCATCCACGTATGCCTCGACCCCGGTTGCAACTAAATGTAGATTATCTTTGTACGCTTCAACCATTTTGATCGTGTAATATTTCTTGTATGCCGGGTTGAGGCAGCTTGCAATAATGGCCAAGAGGGGTACATCTTCCCAATATTTTAGAAATTTTAGTTTCATGGCCTCTACAATTGGTGTGAGAGATTTATCATGGGTTTCTGCTTGTTCCAAATTACGATAAACCTTGGAAATTTGATAGATTTGCCCCAATAACTCAAATGCCGTCGGTGAATACGAGCAGGATAGTTTGACGGTTGCTTCAAAAAAGATTCCTAGGAATGTTGAAAGCCTTTCTAGTTGGTCCCATTCCCCGACGGTGAGTTCCAATTGCATTCCCTGAGGGGTGGATCCCCTCAAAAACTCCCCTATGACAGCTTTGTAAGGAAGGCATCGGTTCAACAACCTATAGGTTGAGTTCCAACGGGTATCTATATCCCAAGGTACTTTCAACTTGCTTAGTCGATAGGTTACGCACAACTTTGCAAACTCTTGTCTTCTTTCATGGTTTGAAACAATGTGGTTGAGGACATCCTTAAATTTAACTATCAATAATTTTATAGCTTCTGTTTTAAGTCCCGCCTTCACGACGAGGTTAAGTATATGACAAGCACACTTTTGGTGAAACATTTCACCATTCATAATCGGGTTTAGTGACCGTTTAAAAATATCAATGGAAGCAATGTTGTTGCTAGCATTATCGAAAGATATAGAAAAAACCTTGTTAGCCATATCCCTCTTAAGGTTATACTCTTGTAAAACCTCAATAATAGATTTGAAAATTACATTTGCGGTGTGCGGGGAATCTAACACTCGAAAACTTAATATCCTCTTTTGTAATACCCACTGATCATCGACTCAATGCCCAGTAACACAAGAGTACCCAAGGCCATGTTTACCAGCAGTCCATATATCGGAGGTAATTGAGACCTTATTGGATTGATATGCAAATGTACCTTTGAGGTCATCTTTTATGATTGTAAACTGTTTTTTTATTTCACCAACCAACTTTCTATGATGCATCCTCTTGTACAGTGGTTGAGCACACCCCCGAATGACCAACCGGGCAAAGGCTGTGCAACCACCCATACTGATTGGTTGTTCTTTGTGGGTTATGTACCGGGCCAATTCACTAAGCATTCTTTTTTCATCAAATTTTGGGTTGGTTAAAGTACCATCCGGGGTGATTTGGGTTTGAATTTGCGCGGTATTATTCGGGTTATAGTTTTCACCTTTTCTAATATGCACATCAACATGTCTTTTAAAGCTATTCATACCACTAGCTTGTTTATAAACAAAATAAGGTTTCTTGCAATGGTCTACCTTACAATAAAGAGTTTTCAAGTAACCGTCATCATCTTTGGTCACATCATACCATTCAAACCAATATTGGTTGTATTCGGGAGGTCTTCTAGCCTTCTTTGCTGCTGGTTGTTGTGGAGGAGGAGGAGCGAGACTTTCTTCTTGAATTTCAGTGACACTTGTCGAAGGAGTACCTGAAATAGGGGGGTTGAGTTGACTCGACGATGCAACGGAAGAAGTGCCTCCATATGCATACGGTGGTGGTAGTTGATGTGATTCTTGTGGAATGAATATGTTTGGATCATTTGAAGTATAATACGGTGCACCTGTTTGGGGGTTTTGTTGATAATTTGTTTGTAGTATTTGGTCTCTTCTTTGATAATTTTGGGGAGGTTGTGGATAATTAGGTGGCGGCATTTGAGAGCTAGCATTATCAAAATAATTTTGTGAATAATCTTGTGGATAATTTGTAGTTGGTATTTCGGGGCCAAAAATATCGGCCGACATTCTCGCGATATCTTCTTGCACCGAATCACGATGAGATGACATTTTTTAAAAATGTAAACCTATTCACAAAAATAAATACAATTACTTACCATATTCAAGTATTCAACAAATAAATCTAACCTAGTTATATAATTACTTACCATATTCAAAAATAAATACAATTACTTACCATATTCAACAAATAAATCTAACCTAGTTATATAATGAATTTCAAATACAACTATATTTAAAAAAAAACAGAAAAAAATAAATCTAAAAAAATCCGGAAAAAACAGAAAAAAAAACAGAAATAAAATCTAACCTATTTAAAAATAAACCTAACATATTCAAAAATAAATACAATTACTTACCATATTCAACAAATAAATCTAACCTAGTTATATAATGAATTTCAAATACAACTATATTTAAAAAAAACAGAAAAAAATAAATCTAAAAAAATCCGGAAAAAACAGAAAAAAAAACAGAAATAAAATCTAACCTATTTAAAAATAAACCTAACATATTCAAAAATGAATACAATTACTTAACATATTCAACAAATAAATCTAACCTAGTTATATAATGAATTTCAAATACAACTATATTTAAAAAAAAACAGAAAAAAATAAATCTAAAAAAATCCGGAAAAAACAGAAAAAAAAACAGAAATAAAATCTAACCTATTTAAAAATAAACCTAACATATTCAAAAATGAATACAATTACTTAACATATTCAACAAATAAATCTAACGGTCTAACCTAGTTAAATAATGAATTTCAAATACAACTATATTTTAAAAAAAAAAACCAAAGAAAATTAAAAAAATCTGGGAAAAACAGAAAAAATAGGAAAAAACAGAAAAACAAAATAATTTGAAAAAACAAAAATAAAATGATTACAATCTAATCTATTTGAAAATAAACTAACATATTCAAAAATAAATACAATTACTTAACATATTCAACAAATAAATCTAACCTAGTTATATAATGAATTTCAAATACAACTATATTTAAAAAAAAAGAAAAAAATAAATCTAAAAAAATCCGGAAAAAACAGGGAAAGAAAACAGAAATAAAATCTAATCTATTTAAAAATAAACCTAACATATTCAAAAATGAATACAATTACTTAACATATTCAACAAATAAATCTAACCTAGTTATATAATGAATTTCAAATACAACTATATTTAAAAAAAACAGAAAAAAATAAATCTAAAAAAATCCGGAAAAAACAGAAAAAAAAACAGAAATAAAATCTAACCTATTTAAAAATAAACCTAACATATTCAAAAATGAATACAATTACTTAACATATTCAACAAATAAATCTAACGGTCTAACCTAGTTAAATAATGAATTTCAAATACAACTATATTTTAAAAAAAAAAAAACCAAAGAAAATTAAAAAAATCTGAGAAAAACAGAAAAAATAGGAAAAAACAGAAAAAAAAATAATTTGAAAAAACAAAAATAAAATGATTACAATCTAATCTATTTGAAAATAAACTAACATATTCAAAAATAAATACAATTACTTAACATATTCAACAAATAAATCTAACCTACTTATATAATGAATTTCAAATACAACTATATTTAAAAAAACAGAAAAAAATAAATCTAAAAAAATCCGGAAAAAACAGGGAAAAAAAACAGAAATAAAATCTAATCTATTTAAAAATAAACCTAACATATTCAAAAATGAATACAATTACTTAACATATTCAACAAATAAATCTAACCTAGTTATATAATGAATTTCAAATACAACTATATTTAAAAAAAAACAGAAAAAAATAAATCTAAAAAAATCCGGAAAAAACAGAAAAAAAAACAGAAATAAAATCTAACCTATTTAAAAATAAACCTAACATATTCAAAAATGAATACAATTACTTAACATATTCAACAAATAAATCTAACGGTCTAACCTAGTTAAATAATGAATTTCAAATACAACTATATTTAAAAAAAAAAAAAACCAAAGAAAATTAAAAAAATCTGGGAAAAACAGAAAAAAAAGGAAAAAACAGAAAAAAAAAATAATTTGAAAAAACAAAAATAAAATGATTACAATCTAATCTATTTGAAAATAAACTAACATATTAAAAAATAAATACAATTACTTAACATATTCAACAAATAAATCTAATCTAGTTATATAATGAATTTCAAATACAACTATATTTAAAAAAAAACAAAGAAAATTAGAAAAATCTGGGAAAAACAGAAAAAATAGGAAAAAACAGAAAAAAAAAATTTCAAAAAACAAAGATAAAATCTAACATATTTAAAAATAAACCTAACATATTCAACAAATAAATCTAACCTAGACTACCTAGTTATGTAATGAATTTGAAATACAACTATATTTAGAAAAAACAGAAAAAAAATAAAATTAAAAAAATCTGGAAAAAACAGAAAAAATAGGAAACAAAACAGAAAAAAAAAGAATTTGAAAAAACAAAGATAAAATCTAATCTATTTAAAAATAAATCTAACATATTTAAAAATAAATCTTAATAATAAATCTATCATATTCGAAATAAATATAACTTATTCAAAATAATTCTATCATTTTCAAAAATAAATCTAACATATTCAAAATATTTCACATATTCACAAAAATGAATCTAACATATTTTTTTAACCAATTAAAAATAAATCCGAATTTCAAAAATAAAATCTAACATATTCAAAATAAATCTAATTATATCACAAGTTCACATAATCACATCTAACAAATCTAACATAAATTAAATAAATCTAACATTCAATAAATCTAACAAATCTAACATAAATTAAATCGAACAAATCTAACATAAACTAAATCTAACATTCAATTTAAATTATACGTTTATCTACAACAATAAATCTAATATCAAATTTTAAATTACTCTACAAAAATAAATTAATCTAACATAAAATAAATCTAACCTTTAAATTTCGCGGAAAAATCTTGCGGGAGGTGCCGAACTTTGTAATTTCGATACCTTCGTAATTCCGTAATGGGTTTAGCGAACCTCTAATTCCGTTTGCATATTTGTAAAATGAATTAAATTACAACCATATGTTTTTTAAACAATAAATTTAAAAATTAAGAATAATGAAAAATGAGAATTTGAGATTGAGAATTTGAGTTACAAATTTAGAATGTGGAGAGGAAGAGGATTAGAGGGGTGTATTTAAAGAAAAAAAATGGAGAGGGAATAAAATTTGAAATTAAAAAAAAAAAAAAACCGGTTGAGGTGACCCGGGTGGGTCCGGCCGGGTTTGATTTGACCCAGCCCGGGCCCCTCTTGAACCGGCGGCAAAATTCAAAAGATTTTGAATTTCAAAATCTGGGTCAGGTACGGGTAATGGGTAACGGGTACGGGCAACTGGGTAAAGGATGGCGGGTACGGGTACGGGTAGGCGGGTATAGGGGTACGGGTAGGCGGGTACGGGTTGGCGGGCAGACGGGTACGGGTACAGCGGGTTTTTTTTTTAATTCAAGGGTCCGGTCCGTTTATTACCCGTACCCGTCTACCCGTCTACCCGTTTGTACCCGGGCAACGGGTACGGGTACCACGGGTAACGGGTACGGACCGGGAAAAACGGGTTTAACCTGTTTCGGGTACAGCAAACCACTATACCTGATGGTTGCGTATATTATATTTGCGGACTTGATAATGATGAAATTTTCTCAAAAAGGTATATATTGGGTTTTTTTAAAGAGGGTAAAAAAACATTCAGCTGTAAATTTATACATTTTTATCATAACACGCAAAATGACAATAATAGTTTTATTTTTCTCTCATAATGAGGACATTTTTTTCTTTCTTTTTACCTTTTTGTAATGTAAGATTACGGACCGGAATTCCTTTTCTTCTTGTAAGTTGTAAGCATCGTACAAATCCTTCTCACTTCTCAGAGACTTCTCTTTTTTGGCTTTGATAAAAACAAACAATAATTTTGGAAATGGACAGGACAGCGCATTATTTTCAAATGGAATCTTGTTTTTAAATTCGTATCCTCTGCATTAACTCAAAAGGGAATTCTTGAGTTAATAAATTTCAATCGTTCAATCTGTTTCAAAATTCGTGTAAATTAGATCTGCATTAATATTAGAAAGCCCCAATGTTACAAGTAAATGTCTGATTGACTCTGTTTAAAATTAGAAAGGTCGAGATTCAAAAGATTCCCTTTTAAGTTAATGCAGAGGATAAGCATTCATCTTGATTTGTGGGCGCTGTAGGAAAACAATTCAAATTCACTTACTCTTCCAAGATCCAACAAAACAATTAATTCCAAGCTTCCTCTTTTTTCAGAGGACATTATTATACATTGAATCATTGAAGGAGAGAGCAAGCGAGCGAGCGAGCGAGAGAGAGAGAGAGAGAGAGAGAGGCAATATGAAGGAGACGGTAGTGCTCTACGCTGGCATGGGCGTTGGGCACCTTGTGCCAATGGTTGCACTTGCAAAACTCTTCCTTCGCAACAACCTTGCTGTCACCATTGTGACCGTTGATCCACCACCAACATCGGGCTCCAGCACAAAAGTCATCTCGAGCTTCGCCTCGGCTAACCCCTTGATCTCATTCCATATCCTTCCCACCATCCCCATCCCTGCTGAAGCTAGCCACAACCCTTTTGGCCGGATGTTCGACATCCTGCGGGGAGGCAACTCAAATCTTCTTGATTTCCTAATTTCCACTTCGAAAGCCACCTCTGTACGTGGCATTGTGCTTGACATGTTTTGCACGGCGGCACTTGAAGTGACTGACAAATTGTGTATCCCGACCTACTTTTTCATGCCCTCTCCTGCCTCTGTTCTTGCTGTCTTCTTTCATGTTACAGTTCTTGACAAAACTCTCTCTACCTCTTTCAAGGACATGGGAAGAACGCCAATCGACTTCCCAGGGCTTCCACCGGTGCCAGCATCTGATTTACCACAAAATGTGCATGACCGATCAAGTGAATCCTACAAAACACGCATTGCGAACTGGCCACGATATGTTGAAGCTGATGGGATACTCATCAACACCTTTGAGGAACTCGAACCAAAAGCTGTGAAGGCTCTGAGAGCCGGGTTGTGGAGCCACAAAATGCCACCGGTTTATTGCGTAGGACCGTTGATTACTCAAAGTGAAGGCAGCCGCAGTGAAGCAAAACACGAGTGTCTCACATGGCTCGATTCCCAGCCAAAACAGAGCGTGGTTTTCCTGTGCTTCGGCAGCATGGGTGCTTTCTCACCAGAGCAGGTTAAAGAAATTGCAGTTGGGCTAGAAAATAGCGGTCACAGGTTCCTCTGGGTGGTGAAGATTCAGGATGACCCGAATAAGCTCCTTGAGGCGCAGTCCGAGCCGGATCTGGATACTGTCTTACCAGAGGGGTTCCTTGACCGAACCAAAGACTGTGGCATGGTTGTAAAATCATGGGCTCCTCAAGCTCAGGTTCTACGGCACGAGTCGGTTGGTGTGTTCGTGAGCCATTGCGGTTGGAATTCAACACTAGAGGCAATCACTTACGGAGTGCCGATGATATGCTGGCCACTGTATGCTGAGCAGAGATTGAATAAGGTGATCATGGTGGAAGAGATGAAGATTGCGGCTGTGATGGATGGGTATGATGAAGGGTTGGTACGGGCTGAAGAGGTTGAAACCAAGGTAAAGTGGCTAATGGAGTCTGAAGGAGGGAAGGCACTGAAAGAGCGCATGGTGGCGGTGAAGCAGGAGGCTGCCGAGGCGCTCAGAGAAGGGGGGTCTTCTTCCCAAGCGTTTGTTCAGTTCCTTAAAGATCTAGAAGAATTTCAAAAGGGAAAATAGGACTTGAATAGATGAGGATGCGGAGTGTTTCTCTTGTTTCATCAGAAGATTAATTTCGATCCTTTGTTTTAGTAAATTGCCTGCATATTTCGTATTAATTTTCTTTATGACATTATAATTGGCTGATAGTCACGGAAACTTGGGATTTGTAATTCATGAGCTAGAAAAATTAGCTTTTTGTTTTAAATACTAAACCTGCAAATATTGGATAGTTAAATCTTCCAAATGAGGATCAACCATTCATCGGCTTCATCTCAGGATTTTTTTTAAAATAAAATAAAATTTAAATATTTTAATGAAATAAGCACACTAAATTTTGTTTTCATGAAAAACAGCTCTATTGATCCCGTCTCAATTTGTATAAATATTTAGATTCAAGAAGACATTTAAAATGATTTAGTTTTAAATATATTTGCACAAATCTAAATACAAATCGGAGGTTTAAGCTTAATACTTTACCCAAAACTATTTGTACAAAACCCAATTCCATCTCAATTTGGCAAATCGTAACAAGTGTGATTGAAATTAATTGAGAAAAAAAATGTTTAAGATCAGGTATGGTGAACTTTTCTAATCTCAAGTAATTTTACCCAACAAAATGTCGAACCTTTAGCTATTTTAAGACCAGGAACTAGGCACCGTGCTGTGTCTCTCTCAGCCACAAATCTAACAACACGCTGTCTGCTTCAATGAATGTTCGAACAACTGTACTCCACAAATCTAACCACGCTGCTTGCATTAGAGTATTTATACTCGGGCGGGTACGGGTACCCCGGGTATACCCGTCTAGGGTACGGGTATATCTCGGGTACGGGTATACTCGGGTACAAGGGTATTCGGGTACGGGTATGGCGGGTATAATTTTCAAAACCCATACCCTACCCGAGTTATATCCTTACCCGTGTACCCTAGACGGGTAAGGCGGGTACGGGTACGGGTAGGGCGGGTACGGGTATTTTTATTTTATTTTTATTTTTTTGCTGTTTTTTTTTCTGGTTTTTTTGTTTTTGTTTTTTTGTTGGTTTTTTTTCTGATTTTTTCTGGTTTTTTCTGGTTTTTTCTGATTTTTTCTGGTTTTTTCTGTTTTTTTTCTGATATTTTTGGGGGGAAAAATTAGAATTTTTGAATTTTGAAATGGATGAACAGTAACTCGGGTATACGGGTACTAGGGTACTCGGGTACGGGTAAAATCGGGTAGGGTATAGTCGGGTATTGGTCTAAAAAAATGGGTCCGGTCCGGTTTTTACCCGTACCCGCGTACCCGAGTACCCGACCCATACCCGAGCTCAGGCACGGGTACCCCAGGCGGCGGGTACGGGCGGGTATACCCGACCCGGGTAATATTAGAACTCTAGCTTGCATCAATGAATGTTCTGACAACTCTACTCAACAAAAGTGGCTAATAAAATCCTGGTCTGACGTTGTACCAATGGCGGACAGCATTGAAAGGCTTCTAACAAATTTGCTGGCATGAGTAGGCCCATCAATCGCCACTATCATGGGCCTTCTTTCAATTTCGGCACTCTTTACTCCTACGCAATTAGTTAGCTGTGTTCTAGAGCCACAAGCTATACAATTGAATCCAACTCAAGTTATCAGACCATGGTCACTGCAGTTATCTAATTAACTGGAAGTCAGGAATGCACTTCCAAATTCCCAAAGTAATTAATTTAATATAACCTGTTAATCCAACATCTGTATCATTCGTCAAATCATATTTCGATCTACGAACATTGAACCCTGGTTTTAATCAGTTAAGATAGAATATTCTTGACAGAATGTGTCAATCTTTTGCAAATGAAAATTGATTAACTTGGCACTTAATGATACCTGACTAGAGATGCTCCCGGCCAACTCTCTTTTTTGTAATCTGAAATTAAATTATTTCTATTTTCCTGATTTCACTGTTATATTCGACTTAGTTTTATATCAACAATATTACAAACAGATTATATTCATGTAATATCATTTCATTACCACTAAAATATATTATTGCAATTCCGTGAATGACCAAAACCTCTTTATTATTTGTAAATAATTCCAATTTTGTGAATGCCCAATACAGAGGAGTTAATTAAGCGAAAATGAAGCAAAGTTATCTGTCGGAAATGATCAAGATCGGTCAGGAAAAGAAAAACAAAATGGATGCCATCTTTTCAGTTTGCAGAACATCATCATTGTTAGCAGTACAAACAAATAAAAATCACTTAATGTATATATGAAAAAGAGTGATAATTAAAAAAAAAAAACCACTTCCGATTCCATCAACCATTTCACTTTCTGAGCCAATTCATCTCTTGAAAATTGAAACCAATGTCACAAGGTCATCATTTATCTTTCCTTTCGATGTTAATCACTCCAAAACAACGAAGATGCTCCTTAATTTTCTTTCATATACTAGAAGATTGGACTTAGAAAATTCAAATATTCGACAAGTTTAGGTCACTTTTCAGTCTGACAAATAGGGCCGTGAGGCCCAAGAAATACTCGAATGGAACAGTATTTAACATCAATAAAATTTCCAAATTTGTTTCTTTCTCCCAATAGAAGTATCCGTAAGGCGTCAGCCAGGACAACAAACATGAGCAATGTGGTGGCCCATAGGAGTGCAAAGACATCATAGGTTACTTCTACTAGTAAGGTCTGTTCATTCTTTAACATTGTAATTTGACTTTTCCATTGTAGAAAATTTTATGCAAGTTGCAAAACCTCAAGACAGCACGTTTCTCAGACATTCCCTTTTAACATGAGAGGAGTCACATGCATCCTCCTTATATCTTCTTAGTAAATAATTTCTAAACCGCTCATCATGTTTCTGCCAGTTGACAGATATAAACGCTCATCCTGTGCTGATATGTTGAGTTTTGTGGAAACATATATGCCATTCCATATTGTTGTAGTTGAACAAGTATTATATTTGTCCAGTCATTTATAATCCGCCTCCTGACACTCATTTTAATTGCTTATTAGAAAATTATAAAAGATTTCGTTAAAATCCCCTTAATGAATTGCTCATTTTAATTTTCTTATGACATTAAGTTGAGCTCCTTTTTGTTAAACTAATTCATTTATATAAAGGTCAATTTCTAATGAAATTAAAAGAGAGGTCTTAGTGAAATGTATCGGTTCACTATCAGTAAACCAATATAATGGAAATTTTGTGAATGCCAATATTAATTGTCATCCGGCACTAATATGATACAGAATATTGAGCACTATATCCCGAAAGGAACAACTTCTATCCTTCTTCTTTTCTGTACAACTGATAGCCTCTATCAGTTCTTTAAAAAAAAAAAAAATAGGTGAAGTTTATCTTTCACCATGTTCAACAGTAAAATTTTAAAATGATAAATATTAGAGGTCATATTAATTAAAAATTAGAAACAGAGGAGAGAACGCATAGCAGATTGAATAAAATAAAAAATTAATGTTTATATGCTTACATCAAACATACTAAGAAAGATTTGTGAAATAAATCCAAGGGTTAATTTCTCATATACCCTTCAAGATTTTATTTTCTTTCTTATTTTCCCACAAAATTAATTATCCATATATAATGAGTCATTTAAATTTTGTTGTTGCCAATAATATCCTAATTTTCATAAGTCTCCTTCAATTATTTTTTTCGTTCCATTGAAGCGCCTAGCGCCTAGCATCCTGAAATTCACTTGTTCAACGACAAATAATAATTCTCTCTTAAAAAAAAATGAAATTTTCTCTCAAAAATAATATCAGCAAACAATAGGTACTATGATAATACACTACCAAATAACGAGGACATATCTTGAAAGCCCTTTTTGATTTAATACTACAGAGTTTTGCCTGTGATATTCGTCCTTTTACGTACCCCATTGGTTGCTTCTCAAGAGAATCATATTTGTTGCTTCTCAAGAGAAGGTTTTGGCTTGGACTATGAAGGCTTTGATATATGTGCTTAGGAGCTCTCATTTATCGATATATTTTCTGATGAAATTGAGAATTTTGAAAATGGAGAGGAACAAAAGAATGAGCTGATTAAAGTGAATGGGAGGCGAAAGCACCTGCATTTCGTATTTTTATAAATGTTGTGAGGCCTGGTTTCAGAGGTGTTATAATTAGACGTTTAATTAAATGGAGCGAAAAAATAATTGAAGCAGAGAGATGAACATGAGGGTATTATTGGCAATAATAGTTTAAAATGACTCATTTAATATGGATACTTAATTTCATTGGCAAATAAGAAAGAAAAGAAAGGATTGAGGAATATATTAGATATAATCAAGAGGGATAAATAACAAATTGAAGAACTCTTCAAGGATACATGAGAAATTAACTCTAAATTGAAACAACCAAAGCAAGCATACCAATCATACTATGAGGGATCCAATTAAATAGAATCTCTATCACCATCGAACTGATCGAAGGACAAGAAATCTTCCTAAGAAATAGTTAATTCATACTGCACATGGTCTCCATCCCCAACAAATTACTTGGCAGTTCCAAATATCCTAAGAACTCCAAGAAAGCTGCTTCTGATGAGCCCCCCTCTTTCAATGCCTCCAAACCATTAATTCTATGAGCGCTCACATTTTTTCTTAGCTCTTTACCTCCTTCCGATTCTATCAACCATTTCACTTTCTCAGCCAATTCATCTCTTGAAACCAACCCTTCATCACAACCTTTGAGCTCAACTCCAACTTTCATTTCCTCAATCAAGAAGACTCTATTCATCCTCTGCTCCGCAAACAATGGCCAGCAGATAATTGGTACAGCATTAGTTATCGCTTCCAGTATTGAGCTCCACCCGCAGTGACTCACAAATCCCCCGACTGACTCATGTTGCAAAATCTCAACTTGTGGGGCCCACGACTTCACCACGATGCCCTGTTCTTTTGTCCGGTCCAAGAACCCTTCTGGCAACAATGCATTTAAGTCTGGCTCAGACAGTGGGTCATATGGCATTTTTGGGTCATTACTTGGTGGATTGCGTACTACCCATAAGAACTTTTGGTCACTCTTCTCAATCCCGAAAGCTATTTCTCTCAATTGCTCAACTGAGAATTTGCCGTGACTGCCGAATGAAAGAAATACCACACTCTTCTTTGGCTGGGCATCCAGCCATATAAGACATGGATGATTATTTATCTCATTGTCATTAGGAGCAGTGACCAATGGCCCAACGCAATAAACAGGCGGTATCGGTTGGGTTGAAATGTTGAGCCCATCTTTCAGAGTTGTCACTGCTTGATGTTCTAGCGACTCAAATGTGTTGATGAGAATTCCTTTTGCTTCCAGCATTCGCCTGAACAAATTAATAAAGAGCTCGTGTTCCTCGGTGTCAAACTCTAGCACCCTGGGTGGTGCATCAGATGCATGCAGCAGGGGAATGCCAGGGATGACAATTGGGGTTTTCCCAACATCTTTCTTCCTCCTGTCCCAAGTTGGGATGAGTTCTGGTAAACGAAGGAACACGGCAAGGGCGTTTGCTCCAGATGGATAAAATATATATGTAGGGATGCCAAGCTCAGCTGCAACATCCAGTGCATCAACACAGAAGATGTCAACGATTAGTGCAGCAATATATGTGGTTTTTGACAGGGATTGAAGGTATGATTGAAGTTTCCCGTTGTTTGCTCGTATAGTATGTAACATGTTGCTAAATGGATCTGAGGCAGATTGAGGGGGAGGTGGGAGCGGCAGGAGAAGGTTAAACGAGATTTCCGGATTGGTAGAAGAGACTTTAGAGATGAATTTTGTGGTGGAGGCGGGCATGATCGGAGGGTTTATTAGAGCAATTTCAACGGATACACCGTGATTTATAAACAACTTTGCTAGCTGTACCATTGGTATTATGTGGCTTACACCCATGGTAGGGTAGAGCACTACCTTGACCTCCTTCATTGATCCCAATAGATTTTGGAAGAGTTTTTTTTTGTGTAAAATGGTTGTAGAAGTGATTGACCTCCTTCGTTCCATTTTATAATTGGGGCGGGAAGGAGGTACGAAGATTCGTTGTATATATTTCTCCTATTATTTATTTTAGTTCCTTTCGCAGTGGACTTGAGTTGAGTTACGATCCGCTGGGACATATAGGGTTGGAATACCAATGACAAGGTACTGAGCTAGCGTCTCCACAATATATTCACAAGATTTTTGGCCTTTCAATGAAAAAGGAAAAAAAAATGAATTATCACCTGCGGGCTAACTTGAAACAAAAATAACAAATAATAAAAGAAACCCATGATCAAGACGACAAATTAAGACACATGTTGTGGTTTTCCTGTGGCACTTTTTTTTCCATTGTGTTCAGCTTTTGGGAACTAAATTTTGGATTGAATTGGAAATCTGTAATGGCCTACGGGTGTTTTGAAATGCCAAAAAAAATAATATAAGTTGAAACCTGATTCCCTAATATTTTCGTAAGATTTCTATTTTCAAACGAGCTTCCCAACAAGTGGACTTAGCTGATCATGATCATCATTTATATATATGTTTTATCTTCTTGATGTCTTATATTACCACTCCATTACTCATACCCGTAACAATATATTCTTTTTCGGTTGTCACATATTATGCGAGATCAAATTTTACGGATTCAAAAATCCACAAATTAATTGCGGAACTCAAATTCATGAGGTTTGCACTGTAATAATTATGAGAACAAACTAAAATGAATAATTCGTTGTACCGTGAGAAGAGTCATGGGAAATTTTCTTATTTATATTAATATTTAATTTATTAGTATAAAATTAGAGTAATGATTTCATCCTCCATTTTAGTCCCCTAACAATCTCTCTGGCTATTAACTATCTATGGTAACTGTCTTTCCATTCTAGTTATTATTTCTAACTGTTTTGACCCCGCTCTCTCCTGATTAGCAAAAAAATAAAATTCGCGTTCTTCACAGCCTCTTCCTCTTCATGACCTTCACAGCTTCTGTATCTTCTCTTTTCTTGGCATGGTGCACCGTTGAGATTCGGTGAGGAGAGTGTGATGCATCGTTGAGATCCGACAAGGAGAGCGTGGTGCACTATCGAGATCCGACGAGAAGAGCATGGTGCACCATCTAGATTCGGCGGGGAGAGCATGGTGCACCGTCAAGATTCGATGAGGAGAGGGTGGAGCACCGTCTAGATTTGGCAGAGAGAGCGTGGTGCACCATTGAAGGAGGTCCATACTAGCCCAGCGAAGATTGTCAGAGTGTAACATATGAATACTTCATTAGTTAGATGTGAATACTTCATTAGTTAGATATGCATACTTCATGTTGTTAGATGTGAATACTTCATATTTACATTAATTAGTTATAATATGTCATTAGTTTGATATGAATACTTCATTAGTTAGATATGAATACAATATAGTTACTATAAAAAAAAAGACTTTTAAAGTGAATTAAATAGGTGTCTTGGAAGAAAAGAGGTGTCTGATTTTGAATTGTATAAATTATTTCATACATATATGAATACTTCGTAATATTTAATATGAATATTATTAGTGTCAGGTGTGAATACTTTCTATAATACTAGGTTGTTAGATATGAATACTTCATTAGTTAGATATTAATACTTAATAATTAGTATATAGATTTGTTGTAGTGGTCTCCAATCTTGACAAATGTCACTTTTAGATAGTTGCAGTCTCTAATCCAAGCTGTCAGATGTCGTCAGCGGTCCCCCTGATCGTTACTGGTCTCTTCCAGTTTGTGTTTACATATGACGAATATTATAGATAGTAAGTATAAATGCTATAAATTCATAGGTATGAATACTATATGTTTTGACGATGAATAAAATCACGTTAATCCTACTCATTGGTGGTAGTTACCACGTGCGTGTCAGTTAGTAGTCTCCTCGTTGTACTTTTTTTTTTGTCTTTTAACACGGGGAACAAATAGGAGACTAAATTGGAGATACTGTTAATTGTTCCCTAAAAATTAAATAAGTTTTACAAAGTTCATAAAAATTATTCAAATAAAAAAAAAAACTGAAAAAGTAATTGCAAAACGTTAATTACTTATGTTTATGGATTTTTTTTTATGAAGGAAAGTGATTGTGTCATATAAGAATATGTTTATATTGCCTAAAGTATAAAAATATTATGTTTATATTTACTATGGGTTCCTGTTACTCAACTATGAAATATGGATGGACCTTTTTTTTGGTCTCAGTTACCTGATGATACTCTGTGGAAGAGATAAATTATGCTTAGTTAATTAATGGGAAGAAACTTCTTGATAGGATGGCTTGATGTTTTTTTTTTCTTCTATATTTTGAGTTAGGAGGAGAATTTTGGTGAGAAAATAAAAATATGACCCGAATACAACTTGATGAAGAATATCCAATCATTTATAAAACTCACTAATCCACATGAAGTTTTAGTCGGCTAAACGGACCCAGAAAATTTGAGTTAGAAAAATCAAATATTCTGGAAGGTAGGGTAGTATGACAATTTCGGCCGTGAGGCCCAAGAAATACTTGTTTGTGACATTATCTTAACATCCATAAAATTCCAAATTTGCTTCTTTCAAGACAAAAGTACCCATAAGAGGCGTGAGCCATGACGATCAACAACACGATTAACAGTCTTATTCAGAGCTGTTCCTGAAAATTTTGGAATTAGGAGCTGTAAAAAGTTTAAGTTCTTTGTATATTTAATTTTTTTTATGAGACTTGACTAATATGCTTTCATAAGTACTTCAACGTTATGTATTTATAAGTTAATTTTTATATTTTTATAATTTAAACAATTGATACTAAAATTCTGTCACTTAACTCCTTTTGTTGCCAGTCCCGTAGAGATAACTTTTATTTCAAACTCTCTCTTATGCTACCTTGTGATGTCAAGAACCTCCCAGACCAACTCCTGACAGAGGAGGAGGAGACAGCCAACTTGCTCATCACACAGTCGAAGGTGGAGGAAGGGATTCCGGAAGATGTTGTAGCCACCCAGGTCCCTGTGGGAACAGAAGACCTAGCCGTTCCATTGCCTGGCGACGACAAGGATGAAGATGACTCCATTATTGGAGTGACATGGATAGTTTCTTTAGTGCTATATAGTTGTGAAATTAAATACAGTTAGCTGCTTTTTGGTTTTTTGTTTTGTTAATTAAACTGATGTAAACTTATGTGACACTTGTTTCGATCAGGTTTCCATTTTGAGAACCTTTTTAACGAGTTCTCATTATAAGTTCGAATGAAATCGATAGTAATCCACTACTTCCAAAAAAAAAAAAAAACAGAGCAGATAACGCATAGCAGCATTAATTATATATACACACACACTTAATTATTTGCTTCCCTAAAACATAATAAGAAAGGTTTTTCAAATAAATTCAAACAACCATATCAAGCATACTGATCATACTCCGACGTGGGACCAAACTAATTAAATAAGGTCTCAATCAGGCAATCAGCATTGACGTCCTTCAAACAACAAGAAATCTACCAGCGGAAATTTCCGAAAATGCAAAATTGACAACTAATTAATTATTGCAAAATTCATTCAAAAATCAACACACAACACAATTCAACATGAACTAGATAATTCATACTAGCACAAGGCCTTGAGAACTTTACAGTTCCAAATTTCCTAAGAATTCCAAGAAAGCTGCTTCTGATGAGCCACCTTCTCTCAATGCCTCCAAACCATTAATTCTATGAGCGCTTACATTGTCTCTTAGCTCTTTACCTCCTTCTGATTCCATCAGCCATTTCATTTTCTCAGCCAATTCATCTCTTGAAACCAACCCTTCGTTGCAACCTATGAGTTCAACTCCGATTTTCATTTCCTCAATCAAGAAAACTTTGTTCATCTTCTGTTCCGCAAACAATGGCCAACAAATAATTGGAACGGCATTGGTTATCGCCTCGAGTGTTGAGCTCCAACCACAGTGACTCACGAATCCCCCGACTGAATCATGTTGCAAAATCTCAACTTGTGGGGCCCACGACTTAACCACGATACCCTGTTCCTCTGTCCTGTCCAAGAACCCTTCTGGTAATAATGCATCCAAGTCTGGCTCAACTAAAGGATCGTATGGCTTTGTTGGGTCGTTACTTGGCGGATTGCGTACAACCCATATGAACTTGTGACCACTCTTCTCAATCCCCAAAGCTATTTCACACAATTGCTCAACAGAGAAAGTGCCAGCGCTCCCGAAGGAAAGAAAGATGACGCTCTTCTTTGGCTGGGCATTCAACCATCTCAGACACAAATGATTAACTATCTCATTGTCATCAGCAGCAGTGACCAATGGCCCGACACAATAAATAGGAGGTGTAGGTCGGGTTGAGAGGCACAACCCATCTTTTATTGTTTTCACAGCCCGATGTTCTAGTGACTCAAAGGTGTTGATGAGAATTCCTTTTGCCTCTGTCCTTCGCCTTAACACATTAACGAAGAGCTTGTGGTCCTCAGTGTCAAACTCTTGCATCAAAGATGGTGTGTCTGATACATGCAGAAGGGGAATTCCAGGGATGACAATTGGGGTTTTCCCAACATCTTTCTTTCTCCTATCCCAAGTTGGGATCAGTTCTGGTAAGGGAAAGAACACGGCAAGGGCGTTTGCTCCAGATGAATAGAATATATATGTTGGTATGCCGAGCTCAGCCGCGACATCCAGTGCATCAACACAGAAGAAGTCAATTACCAGTGCAGCAATAGATGTGGTTTTGGACAGGGATTGAAGGTATGATTGAAGTTCCGTGTTGTTTGCTCGTATAGTATGCAACATGTTGCTTAACGGAGTACAGGCAGGTTGAGAAGGAAGTGAGAGCGGCGGGAGAAGGTTAAATGAGATTTCCGGATTGGTAGAAGAGACTTTGGAGATGAATTTTGTGGTGGCGGCAGGCATGATCGGAGGGTTTATTACAGCAATTTCGACGGAGACGCGGTGGTTCATAAACAACTTGGCCAGCTGTACCATTGGTATCATGTGGCTGGCTCCCATGGTAGGGTAGAGCACAACCTTGACGTCCTTCATTGATCGCAAACAGAATAAATTTTGGAATAGTGTTTTTGGCTAAGATGATTGTAGAATCGATTGAAGATCCTGTATACTGAGATACAGTTACAATTACAAGCAAGTTTAATCCCTTCGTTCCATTTTATAATTGGGGGAGGAAGAAAAATATATTTCTCTTACTACTCCTTTTGGTTTCTTTCGCATTGGGTGGCCTACTTCTTTTGACTCCCCGTTAGTTAATTACGTCATAGGGTTGGAATATTGATGGAAAAAAAAGAGATAGGGTTGGATTATTAATACATGCATTCTCATCAAAATACCGAGTTACTAAGTTAATAAGAATAGTCGTTAGAAATTTAACCTTTTTTTAAATACGTATATCTATTCAAATTTTCTTATTTAAATTACCATTTAATTTACTAGAATAAAAACTAACAAATCAAATAATGTTCATAAAAATTGGTTTCAATAAATACAAAAATATTCGGAAAAAATAAAATTGTAAAACACTAATTACTTATATATGTTTATGGATATTTTTATTAACAAAAAAAATGTTTTTTTCACATAAGAATATATTTATATTGTCTAAAGTATAAAGTATTATGTTTATATTTGTTATGTGTTGTTCTTGTCACATAACTATGAATATACTTAACTTTTTATCTCATTTATAAATGTTCCTTTAGCATTTTGACTTGCAATAATTTGTTGGAAAATTAATTCAATTAAGGTAATGCATAATGTAATCCGAATACAACTTGAAAAAAATATCCAATAAATCCTAAAATTCCCTTACTACCAAAAAAATTTAGTCGGCCAAACGGGCCCAGAAAATTTGACTTAGAAAAGTCAAATTTTCTATAAGTTCGGGTAGTGTGACAACTACGGCCGTGAGCCCGTGAGCCCGTGAGCCCGTGAGGCCCTAGAAATACTCGAACGGGTACATTAACTTAACATCCATAAAATTCCAAATTTGTTTCTTCTCTCAGAGGCGTCAGCCGTGACTGAATCATAACTCATAAGAGTGCAAGGAAATAAATCTGCGGTTATTTCAAAGGAATAACATAGTAGAGGAGGGTTCAATGTCTTATTTTTTTTATACTTCATTATATTTTATATTTTATATTTTTTACATATTCAAAGTATAAATTATCAATCTGAACTATTTAACATGATATCAATACTAAAATATGGTTAGAAATGAAATATTATATTTTGAATTTTTTTTGCTATTTTTTAAGATGGGTAGAAAATCACTTTTTTTAACTGTTCAAAAACAGTGATTTTGTACCTATCTTAAAAAATAACAAAAAAATTTCAAAAAATATAAAATTTCATCTTCATGCATATTTTCGTATAAATATTTTGTTGAATGATTCGAATTGACAATTTGGACTTTCAAAACAAAAATATAAAATATGAGTTATGATCAGATATGAAAAGAATGAGGAGGCATTGGAACCCTCCTCAACAAAGTAACATATTATTTTGATTTTAATTGTTCAGATTTGTTCATGTACAAATTTTAACGAAAAAAATTTAAGCCCGAATGAAAATAAACAGTTGAGATCAGAATAACATATTTATGTTATTCCTTTGAAGTAACCAATGATTTAAATAGTATTTATCACATTATAGCGGCCGGGTTAAAAAAATTGTGCTATACCCAAATAGCAACGCTATAGCGCTAAATAGAGCGCTATTTGGATATAACGCCATAGCTTTTATAGAAAAAAAACGCTATAATGTGCTATTTAGAACATTGGAAATAACAACAGATTTATTTTCAAGAGGGAAAAGATGAAAGTTGAGCAGATTTATTTCAATTCTGGCTTTTCTCAATATTTATGTGGCTAGTTTGCTGTTCCTTGGATCATTGATTGATTGATGGACGGCCTTGATTTTTTTATTTTTTTTGGTGCATCTCCTTTTTTAGGAGGACGCACTTACACCGTTTTGATGATACTAGATTAAATCTTACATTTTTTAAGTTTTTAAAGTTCAAACAGTTAATCCAAATCGTTCAACATGATGAATATATTAAAATGTACTTGCAGATCAAATTTTACATTTTTTGAATTTTTTTTATTTATTAAGTATTTTACAAAATTGTTGTTTTTAGACCATTGAATTTTTTTTCCCATCTTAATAAATTGAAAAAAAAAATGTAAAATTTTATTTGCAGGCACATTTTAATATATTTCTCATGTTGAACGGTTTGAATCATCTATTTGGATTTTAAAAATGTAAAGTGTAATCCGGTGTTATAAAAAAACGGTGTAAGTGGATCCCTTCCCTTCTTGTTTGACATTTATTATAAAGTGGCACTTATAAGAAGAAAAAATAATTTATTACACCTTATTCCCTTGATTTACATTTTTTTTTTTAATATTCCGTGACTTATTTCAAAAGTTATTTCCTTTTTTTTTACTTTGAGATATAATAATTATATAGTATGTATATTCTCTTTAATATTTGTTCGATGAGAATATTCGCTTTATGTAGTATGTTAGGGGTGAAAACGGAGCGGATATAATGCTGATATTATATCTGCATCCGTTGGATAATAAGCGGATATGAATATGGATAGTAAATGGATATCAAAATTCAAAATCAAATCTGCTTTAAACGGATACGGAACGGATAGTCCACGAATACGGATTCTAATACGGATATAAAACGAATAATGATCAGATAATTAAGATATATAAACTTCTAAGATACAAATATTAATTAAAACATTAAATATAAATATTAATGAATTTACAAGAGATGAGAGATAATATATTCATATAATATATATATCAAATAAATGAATGACAACAAAAGATATTGTAGTCTAATGGTTTGAAGCTTAATCCAAAGACTTTGAGATGAGAGGACATGGGTTCAAATATCACCTATAGCAAATATTAATTCCTCTTTTATATTGGTTCGGCCATACTATCCAAATCCGAATAATTCGGATATCAGCTCATTTAGGACTCTGAATCTGGATATTTTATGGATTTCCGATAATTATCTGAATCCGTATCCGCAAATTATCCAAATCCGAATTATCCCCAGATATCCGCTGGATGGATTTCCGATAATTATCTGAATCCGTATCCGCGAATTATCCAAATCCGAATTATCCCCAGATATCCGCTGGAAAATCCAGCTTTATGGATTTCCGATAATTATCTGAATCCGTATCTGCGAATTATCCAAATCCGAATTATCCCCAGATATCCGCTGGATAATCCAGCTTCGTTTTCACCCCTACAGTATGTATATTCTCTTTAATTTCTAAATTAAACTAAATTAAACTGTACATTCTTTGACATGTTGGCCAATTGGGCAAATATTAATTCCTCTTTTATATGGGTCCGGCCATACTATCCCAATCCAAATAATTCGGATATCCGCTCCGTTTAGGACTTCGTATCCGAATTCGGATCTGAATCTGAATCTTCTATGGATTTCCAATAATTATCCGAATCCGTATCCAGAAATTATCTGAATCCGGATTATCTGGATAATTTCCGGATACGGAGCAGATATTTGACGGATAATCTGTCTCCGTTTTCACCCCGACTGTATGTATATTCTCTTTAATTTCCAAATTAAACTAAATTAAATTGTACATTCTTTGACGTGTTGGCCAATTGGGTACTTGAGACTGGCAGGAAGACGCTTCCTTTCCACTCTCTTTCTTAATTAATTAAGTTGAGCTCATTTTGTTTACCTGATTCATTTATATATAGGTCAAATGTCTATAAAGTTAAAAGAGACAGGTTTTATTGATATGCATCGGTGTAGCATCAGCAAACCTAATGTAATTAAAATTTTGTGTATGCCTCAAAAAGTCTAAACGAAAGACTAAGCGAAGTCAAAGCAAAATCATCATTCATCCGGCACTGTATGATGCACACAAATATCTCGGACTGAAGTGAAGGTCCTATACTCAGATTTGGGAGGCTCGGAGAATACAAACAGGATGCTCAAGTACTGTCAAAGTAGCATACCGTCCCAGAGAGCAGGAACACATTACATGCAATTGCTCATAACTTAGCAAATCAGGGTAGACGATGTAAATGAGATAGGCAGGGTAGTTCCTCTATTGATGAAATGTAGTTGTAAATTTGTAATAGGCCTACGGGCTGTTAAAGAAGCAAAAGAAGAAGAAGAAAAAAAAAAAAAAAAATCTGTCAGAAAAAACAAAATTAGCTAGGTGAGGTTCATTCTTTTATTGTACAGAAATATCACCATGTTAAACAGTAAAAATTTAAAAAGTCGCATACATATAAAAGGTCTAATTTCCTGGAGAACAATAACATATGACATAATGCATACCAAAACTTCAAAAAAAAAAAAACAACAACAACAAAAGTTTCCTTATTTGCTTCCATCAAACATACTAAAAAAACAACAACAACAAAGGATTCTTTATTTGCTTCCATCAAACATACCAAGTACTAACAAAGGTTTGTCCAACAATCAAAACAATTACAGCAGCCACACTAATCTTACTAGGATGGAGCCAACTAAATTGGCTCTCTATCAACAATCAGCATTCACCTTCAAAGAACGATACACCTTCCTCCGGAAATGCAAATTTGACAATTAATTAATTCCTGCAAAGCCATTCAAAATTTAACACTGACAACACAATTCAGAATGAACAATTCATACTACCACAAGGCCTTAAGAACTTTGCAGTTCCAAATTTCCTAAGAACTCCATGAAAGCTGTTTTTGATGAGCCCCCTTTCCTCAATGCCCCCAAACCATTAATTCTATGAGTGCTCACATTGTTTCTTAGCTCTTTCCCTCCTTCGGATTCCATCAGCCATTTCACTTTCTCAGCCAATTCATCTCTTGAAACCAACCCTTCATCACAACCTTTGAGCTCAACTCCAACTTTCATTTCATCAATCAAGAGGACTCTGTTCATCCTCTGCTCCGCAAACAGTGGCCAGCAGATAATTGGTACAGCATTCGTTATTGCCTCCAGTACTGAGCTCCAACCGCAATGACTAACGAATCCCCCGAGTGACTCATGCTGCAAAATCTCAACTTGTGGGGCCCACGACTTAACCATGGTGCCCTGTTCCTTTGTCCGGTTCAAGAACTCTTCTGGCAACAATACATCTAAGTCTGGCTCTGCCAGTGTGTCATATAATTTTTTTGGGTCGTTACTTGGCGGATTGCGTACCACCCATATGAACTTTTGGCCACTCTTCTCAATCCCGAAAGCTATTTCTCTCAATTGCTCGACTGAGAATTTTCCATAACTGCCAAATGCAAAATATACTACACTCTTCTTTGGCTGGGCATCCAGCCATCTAAGACATGGATGTGCATCTCCTTCATTTGGAGCCGTGACCAAAGGTCCAATGCAATAAATTGGAGGTATGGGATGGGTTAAGAGGCCAAGCTCATCTTTTAAACTTATCACCGCCTGCAGTTCGAGAGACTGGAAGGTGTTCATGAGAATGCCTTTTGCCTCCGGTATTCGCCTATACACATTAATAAAATGCTCACAATCCTTGTTGGCTAACTCAAGCACCTCTTTTGGAAGATCAGATGCGTGCAACAGGGGAACACCAGATATCACAATCGGAGTTTTTCCAATATCCTTGTTTGTGTAGTCCCAGGTGGAGATTAGCTCTTGTAAGCTAAGGAATACTGCAAGGCTGTTTGCTCCAGAGGGTGTAAATACATATGCTGGGATGCCGAGCTCCGCTGCAACATCTAAGGCGTCAGTACAGAAGGGGTCAATGACCAAGGCAGCAATGGTTGCGTTCTTTGATTGTGACTGGAGGTAATGTTGGAGGATTGTGTTGTTTGATCAAATAAGTTTAGACATGTTGATGAATGGAGTAGGGGCATATTCAGAGGGAGGTGGAAGGGGTGGGAGGAGGTTAAATGAGATTTCTGGGTTGGTGGAAGAAACTTGGGAGATTAGTTTAGTGGTTGCGGTCGATCGGAGGGTTAATTACAGCGATGTCGGCTGAGACGCCGTGGTTTATGAACAATTTGGCTAGTTGTATCATTGGTATCAGGGAACAGAAAGAAATCAGGGCAAGGTGGTTTTCTTTCTTTTTGCATAAAGTGATTGAGCATATGTATGCTGTATGAGATGCAAGTAGACAAGCTCGTTCAATTCGTTCCATTTTGTAAATTGTAGGCAATGTATAAGTTTTGAAAAATTCAAACTTTTCCTATCAAATTTTATATAAGATTAATTTCTCATGTATCATAAAAAGGTTCTTTAATTTCTTTTAAATCTATATACTCTTTATTATATCTAATATTTTTTTCAATAGTTTTCTTTCTTATTTTCCTACAATTATTAATATTGAATGAGTCATTTAAATTTATTATTATCAATAATACTATCATTCTTATCTCTATTTTATTAAAAAAACATTGCTCCATCTATTACACCTAGGCCCTAGCACCTATATTTAGTTTTAATATGAAAACAATATATATGAAGGTGCTTATTGTCGAATCCAACTAGTGACATTAGTAGTATTTTAGTCTGTATAACATCAATTTTAAAATTCATCACATTGACTTCAAACAATATATCTAAATTATTTAAACCGATATACTTTATTAATTATGTGTTTATATACAAAATTTATAATTTTCCAAATTTATTTAATATCAAGTCAAGTGATAGAGTTTTCAAATTAATTTTAATGCATTATTTTTTTTCACATTTTTATCAATTGACTTGGTACTAAAATAACTCAAAAAATATAAATTTTGTATGTAAACACATCACACACAAAATCAGTTTAAATGATTTAAATTCGTTATTTAAAATCTATTTAATAAGTTTTGAAGTTGATGTCATATGATATCAATGCTATACTTGCTGAGCTCCTTATTATCCTTGTCGGTTGTTCTCTTTCTGACGATATGTAAGAGGTACTTATGAGCAACATCCTCCTAGGCTCCTACAGAGTCGCCTACCTAGACACAAACCGATACTCGGCAGTCGGCACACAGTGTACTTTTGTGATGCTCGTTGACTAAATGCAACTGGCATGCTATTAGGCTAGGACTGGCAAAAAAACTCGTGGCTCGTGACTCGCTTGATATTTGCTCGTGTCTCGATCAGTAACAGCTTGTTCATTAGTGAATCGAGTTAAAATTAGCTCGCTCGCTACATACTCGAACCAGAATTAATGAGTTTGAGTTTGAGTTTGGTCTAGCTCGGTCGTTAACGAGCTATTTAATATACATAATTTAATAATTTAATTGGATCCGTTTACTTCAGATTGGAGATATTATGATTTATGAATGTTATAGCAAATGTTATGACAATTACACTTTGGACTGTGATTAAGTTTATTGGTAATTTTGTATGGAATATGTGTGAATTAATTATATAAGTAATTAAGTTAATTTGTACGAATTTGTTTGATTTGGTATGCATAAATTTATTCTGTGAATATGTTTGTATGAATTTAGAATTTTGATATATTTGTATGTAAAGTTAATTTATAGTAGTTGATTTGCTTAATTACAATTGAATTAAGAGTATTTCTCAATAATTAGTCATATAAATATTATTTTGTTTTAGCCATAATTGATAAGATGTGTTATGAAAATTTAAGATATAGCAGGAAAAAAATATACAATTTTATAAATATGTCAAGTTAGTAACGAGTTAGTCCGGCTCGCTCGGACAAGCCACGAGTTAGTCTTGAGTAATAATTTTAGCTCGAGACTTGAAATTCAAACTCGCTCGCTCAGCTTGATACACTAACAAGTCGAGTTCAAGTGTAACCTAGCTCGCTCGTTGACAGCTCGTTGCCACCCCTGTATCAGGCTCATCGAGTGATATTGGCTGCGGTCTGCTGGTCCTAGAGGAATTTCTCGAGGTGTGCCATCAACTTATTTTCATATCAAAACTAAATAGCTAGAGGTGTTAATTAAGTGCTACAAATGGAACCAAAACAATGGAGGAGACAGATGAAAATGAGGGTGTGATCAGTGCCATAGTAGTTTTAAGAGAAATTTAGATATATGTCCATCGTAATTAACTTGTGTAATTAGATAAATTAATTTTGTTTCCCCATCTAAATAGTTCAATATTATAAATATACCCATTTCTCAACAAAATAAATTAAAACACTGATTAATAATAAAAAATAAATAAAAAGACAGTTGAACCCTTACATTTAAACTTTTATCTTTTTTATTTATTTTTTATTTTTTTGCTTCTTTCTTGAGGACAGTTATTCGGCTTTTCGATTACTTAAATTTTTTTTTTTTCAGCTGCTTTACGCTAGTGACCCCGTCCGTGGTACTTATAATGAAAAAAAATGGTTTCTTGATTTTAGAATAAGCAATAACTTCATTTATCTTGTCTACTTATTTTTATGTAAAACCCGTGGGCATAATAGATTAACAAAAGTAGTTCAATCCGATGACATATGTCATACATTAAAATAAGTAAACAAAATTTTCATTGAAAATTACTGTTTTTGGATGGTCCAAAATTTATCTTGTCTACTTATTTTTATTAAAAATTATTGTTTTTGGATGGTCCAAAATTTTCAGATCAAGTGATTTTCTAAATATCTAAAAAAATAGTAAACAAATTTTTAAAAAAAATGTAAAATTTAGTCTCCAAACACATATTAATATGGAGAACAAAATGAACAGTTTAGATCGATCATTAGAATTCTGAAAACTCAAATATTGAGTTGTAGTATGAACCAATCCGTAATATGCAGTACCATAGACTCGCTCGAGAAGTATTGCATCTATCTATTTGTGACACACAAATAGTGACACTCATACATACGACCCTTCAGTAAATTGTGAAACTTACGTTTCTCCTTACTTTAGACTTTTTCAAAAAGCATAGTTCCCAATTGAAATAGTCCTTATTTAAAGAATATATATATTCAGTTTAATTGAATGATCGGCACATTTTAGTGGAAATTTCTTTCAAGAAGAAAACTTTTCTTGGTGCCTATTCTCGAGGTTAAATTCTATTGAAAAAAATATTTTACATAGAATTTCGACAGCTAGGCATAACCCCAAAAAAACACACAAGTGTTAAAATGGCTAGAATAAAAAATGTAATAATAATAAAAAATACTAAAAAAATTAAAATGACTCATGCATCTGTTAAAAGATGTCTACTCATAAATAATGCACTCCTTAATCAAATATTAGGAGAATAGTATTTGAAAGATTTTAGGATAGTTTAAAGGTAGAAATTGAAAACTTTTGCATTCACGAAGAGGTCTGTTATGAGAAATTAAATTAGGCACCTCTTCATTATAACTTTTTGAAATAAACGGAAATTTGATAGTGGAGGCTTCAAATGTTTTCATTTGTAATGTCTTTTTTGTGCTTCTATTTTTATAACTATAATAAAATTTAAAACTTACATAGGAAAATAAAATAATAAGATATGATTATATCATTTTCTCTAAGTAAACTTAAAATATCACAATATTTTGATTTTATTTTGATCAGTATCAAGAGTTTAAACAAATATATCGATGTGGACAAATTTTGTATATTAATTTTTCAACTTATTGATTCGTATAAATCAAAATTGAAAAGTAATAAGTTTTATGTAAATAATGTAGATCACAACTAACAATTTTATTATTTTGACATATAAATTTTATAATTTTTATTATTAGAAAATTTAAAAATGAATACATGATCAAGATACAAAAATTGAAGACATTTGAACCTCCTCATTTTCCATACCAACCTACGCAGTCAGTTAATGAGAAATGTCTGTGTCTCGTCACATGCCTCATTTAGAGTTTTGGGTCATAGAGCAGACAATGAAGTTCGGAGCACAAGGGTCTTGGTAGAGTGGAAAAAATGGCACGGTAGAGTCAACTCTGTCATAAAACAAAACAAACAAAACGACACGGTTATGGCATAGAATGACATGACACGCATGTCAGTTACGTGTCATGACCATTCATGTATTGTGACCATATTTAGATAATTTAGCATGGCACAACACGTCACGCGAAATATCTAATCACAATACGTGGTTAGCACGTGTAATTAGGATCTTTATATCTTGACTAAATGGTGAATATTTAAATAAACTAACATAAATTATAATCAAATGATCATGCGAATCATGTTTGAGCACAGCATGACAATTCGTGTACTATGTCCATCTCTATTGACATTTTAATTACAGTACAACACATAAAAAATTAACTTAATTACAACACAACACAAAAACGAAATCACAAGTATTAGTCATGATATAGCACCTTTTTTCCCTCTAAGTCCTGGTACTACCCAGGTACGAAGAACCACGGAGGGAACTGCAACAAGCAGGCACAAATCTCATTTATCATTCTATAACAATAGACTTCTTACTTTATCTGATATTCTTGCTTATATTCTAATATAAGATAAAATAAGAATTTATAAACGTTGAAAAAAACGACAAATTGAGGAAGCAGAAGATTATTTTAAAATTAAAAAATATATAATACATTTCAGAAAGGTAATTATAAATTTTGAAAGGATATATATGAAATCCTCCTTAAATTGTAAATATGTAAAGAAGAAAGATTCGTTTCTTCCTCTCTCTCTATATATTTTTTAAAATTCCTCGTAGTGATTAGTGGCTATCAGGTGACCTCTCTATATTTTTTTTCTATTATTAGTTGCTTTTCCAAGATATTGGGTGAATGGCTGAATGCGCTTGGCCAGTATAACCAGGGATGCAGCTAGTTAATTATATCTACAAGTTTGTACATCCAAAATATCTACAAATATCTCGAATATCTAATATTCAAAATAAATACTCAGGTGGCAGTGACTAGACAGTTACATACTCCAAGTGCTGAACAAATGTTAATATATTAATTAAAGCACAATCCAGGGTATTTATTGAAGATGAACTTAACCTCGCTATTCGCTAACGAGGTTTGTGGGCTTAATTAAAAGAAAGAAACATCAGATGTGTTTCAAATGATGAAACCGTTAATTTGATTTAGATTTAGATCTAGATCACAAACCACGTGTAAACGTTTCAATTTTTTTATTTGTTGTGGATCGATAAGATAAAGATATAAAAAAATTAGTGAAATTAAAATGGGTTTTGGTACAAATTAATTTATTTTAAAACCTCTGGATCATGGTATATGTTTCTAAAGAAGAATCCATTTACAATATTTTTGGTGTAAAATATCTTGATAACATTATTTCTTACCTTAATAGTTTATTTGTAAAATCTAAAATGATAAAAAAATAGTTCATCTTGCTATATGTCACTAGCAATGCATATGCATAAAAGTAAAATTTGTAGGTTCAGTTAGTACACGATCAATACATTGAAAAAACAATGATTACATTAGTTCTGTGCTATGAGTATGGGTGAAAAAGGAGTGGATACGGAGCGGGTAATGCTGATACCATATCCGTATCCGTTGGATAATAAGCAAATACGAATACAAATACAGATAGTAAACGGATATCAAAATTTAAAACTAAATCTGTCTTAAACGGATACGGATACGGATTCGAATACGGATATAAAACGAATAATGGTCGGATAATTAAGATATATAAACTTCTAAGATACAAATATTAATTAAAACATTAAATATAAATATTAATAAACTTATAAAAGATGGGAGATAATCTATTTATATAATATATATATATATATATATATATATAGAGAGAGAGAGAGAGAGTTAGGCTGGGGTGCTATGGATAGCATAGTGGCATCTATGCTACGGCTCAATATTCGAGTTTTCGAAATCCAAACGGTCGATCCGAACCGTTCATCTTATTCTCCATATTAATATCTGTTTGGAGACCAAATTTTACATTTTTCTGAATTTTTTTACTATTTATTAACTATTTTACAAAATTGTTGATCCAACGGTGACTGCACAAAACAGTAAAACCGTTGGATTACCGATTTTCAAAGTGGCTTCATAAATAGTAAAAAAAATCAGAAAATTATAAAATTTGGTATCCAAGCAGATATTAATATGGAGAATAAGATGAACGGTTCGGATCGACCGTTTGGATTTCGAAAACTCGAATATTGAGCAGTAGCATAGAGGCCACTATGCTATCCATAGCACCCCAGCCTAACTCTCTCTCTCTCTCTCTCTCTCTCTATATATATATATATATATATATATATATATATATATATCAAATAAGTATATGGTAACAAAAAATGTTGTGGTGTAGTGGTTTGAAGCTTAGTCTAAAGACATTAAAATGGGAGGACGTATTTAAATCCCACCTATAGCAAATATTTATTCCTCTTTTATATGAGTCCGACCAAATTATCCAAATCCGAATAATCCAGATATCCGCTCCGTTTAGGACTTCGTATCCGAATCCGTATTTGGATCTTTTATGAATTTCTGAAAATTATCCGAATCCGTATCCGGAAATTATCTGAATCCGAATTATCCGGATTCGGATTATATCCGGATATGGAGCAGATATCCACCGGATAATCCGGCTCCGTTTTCACCCCTAGCTATGACCTTTTAATCCATCAATTCTTGAAAACGCTTTCAATATTAGTCCCTTTTAAATACGACAGAGAGTTGACAAATCCAAATCTTGGAATATATGTTTGCTTAATGAGACAGGAGTAGGTCCAGTAGGCATTAGACCTACTTTTAGGTTCAATTAGCTCTATCACTGTATGATTAGCATTAAGACCTATGCGCACAGAAATTGATAAAAACTTATACAGATTTTAATAAGAGTGCATAATTCTTGATGCAATTGGATGACCAGATCACTCATCGAACCAAAGTAGGTCCAATGAACATCCGACCTAATCCGAAGTGTTGCTTAATTAATTGCCTGGTGTCAGCCGTGACGACATACATCCAACTAATGGCAATTATAGTTCTTTTATTTTACTCAACCTGGACTTTTGGAGCCTGAAAATGCGGTAATTAATTGACCAATGAACACGGTCACACGGAGCGCATAAATGAAACGTATTTGACTTTGATCAGGAACATTAAACTCTTGATTGTATGTGTTAATAATTACGGATTCTTCCCGTTAATTAGAATTGGTTGAGTATGTCACAACTCAGTCCAACTTTTGTAAAAGAAATTTTGTGGAATTATTGTAAAAAGACAACAAGAATTGGGAAGAAAATATCAGAACAGAAAAGAGCCCGGAGTAGAAAATCAAAACTAGACAAATAAAGATGATTATAACCCTTCTCGTCTCTTCATATGATTTTTTTTGGTATAGCAAATTTTAATTAACATATTTTGGCAAAACACATTTCGTGGAAGCATAGGTCACAGAAAGCTATCGGCGGACCCAAAAAGAGTTACGGGGTTAAGTAGACAATTGTTTTCGATTTTGAAATTTTATAGAAATGTATGGGTCTGAATCAACTTTATTGTATTTGAAACTTTTTTTTTCTCTTTTTCGAAATTCTAATTTGTAATTATATTTAGCGAAACCAGGGCGGCTTAAAGGATGGGATTGTGTTGAGATGAAGGTTCTGATGACAGTATAACATGCCTACGGGACCCAAAAAAAAAAAATTAGAATTAAAATTAGAATTAGAATAAGTTTAAGGTTCTGATAAGCTAATTTTTTTTGGAATATATCTCTGTTATGTACTTAGAAATTAATTTTATCTATTGTGTTTTGTTCTTCGTGCATGTAAATATAGATGTAGTAGTTCTCTGTATTTTGTGATGGTACCAGAGATCTGATACACCAATAAACAGTGTAATGGTTTAAGTGAAATCTGGGGACTCATTTTCTTCTAAAAGAAGGAATATGCTAGCATGCTATGCATATTATAGAGCCCCTCCGTGCAACGGTTCAGATTTTGAGTTTTCAAAATACTAACGGTCGATCCGAACTGTTCATCTTATTCTCCATATTAATATGTGTTTGAAGACCAAATTTTACATTTTTTGAAATTTTTTTTTACTATTTGTTTATATTTATTGAAAATTCATTTTTTTTATGATCCAGATTTGCTGAAAACAGAGATTTTCAATAAATCTAAAAAAAATAGTAAAAAAATTTCAAAAAACGTAAAATTTGGTCTCCAAACACATATTAATATGGAGAACAAGATGAATGGTTCGGATCGACCGTTAGAATTTTGAAAACTCAAAATCCGAGCCGTTGTACGAAGGAGCTCTATGCTATGCATAGCATGCTAGCATATTCTCTAAAAGAAAGTTAGGATAATTTTTTGAATTTCGATTAGTAATTAGAATTAAAAATTAGAGAATTGAAAACTATAAATTAGAGTAATATTTTTTATTCAGTACTTAATTAGTTAATGAATTTGAATCTGATTATATATTGAAATCAGATTCAATGAAAATACTGAATCCGATACTAATAGCATGTCACGTTTTTTTTTTTTTTTTTTTTTGTAATTGAAAAAATTTAAGAATCAAAGTCGAGAAACATGCAGTGGTGAAATGGGGAGTGTGCGTCACCAACTTTTAATCAGGCCCCCAAGTTAGCCCATGCTTGGCCCACCTTGTAATCTGCTCCGTTTTCCAGCTTAACCAATAAACAAAGTAACAGCTGCACATAATAGTGGTGAATGGGAATGAACTCTGTTCCTTTTCTTGAGAAAAGGATCTTCTATTTTTCAATCCGAACCGTTCAAAATTGATTAAATGATTCAATTACATTTAATTTATTTTAATATATTATATTGATATAAAAGAAAAATGTAATTGAAACTTTTTGATCGATTTTATATGATTCAGATTAAAAAATAGGAGGATTCTGCTTTTCTCAAAAAAAGAAGCAAATTGGCACGAATGGGAGAATGTGCGTATTCGTTAGATTATTTATTTCTTTGTTTTGGAAATATCTTTTTTGAAACAGTTGTTTTGGAAATGTCATCGTTAGATTATGAAAGATGATGCGGGGCCGATATAGGATTAAAAAACATGGGTCGAAGATTTTTTATGGATCCTTCCAATTCAGAACAGAAACTCCTGACTTGGATCGTATGCTGGAAAGGGGGAGATCCTTGTAATTTTTAGAGAAAAAAAATAAAAACAATCAGGAAGTTCTTCGAAAAAATAATTTTTTATTTTGTAAAAGACTAAAAGTGAACAAAATTGCTGATCACGCCCCATCGAAAAACAAGTTCAGTTCAACTTAAATTAAAATTGGACAGTCTTTAACATGTTTCCCTATTTCGTACTTGAAACTAGCAGAAAACTCTAAATTCTTAAACCTACTGCACATGAACATATGATATGATATGAAAGCATTTCATGTTGTTTATTTTGAGCATTTGTGCGCTAGTTATGTTGCATGGAAGTTTCATATGAACTTATTGTTAGACTAGTTGATTAGTTACTCACTTTGATATATTTATGCTAGTTGTTTATTATAGTTTGTCAATTTTCTATTCGGAGCGCGATTCTTTTTAGTTAATTTTCATTATTTGTGCTTGGTGCCAGGGACGGATCCACTGTAGCACAGGGCGGATCAGCTGCCCCCCGCTGGATTTTCAAAAATAGTGCTAAAAATCTGCTTTTCGGACCTGTGCCCCTACCTGAAATTCAAATTGCCTCATTGTAACCCATTCTGAAATTTTTATAGACGGAACGGAACTCATATAAACTTTGAATGAAACAAATTAGCGGAGCCCAAATAGACGTTGATCCCAAATAGCGAAAATTAGTTGAACCAAAATATATATATTTTTTAATTTAAAGGTAGAGGCTGCCAAGTTGAACCAAAATGTTGATTTCAAATTCCCTATAAATGTTGAATTGTTAATTTTTTTTCAGGTAATTTATAATTTTTACTATATTGATTGATATTTTTTTGTTATTTTGAATTGTATCCGATAAGCTATTGGGTTTGAATCCAATAAACTATTTGCATCCAATTATTGTCTCACCCTGATAAAAATCCTGCGTCCGCCCCTACTTGGTGCTATTTTAAAATTTATAATCATGTTAAGACAATGCGACAAAAGGCTTCCCCTCCTCTCTCTTTCTTCAAGCATTGAGCTCCTTTTGTTTACCTGATTCATTTATACATAGGTCAATTGTCTATAAAGTTAAAAGGATAGAGGATTTATTGATATGCATCGGTTCACTATCAGTAAACCAATATAATGGAACTTTTGTGAATGCCCAAAATCGTCACCCGGCACTAATATGATGCAGAATATTGAGAAATCACATCCTCTCCATTATCTAAAAAGAGAATCTTTTACAATTAGGGGATCCGGACAGATATTTTTAACTTGGCACGAATCTCAAAGCCCAATAATACTGCCCCAATCTCAAATTGTAAAGAAAAATTAGGTGAAGTTCGTCGGTAAAATTTTAAGAAGCCGCTTACATGTAAGAGGCCGTATTTTCTGGAGAACAAGAACAGAGGAGAGCACGCATTGCAGAATTTGAAGAAGAAAAAATCTATGTTTACTTATTTGCTTCCCTCAAACATACAAAGAAAGGTTTGTGAAATTAATCCAAACAAGCACAACAAGCGTACTGATCATACTATGACGAACCCTACTAAATAGGATCTCTATCAACATTGATCTTCAAACGAAAAGAGATTCAAAGAAATATTCGCAAATCCAAATTTGACAACAAATTATTTCCTGCAAAACCATTCAAAATTCAACACTGACAACAAAATTCAGAATGAACTTGTTAATTCATACTAGCACAAGAAATTGAGAACTTTACAGTTCCAAATTTCCTAATAACTCCAAGAAAGCTGCTTCAGATGAGCCACCTTCTCTCAATGCCTCCAAACCATTAATTCTATGAGTGCTCACATTGTCTCTTAGCTCTTTACCTTCTTCCGATTCCATTAGCCATTTCACTTTCTCAGCCAATTCATCTCTTGAAACCAAGCCTTCATCACAACCTTTGACCTCAACTCCAATTTTTATTTCCTCAATCAATAAAACTCTGTTCATCCTCTGCTCCGCAAACAATGGCCAGCAGATAATTGGTACAGCATTGGTTATTGCCTCCAGTAGTGAGTTCCAACCGCAGTGACTCACAAATCCCCCGACTGACTCATGGTGCAAAATCTCAACTTGTGGAGACCACGACTTCAGCACCACGCCCTGTTCCTTGGTCCGGTCCAAGAACCCTTCCGGCATCAATGCATTTAAGTCTGGCTCAGATAGTTGGTCATATGGCTTTCTTGGGTCATTACTTGGCGGATTGGGCACTACCCACAAGAACTTTTGGCAACTCTTCTCAATCCCGAAAGCTATTTCTCTCAATTGCTCGACTGATAATTTGCCCGCATGACTGCCGAATGAAAGAAATACAACACTCTTCTTTGTCTGGGCATCCAGCCATCTAAGAGATGGATGCACATCTCCTTCATTCGGAACCCTGACCAACGGACCAATAGCATAAATAGGCGGTGTTGGCCGGGTAAAGAGATTGAGCTTATCTTTTAAACTCATCACTGCCTGAGGTTCGAGCAACTGGAAGGTGTTCACGATAATGCCTTTCGCCTCCGGCATTCGCCTAAACACATTAATAAATAGCTCATAATCCTGAGTGTCAAACTCAAGTATCTCTTTTGGAAGATCAGATGCATGCAAAAGGGGAACACCAGGTATCTCAATCGGAGTTTTTCCAATATCCTTCTTTGTATGGTCCCAGGTGGAGACCAGCTCTGGTAAGCTTAGGAACACTGCAAGGCTGTTTGCTCCAGTGGGTGTAAAAATATATGCTGGGATGCCGAGCTCCACTGCAACATCTAAGGCATCAGCACAGAATAAGTCAATGACCAAGGCGGCAATGGATGAGTTCTTTGATTGTGACTGGAGGTAATGTTGGAGGATTGTGTTGTTTGATCGAATAAGGTTAGAACTGTTGGTAAATGGAGTAGAGGCATTTTCAGAGGGAGGTGGAAGGGGTGGGAGAAGGTTAAATGAGATTTCTGGGTTGGTGGAAGAAACTTGGGAGATCAATTTAGTGATTGCGGTCGGCATGATCGGAGGGTTGATCACAGCGATGTCGACGGTGACACCATGGTTTATGAACAATTTGGCTAGTTGTATCATTGGTATCATGTGGCTTACACCAATTGGGGGGTAGAGAACTACCTTCGTCTCCATTGATTGGGAACAGACAGAAATCAGGGCAAGGTATTTTTTTTCTTTGTTTTTGCGTAAAATTATTGAGATGAGAAGAAGTAGAAACGAGCTCGTTCCATTTTATGAATTGTTGGTAAACTTTCGTGTATACCTTTACGAAGTTCAAACTTTTCCTTTCAAAATTTACAGGGTTAATTTATCGTGTATCCTGATCAGAAGAGTTTTTCATTTTTTTTTTTTTTTGTTTATCTATGTACTCTTTATTTTTTTATTTTTTTTACTTTTATTTCTTTTCTGTATACATACAAAATTTATTATTTATAGTTAATGAGTTATTTAAATCTATTAGTTTCAATAATAAATTCATCTGTTAAGGGATTATTGAATATAATAAAGAGTAAATGAGTAAATAAAAAATTGAAGAATTATTGATGGGTATGTGAGAAATTAATCAAAATTTATAATATCATGTTTATTTTTGTAAATTTCAAAAACTCTCAAATTTATTAACTTTTGAATATTTATATTAAAATTAACTTTATATTTAAAGTATTTCTATTCACCACCTATTTAAATTTTAGAAAGATGTAGTATGTATACGGAACTTCTAACTTTTTACTTAGTTCGCAGAGATAAATATTTCATCTATCTATCACTAATGCGCACATAGATAGCTAAATTGACTGATCATCTTGAGTAATTTTAATTGACTATTGAACTTAAAACTAAATTTAAAAGGTGTGAGATACAATAAGACATGAAAGACACTATACACATTTTAACTCTCCTCTCATTATAAATAATTTTTAAATAAACTGAATATCTATAACAGTAGACTTCTTACCTTATATGATAAATTTCTAATTTTCTAATAGATACAAAAAGGAATTTATAATCGTAGAGAGAAAGCAACAAATTGAGGAACGGACGAATTTATGTAAATTAGAAGGATAAATATGATGGAATTGTAAATTTTAGAAAGGTAATTTCTAATTTTGATAGGATATATATGAAGTCCTCCATAAATTGTAAATCTGTAAAGAAGAAAGATTCGTTTCTACTTCTCTATAATTTGTCTATTTTTTGTTCCTTTCTCATGATCATCATTATTGGTGAATGCGCTTGGCCATTATAACGATGGTGACAAATGAATCGGGTTCGATTCGGGAAAGATAAAAATTTGTGATTTAAGAATAATTTAAATATAATTTAGAAATAATTTATAATTATTTGAAACAGAGATTTCAGTTTTGAAAGAGAATAAAAAAATTGTTATAAAAAAACTTGGAAAATTAAATATCACGAATAATTTGTAAAATTTAAAAAAAGTTTGTCAAATTTGTGAATTATTCAAATTTAATTCAGTCAATTAAATAATTCAATATTTGGTTTGACATTTCCAAAAAAAACAAATTATCCAATTTTAATTCGGATTTAATTCACAATTTTTGTGAATATAATTATAACCCAAGATGGCTAGTTAATATCTACATGTGGGGCTACAGAAAAAGTTACGAAGTCATAATTCGGAATTTTTTTTAGAAATCATAAATTATTAAATTATTTTTAGGGAACCAATAAGATTACTTTTTTTTAAAAAAAAAACCATAAGGACCGGACGGTCCGTCCGGTCTCAAAATCAGTTTTTCCCCAGACCGGATGGACCATCCGGTCTCACTTTTTTTTTAAACAAAAAAATTTTTATTTTTTTTATTTTTTTATTAAAATATTAGAAATGTTGAATATGTTTCTTTGAAAAGAGATGAAATACAATATAATTTGATTTATTAGAAAAATTGCAACAAATAACCCGGATCAATATTTTTCAGATCGGATTTTTCGTGGCTGTAAGAAAAATTAATATATTTCTTTATGTGTGTAGACACCCCAAATTGTGTAGTCTTAGAGAAAAAATATATGCTTACATCAAACTTTGAGTAGTGAAATCAATGACGAATGACGAATGTAATCTCGAGGTATCTGCAAAAGAGGTATGCTGTGTAATTGATTTTTTTTTTTATGGTTAGTGTCATTTATTGTCTAGTTTTGAGTTTAATATATATGTGCACTATAAGGTGAAAATTAATGCAGCACGAGAGTATTATATAACTATATCCACCATAAAAAAAAAAATTATTACTGACGGTATTATATTCACGGGTACTTATTTTTGTTGACTTATTAATGACATTAGTCATTCATTTATCTATGGTTTTGAAATAAATTTTATTAGTATAATCTCACAAAATTAAAATAAAATCCAAACATATGACGAGAAAAGATATACTTCTCAGATATATTATCTCGCAAAATTAAGATAAAATCTGGAAATAAAACAAAAGCCAGTTGTTTTATAGTGGCTAATTTAGCCTTGATTTAAGAAGAACGTCAAATTTTCAATATACAACAAAACACTGGTTTTAACATGTTATTCTATTAAGACACGAATTAAATTATGGTAATATCTTTAGTTTAAATTATGGATGGTGCCATCCTACAACAACATCCGATAACTTATTAGAATTGCATTTTTCAGATGAAGCCTTATGGCTAAAATTTGTTCTTTTCTCCAGTACACCCTGCATGGGTAATTATAAGGATTACTATCCGGCAGATGTAGGACCTATCGGCAGTGATAAGTCAAATCCAAAGTCTTACTTAAAAAAATATATATATATATAAATAAATAAACAATATGATAACTTATAAAAGAATGGAAGGCTGATGTGCTCATCGGTGGATTCCTTTATAAATGAATCAACGCGCAAGCTAACTTTACATATAAGAAAATGTTACGTCTAACCCTATATCAGGTGCAACATGAAATACAATTGATGGTTATGATGATGATTGAACTCAACTCAACCTTAGGTAGCTGAGCTTCAAAGGAAATAGTCATACCATCAATGTGTTATTCGAACCGAGTTTTAATTATGATAACCATATAAAACTATATGCTGGGTTGCAGTTTTTCTTAATATCCAGCTATACTGGATTTTAATCACATATACATCTTTCAAAAAGAATATGCATAATTTGATCCTATCAATATTGTTTTCAATAAAAAAATTTTTGAACCACCAGAATATTTTTTTTATATAAATCTGCAAACTCTTAGAATTCATACTTTAGTTGGCAAGATATTACAATACTAAGGACATATTATTATTTCCATATTGAAACCTCTTAATATTCAGTGTACAAGTCATTTTTGAGTATTAGCAAATGTATCTTATGGTGTCACAAAAATTCAGAAAAATTATATTTCATGAAGCTTCATGCATGATTATACCACGTTTTAAAGCTAGACAAATTCAAAGAAGTCTCATGAATGGATTTAGTTATTGTATGGCAAGTTGTGATTATAAAATGTATATTAAAATCACATTTGCAAGTGGCCAAACCAGCCAAAGAACAACTTGTATATCCCTTTTCAGCTAAATTCCAGCTTCTTATATCATTTCAAATCAAAAGATATGCATCAGAAATATCAGTAAGATTTTTGCCTATTTCACATGATATTGCTCCCATACATTAGTTGAGTTAATTTTTCTTGAAGAGTGACATCCTTACAAACCTTTATGGGTGAAACACATGCTGTTAATCGGTCCAGAAAAATGATCTCAAAAGAGAAAGGATACTTGTCTAATTATATTCTAGTAGTTTATTGAAGCATGCTCTCTTTATAAATCACCACCTAAATATCTATGTGATGCCATCATAAATATATATGCTACTTCATATTTAAGAAACTTGGATTGGTGGCTCACGTTTATCTATAATATAATTGTGTAGTCTCATTTTATTCATGATATGAATTTTGATCACTCAAAGCCTAGCTGTTGAAATATTATGCACCAAGGCAATTTAATTAACATATTCATAGATAATAAAAACTTTAGCTCCTGTCACATCTCTCTAAAAAAATTTTAACACTTTTGTCATGATCATTTAAGGGTCTGTTGCACAAAAAAGAAATGTCAGCAAGATTCTTGCATCTTATTTCATTTCAAGCCGGTGGCAACTTGTGTCTGAGTTATTTTCCATGTTCTTGCATATTAGAAAAGTTAATTTAATCAGAGTACTTATATTAGCATAAAACATCTCAATCTTTAACTCAAAGAAAAATATTTTTAGGAGAAAGAAACTAGGATCAATTATTCTTGATGGAACACAATAATATTGAGATAACCTTATTTTAGAAGCCATATATAAAAATATGCATAGTAACATTTATTTGCATAAAAGCTAATGATTATTCAATGCCTGAGCCTAATGTGCCAGCATAATGCAATAAGGATTATATATATACATATTGTACAAGAATAGTTTGTCAATGAGCAAGTGGTAAATGTTCATTTAACTTCGATACATCAACCCATTGAGCTTGTATTATTATAGAAGTATATTATTTTGAGTAGGCCTTTATTTGAACTTGCTACATACCACTGCAAGCTAGGGAGCCTTTTTCAAGCACTCCAAGGGAAATATATATCCTAATTAAATTTGAGGGACAATGAGTAACGTTAGTTGCCACTATCCCACTTGGGGCAAAGATAAATTACTTACTTTATATGCATAAAAAGATCATCCCTGAGATCTCAAATTTAAACCCTAAATTATTTGCCTAAACTTACAAATACTAACAATATTTTTCTGATTTGAGTCATATGCAAAAAATCCCAGCAGCTAGAAAAAGCTCAGCAGAAAAATTTCAGCAGCACAGTTTTTTCCTAGCAGCAAATTCAACAGCAAAAATTAAGATTTAAAGCAATAAAATTAACTCATTTATGCATATTAAAAAACATATGGTCTAGTCATGTCCTTGCTGCAAATTTTCACCTTTTTATCCTCTTGGAATTGATCAAAGAACAAAGCAAAATTCTGAATTTCAGCAGCAAGAATCCTGCTGCTATGTTTCCTCTTGTTCTTGGTGATGAACACCATTAAGACATGGAGAATAGTCATTAAAATTAAGAAAAGTCTTCTAAGTACCTGTAGGCATAGTTTGGATTTAGTTCCTGCATTATAATCATTATATTTCAGTGTTTTTCACAGCTTTTTGTCTAACATGGTCAAATTTGTTCAATTTTGTTCAAAACAGGTGCAGCAGTGGGACATGACACTTTGCAGCAGATTAAGCATGGTTTTAAGCTTCAAATGGTTTCCAACTCCACCTATAAATAGCCCTCTACATCTTCACTTCATTTTCATGGTTGGTTAGAGCACCCAAAGCACAAAAGAGAGCAAAAACGTCCATAATTCAGCCCACAGAAAAAAAAAACAGCAAGTTAGAATAATAGCTGTCCACAAACATCTTCCTAATGAGCTTCAAAAAAATTATGAGTGACAAACCTATCATGCTATCCTATTAACTGAGTTCTCAAATACTAAAACCATCCATCCAAGCCATTGAAGAGATCATCATGTTCCATGACGTGCAATTAACGAGAACGAAGATCAACGTGGCTTGAAATTTTTGATTAATTTCTATCTTTCTCTTGGCTGCTTTGTTTTCGATTTTTTTTTTTTTTTTTCCATCTTTCTTTCTTCTTTTATTGTTGTTGTTAAGCTTGTTTATCTCATTTTGTAATATACATTATCGTTGAAATAAATTTTTGAAAGCTAGAATTAGTAGAGACCAATTGATCGGGTGAGTGTGGTGCCTAACACCTTCCACATTCATAACCAAGACACGAACCTAGCTTATCCATGGGCATAAAATAAATTAGATTGTATATTTCCCGTTGTATTACGGGTGGCGACTCCGAATAAAATTTAAATCACACTTAAAAGGTTGAGTCGAGCGTTGGTTTCGTAGCACGGTAGCTACAGCTGGCGACTCCGCTGGGGAGTCTTAACTCGAAAATTTCTAGCTTTCTTTTGTTGGATTCAATTTCTAATTTGTGATTCTGTTTTCTTTTGTTTTTAAATTTGTTGCAGCAAAAAAAAAAAAAGAGAAAAAAAAAAGAGAAGCAACAAGGAGTAGGAATTCACACTTGCGGTGTAGGAAGAGTTAGGCAAATATTTGGAGCAATTGAGTGACCATCATTCTACTTCTACACGAGAAAGAGGAAATAAAATTTCATCGTACCGGTAACATTAATATCAACTGGATTTAAATTCTAAAAAGGTACGTAAGCCGAAAAGGTCTACACACATTATAAGGAGTCCTATCCTAACTAGGTCTCGAGCTAAAATGTCTCACAACACAAACCTCGACGAAAGTCCTGAAAATGTTTTACCTCAACCTCAAGAAATCAACCAAAATGTCGAACACTCATTGAAAGACTTGTTAACGGAAACCATTAAAACAATGAATGCAATGATGACCCAATTTGCTAGTTTGCCGCAAATGAATCCCAATTTCATGAGTTCGAATGATCCCCGAAATTCAATCCCTACGAACCATGGACCTGAACATCATGGTCAACATCTTGAAACTCAGATATTTCCTAATCACGACCAAAATAGGTCTGCAAGTACCCCAAGATCTGAACAATCACCAATCTCTCTTGAATTTGATCCGTTAAAATCTCGCATTGACAAAGTAGAGGCTGAGTTAACCAAAATACGAGTAGGAGGTAATAGAAGTGTTTCATTCCGAGACCTATGCCCGTTTCCTGACGTTGTATTGCCCGAAAATTTCAAACTACCCGAATTTGAGAAATATAGTGGGGAGGGTTGTCCGGTGTCGCATCTTAGAGCCTATTGTGGGGATATGGTTTCGTTGAAATCTAATGACCAATTGCTCATTCGTTACTTTCAAAAAAGCTTGAGCGGTCCAGCTTTGAAATGGTTCACCTCTCTTGATTTATCTGATATCGCATCATTTGACCACTTGTCAAATCTCTTTGTCGACCAATACTCATATAATCTTGACATGGAACCTAGGCGCGAAGACCTTGAATCTCTTAGACAAAATAAAGATGAACCATTTGTTGCCTATGTTGGTAGGTGGCGTGCAATGGCCGCTAGAGTCAAACCCAAACCAACGAATGAGGAATCCATAAACATGATAATTAAGTCCTCTTTGTCTACCATATCGGGTTACCTAGCTATTCAGGGGCATCCTGACTTCACAGCCTTAATTCAGTCCGGTTCTCGTGTAGAAACAGCCGTAAAACAAGGGTTAATGCCCGCCTTAGGACTACAATCACCATCACCAAACCAATTTAATGTAAAACGAACTAGAAATGACCAAAAGAATAACCTCTCATCAAACACCACAAAAAGTCAAGAGGATGTAAATGCTACCTTTGAGGTGTCCGGTACGAAACAAACTGTCTTTCCTCAAAATTCATTTTCAACTGATAATCGTTTTGGGGGACTGCCAAAACCAGCACATACCAACGTAAGAAATGGACCAATCACACATATGAACCATACGAATTCCCAATTCTCTGCTACAAATCAATCACAGCAAACCAAGGTTTTTAGAAAATTCACACCAATTGGTGAACCACCAAGTTCTATACTCGTTAGACTTTTTCAAGAAGGAACCGTGACCCCATTAGGAAGGCAAGTAAATCCTGATTCTAGAGGTTATGACCCAACTGTTTTTTGCGAATATCATCAAAGTGCAGGTCACCATACTGATAAGTGTTACAATCTAAGGCACACCATACAAGATTTAATTGACAAAGGAGTGATTGCCGTCAAGGAACCTCAGACAGAAACCACTAACATAATGGCAAACCCACTACCTCAACACCGAAAAAATGACGAAGCAACGTGTTCTCAAACGGTAAATTCCATTGAATGTGAAAGGTATGATCCATTCTTTTTAAATGGTAGCGTCAATCACTTTGAACAAAAATTAACGCCAAGAACTATTGAAGTTTTAGGGGTAAGACCGAAAGACCAAATAACCCCAGTACATTCCAAAAGGCCTATTGAGGTTTTAGGAGTCAGAGAACCAACCCTCAAACCAATGGTAGTCATGGGTCCAAAAAGAATTGAGGTCTTAGGAAAACCAACCATGACCAATCTAAATCATGTTCCTTTTGATTACAACCAAACCCCCGTATGTGCTGAATTAAGCAATATGACTCGATCTGGAAGGATTTATAAGCCATCGTACCTCACAACAGAACCCATACCTGAGGGCGGTAAGACCAAAGACAATCCTGAAAGTCAAACAAAAAAAGATTCATCCAGTTATGATGTGGTGTCTCAACTAAAGAAAACTAAGGCCGAAATCTCTGTTTGGGAGCTACTTGTTAAGTCCCCAACCCACTACCAAGCTTTGCAAAAGGTCCTCCAATCTGTTAATGTGCCAACTAATGTAGAACCAAAGGACTTAGAAAAACTAGTTGGTCATATATACAAACAAAGCATAACATTTTCAGACAGTGAACTCCCTGATGAGAGAGAGAAACACAACCGACCACTGTACATAAAGGTTCAATGCAATGATTTCCACCTCCCATTTGTTTTAATTGACAATGGGTCTGCTCTTAATATTTGTCCCCTACGCACTGCCACAAAAATTGGAGTAGATCCAACAAATTTTCGTAAAGTCCTTGGGACGGTAAGAGCTTTTGATAGCACCAGTACAGAAATTTTGGGAGAGGTTGATTTAAAGGTAGTAATCGGTCCGGTAAAATTTGAGATAACCTTTCAAGTTGTTGATATCAAATCCAGTTTTAACCTGATTCTAGGAAGACCATGGTTGCATGCCCATAAGGTAATCCCGTCCAGCCTACATCAATGCCTTAAGTTTCCTTTTAATAACGAAATTATTGTGGTTATGGCTGAACCTGAAATGGTGGTACCTATTGAGGCTGGTTCTGTTAGCATCAACCAACAAGTTCCATTTATTGATGCAAAGTCCCAACAGAATTATCCTAACCCGGAAAGGATGTTAGAAATTCTCCAAAAAAAATGGAACTATACCCCAGGACAAGGTTTAGGAAGATTGAACCAAGGAATGGTAGAACCACTGACGCTTGTGAAAAATAAAGGAACACAGGGTTTAGGATGTGAGTCTGATAAGCCAGTAACAACTGTAACCTCCAACATGTCCATAAAAGATACATTTATAAAAGGTGAGGTTATTGCGCCAGAAAATGACAATTTTGGTGGGTTAAATGAATTGTTTAAATTAAATCTTGGGGAGGTCAATGTATTAGAGGGGATACCTGTGCAAAACACAACCAACCAGCAAGATATTCCGTCCACCTCTAGATCAAACCAGCCAAGAGTAAATAGTGACCCAACATTAGGTTCAGCAGAACAGACAAGAAGGTTGTTCTTTTTGCAGCTGGAGGCCTTTTACATGCTAATACGCCTTGTGGTCCAGGGACAGGCTGTTCCAAGCACATCCACCACAATTCCACCTCCAATGTTGCGCATACCGCATCCAGTAGAACCTTTATTCACTCAATTACAATCACTGCTGGGAAGGATTGAGAGCTGCTTGAGTGATCTCAGATCGAGATATGATGATCCACCCCTAAGTCGACGACCAGAGCGACCTGTCGAGCAGCCGCAAAATCGCCCACAAGAACGATATGCACAACCGCAACAAACCCAACCACTGAAGCGGTATGACGGTAAATACTGTCCAATAAAGCACATGATAACATTCTGCAAGTTATATGATCTATTCAGGTACGATGATGCGACTCTAATTTTACTCTTTGGTATAACCCTCCAAGATGATGCTTACGAATGGTACACAAACCTTGCTGGAAAAGACCGTATGACCTGGAGATCATTCTCTGCATGTTTTTTACGTCGATTTAATCGTATGTGGCATATACCATCCTTTTCTGATTTATTAAACCTGTCCCAAAACGAATCAGAATATTTTTGTGACTATATAGATAGGTGGTTCACTATGGCAAATGAAGTGCACCAAACCACACCTGCTTTAGATGAACTGATTAGGATAGCAATTCGGTCATCACGACCACCACTCCGTGACTTACTGGTATCTCACACTTTTAGGGACTTTAAAGAGTTGAAAATAATTGGTGAGAGCTATGACCGAACAGGGTTAACCCTAGCACCACCCTCGAAAAGACCAAGAGAAGCCAATGATCCATTGCGGCTTGAATTAGGGACCCCCCGTATAATATCAAATCAAAATAACTTAGATTATCAACCAGAACAATATTGTGTGTATCATCGTATAGGGGGTCATCGTACTGAATTTTGTGCAGACCTTAGAAAGGTGTTAAGTGCTCCAATAAATGAGACGGTAACCCAGAATCCCTCCGCGAATAAAGAACCTCAAAAACCCCGATCCCCCGAGAGATCCCATAGTGTTAATGTAATTACCAATTTGGACGCGGTATTTGACCCCATAACAACAATCCAACCGATTAATGGACCCGAACCAGATTTGACAAATGATCACCAAATGTCCAACCCAGTTCTAGATCTTAACCCTGATGATGATGAATTACCTGCTGACTATTTTGAAAACTATGACATGCATGGGAGACTATATATTAACAAGAAATTACAGAAAAAAATCATTGCTCATAGAAGAATACAAGAAGTAAGACAGACAACTTTCGTTCCTACCCCGAGCAAGCCACAGATAGACTGGAAGCCTAAACGAAGGAAGCCAAAATATAAGGTGCTGAAGAAAGTCATGGCGGCCAGTGACATTCCCTCTTTTATCCAGAACACCACAGTCGAACTGACAGGCCTCAAGATTTCTGAACCTGTCAAGGTATGCCCCGACAAGGATTGGCCGATATCGAGCATGTGTGACCTACCTCATGTCTCCCTCACTAGTAACATGACCAAGGTATGTGACCCTTCTTCTTCTCACAATTTAAGTCAGGTCCCGTTTGGCCCTGACCAGCCAAAAAAAAAGTCCGCTTAAGTCTAGGATATTTTGTACATAGTTTATTTAAAAAATCCAAAAAAATTAGAAAACCTAAAATGTCCAAAAAAATAAAAAATTCAAAAATCCAAAAAAATGATAACTGTCCAAAAGCCAAAAAAATTAAAAAACTAAAAATTTCTAAAAAAATTTATGTTAATTGCATCAGTAGGGCTCCTCAATTTAAAATCAAAACTAAATACTCCTCTGACTTTTTTTCCATTGAAGATTCATATGAAACCATTCCTGATGAACTTTCCACTTTAATTACTAAACATGAAAATCCAACCACATCCATCCTGGAGGAAACAGAGGAGATAAATTTAAGTGTGAATGGAGAGTCTAAGTGTGTCCATATAGGAACTAATTTACCCCCAAAAATGCGGTCTGAACTCATTGATTTCTTAAGAGGTTATGTAGATGTATTTGCATGGTCGTATGCAGATATGCCTGGTTTAGATGAAAACGTAGTTGTGCATCAGTTGCCACTTAAACCAGGGGCAAAACCCATTAAACAAAAACTTCGAAGACTTAAACCCGAATGGATCTTAAAAATTAAAGAAGAAGTTATAAAACAATACAATGCTGGTTTTTTGCGAGTATCCCCATACCCCGAATGGTTAGCGAACATTGTCCCTGTTCCCAAGAAAGACGGTAAAGTAAGAATGTGTGTAGATTATAGAAACCTAAACAAGGCCAGTCCCAAAGATGATTTTCCCTTACCTCATATTGATCTCCTTGTCGATAATACTGCTGGTCATGAGATGATGTCCTTTATGGACGGATTCTCGGGCTATAACCAAATTCATTTAGCAAAAGAAGACATGGAGAAAACCTCATTCATAACACCTTGGGGCGTGTTTTGTTACCGGGTTATGCCATTTGGTTTAAAAAATGCTGGGGCAACTTATCAAAGGGCTATGACCGCGTTATTTCATGATATGATGCATAATGAAATAGAGGTTTATGTAGATGACATGATTGCCAAATCTCGAGATGCGAGTAACCATTTAGAATGCCTAAAGAAAATTTTGGATAGGGCTCGAAAATATAATTTACGATTAAATCCGCAAAAATGTTTCTTTGGTGTCACTAAAGGTAAAGTATTGGGTTTTATTGTTAGCCGTAGAGGTATTGAGGTAGACCCCAGTAAAGTTAAGGCCATAATAGAAATGCCACCTCCCAAAACTGAAAAAGAAGTTAGGGGTTTATTAGGGAGATTACAATACATAAGCCGGTTTATTGCTCAACTTACCCCAACTTGTGAACCAATTTTTAAACTACTAAGAAAAAATGCTGAAAAAGGGTGGAATGATGAGTGTCAGTATGCTTTTGAAAAATTAAAATTCTACCTCCTAAAACCCCCTATATTAATGCCGCCGAAACCCGAAAGGCCTCTCCTCCTATACTTATCCACCACGCCAACATCTATGGGTTGTGTCTTAGGCCAATATGATGAAGGGGGTAAGGAACATGTCATATATTACTTGAGTAAGCGGTTCACGGGTTGTGAGAGTCGGTACACACCGGTAGAAAAGGTTTGTTTATCTCTTGTATGGGCCACCCAAAGACTGAGGCATTATATGTTATCCCACCAAGTCTATCTCATATCTCGAATCAATCCATTAAAATACCTATTTGAAAAACCGGCACTAGTGGGTCGTAGTTCCAAATGGTTGCTACTCTTATCTGAATTTGATATCACCCATATCACTCAAAAGTCCATGAAAGCCCAAGCCATAGCTGATCATTTAGCTGACTCGGCCATTTCCGATCTAGATCCTGTAAACGAAGAATTCCCTGACGAAGATATATTATTTACCACCTCAAATACCTCACAAGGTACCAATATAAATATACCATGGAAGGTCTATTTTGATGGTGCGGTTAACAAACATGGGAAAGGTGTAGGGGCAGTTCTAGAATCACCATGGGGGAGTAAATACCCAGCTTCTACTAAAATACAATTTGAGTGTACTAATAATATGGC